>WBNM01018136.1:0-20513 GCA_013399055.1 Ramphastos sulfuratus | reverse complement strand
AAAAATGTTTGCTTATGCTAGTTGCCTTTAAAGTGTTCCAGTTTTGCCCGTTCCCTGTATGTATACATTTCCAAACCCTGCGTTTTTGAACCTTGTATATAAGTTTTTGTGGCGAGATTTAATGTTAATAAACAGCTTTCATAGTTATTAACAATCTCTGCCTGGATATCAAAATTTATATCATTATTAATTTTGAATACTTTCATTACATGAGATTACTCAGCAGAGGAGAAGACAGGAAGCTGCTAGACAGCCCAAGATGCTGTGCCTGAGTGGTTTATCTTTGTTTTGTATTCTTTTCTTAAACATCTCAGCAAGCCTATGAGTGAAGTAAACATCACCATTGTTTCCTTTTCACAGCCTATAATATAATTTTCTCTATTAAAATATTCCAATTAGCCTCAAACCAGCACAGCCATCTTTAACCAATTCTACATTTCTCCAATTGAGAATTATTTATTCATTGTACAGGCCAACAATTTCTGTGGTAATTTTCCCATACTGCCTGCATTCTCCACTATTATTCCGTTGTAGATTTTGTGTAAGAGTGTGACAGACTGAGATTATTTCACTTTATGCTTTCTCCAAGGAGAAAGGGCAGTAAAATAATAATGCTCTTGCTAAATTGGAGAAGAATACAAAAAGGTTGTATGTAAAAATGTGCAGGAAAAGATATGGCATACATGAATCCTTAACACTTAATATAGATACAGGATACATAAGAATTCCTCAAAACCTTCCTGCCCCGAGCAAACCAAAAAAACCACCAAAACCTCAGTGCTCGTTTTCTCACATCCCCCATTGTCTCCCAATTTAGGCCCCAAACAGGCCAGATTCACTGCAGTCTGTGGCTTTGAAGGCCACGGCTGACAGGGTGTGCTTACATAGTTACCAAGTTACCCAGATAAGGATCCATCTGGAGAACTGGAAAGGCAGGGAGAAAAGAGAACAAACTGACCTTGCTGCTTACTTTTAAAGTGTTTGCAGTATGATGGGATTGAATAAAATAATTACGATATCTGGGAGTGACCAGTTTGTACCCTGGGATGGATCTTGGTCTTTGTAGTTTTTAAGGGAGTCAGGGATAACCTGGAACACCTCAAACCATGACCACGGTGCAATATGCTTCTTGCCCTCTAGAGGAACTCAAAAGGCTCCTTTCTGCTAAGGCAGAAGGTACAGTTACAGAGTAAACAGAGAACTTATTACAAAGAGGCTTTCTAGAATATTTACTCACAAATTAGTATCTCTGGATTTCTGGGGCTCTTTTATAGTCCCAGACAATACCCAAACACTTGGAGGGGTGCTGTTGCTGGTATGGTACGCATTGGAAGCTTTTTGAGTTTCCCCAGGACTCTGGCAGGGTGTCTGGGGCTTGGACCATCCTCTGACCTGGTCTTTGTCCCTCTTGGGCAGATGGTGACCCTTTCCAGGGCTCCGGATTTGGGCATAGAGGTTTGCAGGTGCAGTCAAGCATGGTGTCTTGCAGCATTGCAGTAACCTGGGCTCTCTCACCATGTGGACTGTGGTGAGGTCTGGTGTAAGTGAACTCTCCAGCTAGGAGCAAGTTATTGCTGTCAATAGCTATAGCTGCTAGTAGAAATAATACAGCTTGCTTGGGGGCACTTGGCTCTCCCAGTAAACCCCTTCTGCATGGTCTAGGCTGTTGTTACCTGCTGGTGGGGTTATTTGCACTAAGACTGGCCATCTTGGGCACCTTTCAGCAATGACTCTCGCCTATGACATGAAGGGCACTTATGCCTCTCTCTGGTAACCTGAGGCATGGCAAAGTTTCCAGGTAGACAAGGTTAAAGCATCAAAGCTTGTTGTTAAGCAGCAAGGTTTCCTGGTTCGCAAGACAACAAGGCAAAGTTTGGCTAGTCGAAGCAAAGCAAGACATAGCAGCATGGCAAGGTGAATTGAGGAACGGTGGGTTGTTTACAACTTCTGGTCATATTTATCAGTTGCCTAAGTCTTGATTGCTCCATTGGGCAACAGAGGTTAACCGCTCCGAATGGCACTTTGCCAAAGCTAACCATATTAGGTTAAGCCAGGGGCTTACTTTACGTGTTTTTGGGAAAACATAGGCCATGCAAGGCTCTAGCACTGATGCTATCCAGCCCTCGGGTCACTCCTCACTGGGTATGGGTGTGCAGTTTGAGCATGGATGTGGATCACTGCATCACCTTTCAGCTTCTCCAGGAGTAATTGCTCTGTTAGTGCAGCAGAGGCTCGTCTTGTGATCAATCATAGAATCATAGAATCAACCAGGTTAGAAGAGACCTCCAAGATCATCCAGTCCAACCTATCACCCAGCCCTAGCCAATCAACTAGATCATGGCACTAAGTACCTCATCCAGTCTTTTCTTGAACACCTCCAGGGACGGTGACTCCACCACCTCCTTGGGCAGCCCATTCCAATGGAAAACCACTCTCTCTGTGAAAAACTTCCTCCTAATATCCATCCTATACCTCCCCCAGCACAACTTGAGACTGTGTCCCCTTGTTCTTTTGCTGGTTGGATGTTGATATCTTGACCAAACTGGTTGCTTTTCTAAAAGACTGTGAGTCCAATACCTGAAGGGACCTACAAGAAAGCTAGGGTGGGACTTTTTGTAATGGCTTGTAGTGACAGGACGAGAGGCAATGGTTTTGAGCTGGGAGAGAGGAGATTCAGACTGGAGACTGGAAAGAAATTCTTTACAGTGAGGGTGGGGAGACACTGGAACAGGTTGCCCAGGAAGGTTGTGGATGCCCTCTCCCTGGAGGTGTTCAAGGCTGGGTTGGCTGAGGCTTTGAGCAGCCTGGGCTAGTGGGAGGTGTCCCTGCCCATGGCAGAGGGGTTTGAACTAGATGATCTTTAAGGTCCCTTCCAGCCTAAACTAAATTCTATGAATTTAGAGTTGTGTTGTGGTTTAAGCTGGGATGAACAAGTCAGGCACTGGAACAGGCTGCCAAAGGAGGTGATAGAGTCCCTGTCCCTGGAGGTGTTCAAGAAATTTGTGGTCATGGCACTTTGGAATGTGGTTAATGGCCATGGTTGTCTTAGATTGAGAGTTGGGCTTGATGATCTTCAAGGTCTCTTCCAACTGAAACAATTGTGTGAATCTGTGAATCATGCACAAGGTAAACACAAACTAAGAATATGTATCTTGTTTACCACAGGATGTAAACAGGAGCAGACTCAGTGTCTCCAGGCCTTTTGTTCTTTTTCCCATGCTGCTCCCCACTCCAATAGGGGGAGGGGGAGCCGGGGATCATGCCTTGACAAGCCAGGACACATATTAAGCCTATTTTTGGCCTGTCACTACAAGTATTCTGCTGTATCGCTCAGTAATGCTCAGATGAACATCAGAGTGTTCTTAGTGAATCAAATTAAATAAATTCTGCAACCAAGAAACATATTTACAAAATTAAATATAAAAATGTGACTCGCTTCTACAGGGCACTGTTAGACTGAAGCTGTCATTTATAGCACTGATCTGAGCACTTATATCACTTATTTGATGAGATCTGGGTGCTGACAAGTTCATTAGCTCTGAGGAATGCTTACAATTAGTAATAAGAATTAGGAAGAACACTTACAGTTAAGACAATCTGGCCTTGATCATACGATCAAAGAAAAATTATGGGTTGGAAAATATTTCTGGGCATCATCTAGTCCAAATTCTGTTCAAAACAGGACTTCAAAGCTCAATCAGGACCTTGTTCAATTCTGAAAAGTTCCAAGTGTCAAGATGTTTTCTGGACAATCCGTTCCAATGTTTAACCATGCTCACTGGGAACAGTGATTCTCTTTACAATGTCCAATATGAATTTCCTTTTTTTGCAACTTGGATCTCATCTCTGCCATAAAGGGTATTTCTCAGAAAATTCCTCTGCATAAAATCCTTGGAGGGCAGTAGAAAAGGGTTTTTTCTTCTTTAGCCTAGACAAACCCTAATTCTTCATCTGATGTGCATCATAGGATTCAGTCCCTCAGTCAGCTTAGTGGTTCTCTGCCAGAATATTTCTCAAAATTTCTTTTGTGTTGTGGACTCAAAACCACATGAGCCTGGCATTCTCGGTGCAGCCATACTAGTGCTGAGAACAGAGAGATAAAAATTTTCCTCAATATCCAACTTCACTCTTGCAGCCTAATGTACAAACTGGTATGCAGTTAGCCTTTATCACTGTTGACTCACTTTCAACACAGTTTCCTGAGAGTCCCAGGTCCTTTTCTATAGAGCTTTCTTATCCAGGCATTTCCTAGCTTATACTGAAGCATGGTTTCTAATGTATCAGGTGCAGAAATTTGTATTAGCCTTTGCTATGTTTCATGAGGACTTTAGAGGCCCATTTGTGCAGGCCATGAAAGTATTGTTGAATGTCAATCCTGTCCTCAGCATATCTTCTCATGTTTTAACACCAGTTTGCACAGAGTTCATTCTGGTCCATCACCCTGGTCACTTTTGATACCTTTAAACATCTTTAGTCTTTTATTGGCATTTGAGGATCAGTTCTGTCTGGATAGACTTTTCATTGTTGATCCCCTACCTTTTTGGCCTGAGAATTCAGTCAATTTTCTACTCAATCAGTCCATATTCCTCTAAGTTCGCAACAAGGATGTTATAGGTAGATCACATCAACAGCCTAGGTAAAGTCAAAGTAAATAAAACATTGCTCTCTTCTCACCCACGATCACTTACTTCAGCTGTTAGAGGCAGCCAGATTGGGGTTGCCTCATAAAGGAAAATGACTTGGGAGTGCAGGCATCTTCAGTGTTGTCAAAGCAGTTGTATCACTGACAGAGAACCCTCCCACAGTACGCTAGTGGGGCTAGGTCAGGTTCGGGACTCTACCATTGCCCAGAAATTATCAAAGTGAGGAGTCAAGGCCAGAGGCCAGAGATCACCTGTCAAGGCTGCATTGACAAAGAAGGTATGAGATACAGCTGAGGAGTCAAGTAAACAAGACAGGGTAAGGATCAGTGAGGGACCTGGTGGGACGACATATACCTGAAATAAAGGTTAGGAAAAAAACAAACAATAGGATCCAAGCTTAAGTACAGCTACAAAGGAAAGTGGGAGGCACCACCTCATGGGCTATTCCCTAGAACCTTCTGCCTCAGCTCTTTCCAATCTGTGGTGATCCCTTAACTCTCAACTAGGTTGTCACAAAGGTATCCTGAGCACAGCATCCAGACTCCAAGTGGGATTGACAGGCAAAGCATGTTGGTGTACCTAGACTCTGATGAATAGGGTCATAAAGTACTTAGGACTTTGATGCACAGGATCATAAATTTCTTGAACAAGCTGAGGTCTCCTGAAAGATGAGGATTTTGGTCTGCTAGCTGCTTTCCTCACTTTTCACAGGACCTTAATATTCTCTCCATCATCTGCCTTGGAACCTGTGCCATTGACTTAACACGTTCTCAACCAGTTCTTTTTTTCTGGGTATTGAGTCAGTAAGAGCTTATCCTTCAATCTGCTCAAGAAAAATCTACTCCAAAATAGAACATTTTAGAATCTTCATGCTTTCTTGCACTCCCAGTAGATGTCATGGTTGCTAGAGTCCCCTATGAGAACCAAGGCTGTAATTGTGAAGCTCTTCCTAGGTGCTTTTAAAAGGTCTTGATTGCTTCTTCTTCTTGACTGGACTATATGTAGCAGATGACCACTATGCATACCAGCCTTCACCCCATTCTTGCTTCATTAGTTTCTTAGCTGATTATCATAGTTTAAATCAGAAAAAAATGGGTCAAAATGTATCAAACCAGATGAGCAGTTTAACCTGTCTATTTTCCCACAAAAGACACAAAAGAGAAAAAGAACACATAAAAACTCAGGATTGAGACCAGAAAAAAAGTAAGATAAAATAGTTTACTGATCAAAATCAGAAAAACATAGTACAAAATGCATAATTACCTTAACCTATTTGCAGAAAAAGAACAGCACAAAACAGCACAAGCAGAAGCAAAAGAGCCAAAAGCTCAAGGCAGAAAACTACTTCCTCATCCCTCCTTGACCCGCCACCATTCCAGTGCAAAAGACCAATACCCAGAGAACCTGGAACCCAGAAGCAGCAACTGGAACAGGAAGCCTTAAGTTACAATCTGAACTTCAAGCCCCATAATACTTTGCTCCAGCCAGTACTTTCATTTTTTAACCTGTCATGACTGCAATATAGTATGAATAATAGCAGCAGATTCAACTCGACCCATGACACTGATTCTGACAAATAAACTGCTTAAAGGACCATTGACCATTCCATAGCAGATCTCCATGAAATTCAGCTTCATGCTTGTGTTTAGTACACTTCCAGTCCTCAACTTACTCTTTCCTTAGGAATCTGTAACCAGCTGTTGCTCTCTGTTTATGCAAGCTAGCCCAACACATCTCTAATTCAAATGATGCATGGGTCTGAGACTCCATATAGACTTATAATTTCCTGCTTCCATTAATCTCATTTACTTCCTAGGAACTGTGTGCTTTTGTATTACTAGTTTACCTAGGTCCTCAAGCATCCAGCCTTCTTACAGATAATGTGAAAATCCTATCCATTCCCTTGATGCACACATCCTTCTGTGCCAACACTCATCCAAAATGTTATACATTCTCTCCACAGACAAGTAAAAACTGGACTGTTTTTCTTTTTACTCTATTCTGCGTGTTATGTGTAATCCATATGCAATTGGGCAAATGAGTAATTAAGTAAAAATGGGTTATACTTCCATTAAAAAAGAAAAAAGAAAGAAAACATTTTGTTTCAAGTACTGAACAGTTGGAAGACTGCATTGTTGTCCTCTGTGTCATGAGGAAATCTGAATTTCCCACTTCACTAATGTACTCATCATAGAAAGAAAATACCTGGAAACCATGTGGTTTCTTTAATGCACTACTTTAAGTGATTTCTTTTTTTTTTTTCTCACTAGCTCTTCAAGTGTTGAAGGAAATGTTAGTGACAGTTTTATGTAAAGGGAAATTGTCTGACATTGTGTGAAAAAAAACTACATGAAACTGCATTTTAGCATCTAATTAAAAGGGGCTACTGACAAGAATAAGGAACTGCAGCAATGAAGATAAATCTCAGTGAAAGCAAACTATTTTAAACTAATTTTGGTTGCTCTTCTAATACCCTATACTGAAAGTGCTGGCAGGTATCTTTCTTTAAGAAATCTGTGTGGAAAATCCACTAAGTGAGTAATTAAGGATATTCATAGGAAATTCCAGGTGTGGTGAACAGCCTAAGGTTTTATAAAGCTGTAAGAATTGCTAAGTAATTCAAGTGCAAATTAAGAGGCAGCTATCACTGTGAATGCATTGTGGAGAAATGTGTGTGAAATCTGCATGTGGCAACATCTTTTGGGTCTGGAATAGTACTTTGGAAATATAAACACATTGGCTTGGGAACAGTGGGAGTAAAAGTTGAAGCTTAGATCAATTATTAATTCCTGGTTTATACCATAATAGTATTATTGAGAATTAATGGCTGAAGATCAAGATGAGCTTCATTTCATGTTTTGCTTAGTACAAGCCATACTAGGACAAGAAAATATTAAAAACCTGACCTCTTTTTCCACAAAAGTTCCATGCTTAAAATAAAAAATAATAATTAAAAGAAAAATCCTGAAATAAGGAATCTTGGAGTATATTGATGTCTGAAAATGTTTCTTATCAACATAGTAATTTTTGACAAAGGCAATATGAAATTCTTTTGAAATCTTAACTACTGTAGCTTAAAACATTGGCTTTCTTATAAATAAATAATTAAATGCATACCTCACAAATGGGTAGAGAAAAAGGTGAAGAGTGTCATTGAAGCTGACTGATTTTGAACTGTCTTTGCTTAAGCTTGTATGAGCAGATGTGAAAATTTGACAGAAAGACATATATGCACAATAGTGGTAAAGAATTTATTCTAGAGAAAGCCGTTCAAGTTGTTCAGCGGTGCCTGCAGTTCCAGTGGTTACAGTGTGTCTCTTCTGGTGGAACTATTTGAAGGTTATGTCTCAGCTGTCTGGGTCCCAGTAATATCTTGTTCAAATGTCCTTCTGCAAGAAGAAAGACTTGTTAGTACTCAGTCTTAGGCTTCAGAGAAACCCACATAGAAAGAAAATATTAAGAGTAAAATCATGCAGAATGAACCTCTTCTGAAAAGTCAGTACGACATGGAAAAGTTGGTTGAGGTGCTTGAAAGGAAATTTAGCAGTGTACAACTTCTTGAATTTAATTTTTCCACTGCTGCTGACCCCATACTGCTTATTCAATAACCACCATTGCAATAGTGTCAAACAGGGCTTCAAAGGTAGCATCTTATTGCAATGAGGTTCCAAAAGTATCCTACATGTGCAAAAAGCATGTGTACCAAACCTTTGATGAAATAGACTTTACAGTCATTATAATATGAGAAGTACAGTTGTTGTGCTAGACAAATTAAATCAAAACCTGAACTTTCTTTGTGTTGTTTGTGGTTGGTTGGTTGGTTGGGTTTTTTCCTGTTGTTTTGTTTTTATTAAATAAGCCTGATGGTAAGAAAGAGAAAGGTAGGATGGCACTGAGGTTGAGATCTTTACTTTAAATCTTATTCTGTGGAGCTTTGATTAATCTTTCTGGATTCCTATCTTACCAGATAAATTGCTGTGTAAGACTCTCATCAGTATGAGAAAGACAAGCTAATCAGTTAGTGTATTTATAAGGAACAGAAGGGTCAAGTTTTCTGCTGATTTAGAATGATTGACTGCTGAGAGTTAGCCTCAAAATTGTGTATCCTCGTGCATTTTCTTGTGATATTCATAGAGAATTGTGATGTAGAATTGAGAAAAAGTAATATCGAATGACCTAATTTGTCAATTATTTATTACTGTAGTACATAGAGGGAGCAGATCCACCCACCCTCACCCCAAGTTATTATTCATGGCACATTTTATTGGAATTCACATAACAGCCATCACAGTGCTAATCCATAACACATGATATGAGGTTGGTAAAGCCCATACCTGGAGGCTACATTGATAACTTGTTATATGAGTCTTCGATGCTCACTCACCCTGCTAGTGTGAAAATGAGGGCTGTGGACTGAATCGTAATAGCTTCTGTCAAGCCTCTTAGGATGAGTGTTTGTATGACTGTATTGGCTTCTCCTTTATCCTTGCTATCACTACCTATTCATTTCCCTCTTGGCTTTGAAGGTGAAAGCTCTAATTCTCCTTCATCAGAGTTGACAGCGGCACCAAAGCATTCTATCCTGTGTTACAAAACTCTCATTTGCAGAGCATGGAAATGTTATTTTCTCAGGAAAAAAAAAACAACAATTTTTTTTTTGTCTGGAATGTCATTACCACACTTATTTTTTTTCTATCTGATATCTAATAATTTTTTTGTTAATTTGGAGTGGGCATAAATGTTCAAATGTCTACTTCATCTGGAAAATTTACAAGAGAAACAAGATTACTTCTGATTGATAGATTCTTATTTACTCAAAGTTAGAGACAATTTTGATCATGGCATTCTTACATCTTTTTACAATGTTTGGACATAACACGTTTTTAAGAATTACTCTCTTTCTAGTAAGAACTAAGGCATGCCTTGCCCATAGTATAGAGATGATCAGCCTGGATGATTCCCTTTTGTCCTTTGATTCTATGAACCAGTGTAGTCTAGGAGCAGCTCCTTAAATTTCTGAGACACAAAGCCTTCTCCTTGACATCCTTTGTAAAACCAGATGTGTGAGCCATGGGATATACAGTGTGAGTACTTCCCAAACTCCTCCACGTGTCATTTAGCGTAGCTGAAAACTGCTTGTTGGGTTTCTATGTTTCTCTTAGCAGTGGTATGGCTGAGCAACAAAAGATTTTACTTACTTCTAATGCCTTCTACTCTGTGTTACTAATGGAATGTAACTGAAATAGTTAATGGTTGGTTAAAGATTGGACCAAATGATCTTAAAAGCCTGTTCCAGCCAAAACTATTTACAGAATCACAGAATCACAGAATGTTAGGGGTTGGAAGAGACCTCCAGAGATCGAGTCCAACCCCCTCTGCCAAGGCAGGATCACCTAGGGTGATCCACACAGGAATGCATCCAGGTAGGTTTTGAAAGTCTCCAGAGAAGGGGACTCCACCACCTCTCTGGGCAGCCTGTTTCAGTGCTCTGTCACCCTCAATGAAAAGAAATTTCTCCTCATGTTGAGGTGAANAAAACTGCACACAATATTCCAGGTGTGGTCTCAGCAGGACAGAGTAGAAGGGAAGAAGGACCTCCCTAGACCGCTGGCCACACTTTTCTTGATGCACCCCGGAATGCCACTGGCACTCTTGGCCACAAGGGCACACTGCTGTTCCATGAAGAACTTGCTGAAAGACCTCATTATTTGTATATATAGATTTGTAATTTGCATTTGTTTTTCTTTTTCATTTTTTATTTTTTAGTTTTCTTCTTCATTTCCTGATTTTTCCCTTTTAAGTGTGACTTGCTCTGTTTTAGCCAGCATGGTGAGACAGTGAAGATGTCTGATTACTACTCCAAGTAGAAATGATAAAGCGTTGCTGATGAAAAGGGTGGTTTCAATGCAAACACTAAGGTCCAGGTTGTTTTGCTTTATGTTTTTTGCTTTTTCTTTTTTTTAATCTCCCTTCTTCCCCATCTCCCTTCTTTCCTCTCCATGTCCTAANTTCTCTACCAGTAAAAATGTTTGCTTATGCTAGTTGCTTTTAAACTGTCCCAGTTTTGCCCGTTCCCTGTATGTATACATTTCCAAACCGTGCATTTTTTGAACCTTGTATATAAGTATGGTGGCAAGATTTAATGTTAATAAACAGTTTTCATAGTTATTAACAATCTCTGCCTGGATATCAAAATTTGTATCATTATTAATTTTGAACACTTTCATTACACTATCTTCCTCCTTTCCTCTACCCCCTTCCTTTTCCCCATCTTCCTCTTTTCATCTCCATTTCCATACTTTTCTTCTCCATCCTTTTCCTCTTCATTTCCCTCCTTTCAGCATCACCTGCCCTGTTCCACCATATCTGCCTCTTCCCACCCCACACTGCATTTTCCCCTTTTCTTCCCCAAAACCAGAACACCTGAGTTCTGTTGCAGTCTCCTGCCACCCCAGGTGTCATCACTTTGCCCTCCCCGCCCTCTCCCCTATTTAATCAGCCACAGGAAAAGCATAAGCCCTGAGCTTGCCCAACTAGGCAGAGGGATCACTCTTCTGTCACTACAGGTGAGTCCTCATGGTGCACACTGGGTGAAAGGGAGTGGGATTGGGATCTAAAGGCCAGGGGGCCTTGTGGCCCCCTGGTTAGCTAGGATAGAGACTTGGTTATCACTCTAACATCACCCATGGGTGCTGCCTGGGCCTTTTCAATCAGGCTGAGCTCCTCTCTGCTTAGCTGCTTCTTTCTGCTCTCTTGTAAAAATGCCAGGAATAAATCTGTGAAACATTTTAGAGAAGCATTGGATTAGCATGGAGGGAATGTCTGAGAATTTCTGACAAGGAAAATGGAATAAAACTCAAATCGCATTGACACTTAAGACAGAGTTTGAGCCACTCTGACATAGTTTTGTAACTAAGTTAAAATTATGCTTAGTCAGTAGGAGGTGATTCAATGATTCTATGATTCAATTCTATGAAAATGTGACTAGCTGCCAGGCAAAGTTTATTTGTAGTAACTTTGTCTCACCAGAGATTTTTGCATCTAATGCAGTTAAGTTATTTCTTTCAAGGGAAAATAAAAACAACAAAAAATCCCTGCTTTCATTTTAAGTCTTCTACAAACTTCATGATGTAAATATATTGTCAATACAATAGCAATATGAATTTTCCTAACAGTTTCTCAACACAAGAAAGATGTGGAAAATCTTTATGCCAATGTATTCTTCATAATAACTCCACTGACAGTAGAAGCTCTTACATTCTGGAATAAGTACAGCCATTCATTTTTGTATTAACAATTAACTTTCACAACTCTACAAGTTGTTACACTTACCACCAGCAAAAGTGGTGCATTTTTTTACATACTCCACTAAACTAGCAAAATGTTTTTAGTTGCAAGTGTTTTATTGTGTAGAAAACCTCTAAAAGTTATTCATACTACAAAGACTACCCATGCTGACATAGACTAGGTATTTAGAACAATATGAAGATACCTATCTTTTGTGTTGCTTAAGATTCACAGTTATTCAAAAGGAGAAGAGTGAAGCAATTCACTATGAATTGACCTAAAGAGTCTAAATTTCCTTATTCCTAGACTGTAAACTTGACTACTATGATGTTTAAAGCATTCATTTCTTTACATATTCCTGACTAGCTGCACTTCATGTATGTTCATGACACTAGTGCCTAAAAACTCAGATTTTTGTCCTGGTTTCTAATAATTGCTTATTCCATGTCCTTAATCATGGGGGGGGTTGGATTAAATTGTACCATTTAACCTCAGAAGTCATAGAAACATTTCATGCAAAATATTAGCATACAGACACCAGTCAGTAGTAATCTAACTGTAGATATCATTTTATATTATCATCTTTATACAGTCAGAAATCTTTTAATGCATTCTTCCACATGTGAGACTACCATATGAATGAAACTAAAATGTTATTCCTAAAATAGTATTGAGTCATAGGAATGTAGAGTTAGAGAGCTAAAATACCCATTATAGTATTTAAGATGTTTTATTGCTATAGCTGGCTCTTAAAAATTCTTTTTACTTTTTTTTTTTTTTATACTGGAGTTTTAATTTAACATTTCACAGGATCTAGGAAGTTTTCTTTCTTGTCATGAGTTTAGTCCTTTGAGTATTCAACATCATGCTGATGTCCAGCTTTAAAATGAAAGTCCTGGCTGCATCATGAGTGGCTTCCTGCTATTGTTGCTTTCAGCTTTCAGTTTTTTGCCTGTTGGTCTTTTTTCACTGGGCTGGCTGCAGGCTTGGTGGGGTGGGGGAGCTTTTTGATAATTTATGTTGCTTATTATGCTTTTTATGTGCTTTTCAGCAAAATATAGACCCCCTACAACATAGAAGTGAGGGAAAGTAACACACAACCCCTCCCCCCCCCCAAAAAAAAAACATCTCTGGGTTGAGATAAAGGATTGTCAGAGACTGAGGAAAAACAAATATGTCCCAACATTTCAGAAAAACTTGCTTTTGGGTAGACTTCTGAGAAATGTAAAGTGGGCATCCTGTTTACACTCCGTCCCAGAAATCCTCCTCTACATGAGCTCAGACTCCCGAGAACTCACTAACATGCAACAACCAGACAAGAGAACAACCAAGGGAATGCAGAGTGAACTTGTGGATGCTGCCGTGGGATGACCTACCTGACTGCACAGCTTGTGTGGAGTAGATGACCACCATTCTGGACCATCACAACTGGGACATGGAGCTAAAGTCATGTACCACAAACAGGAGGAGAAGGCTTCCTGTTTTGGAAGGTGATGCTCATTCTGACCCAACCACAATCTAGCAGCTTGACAGTGGTGACCATTTTGAAGAAATCAGCCAGGCAAGGGGGGCTCAAAACTGGAACCCCCCTAGCACACTGAGCATGCCCAACACCACTGGATAGTGGGCCCAGCAAAGCAAACCACTCTTGGAAAATGCTAAGTGATTCTTAGAAGAAAATGCATATTCCATGAGGCAGCCAGGTAAAAAAAAAGAGAAGCTCTGATCTGTGGACTGAATGTTCCCCATCCAGTCTGCAAATGGACTATTGGGATACCAGTACTCTGAGGTGGCTTCTTCTCTCTGTGTGGGGTATTTCATTCTGTTCTTTTTCTTTTCTCCCCCACCTCTTACTCTCTTCCCTCTCCCCATCCTTATCCTTGTGTGTGAAAGTCACGTGAATGCAGTAAAGCTAGCTTATGCATTTGACACCATTTGTGTCTTAATTCTCTGACCAAGAATCTGAACCTCCCACAACCTGAATTCATCTGAACTGGAACAAGATTTGAGATAAGAGTTTAACATAAATGAGATAATGTAATGCACAATTATCTTAGCCTATTGCAGGAAAAGCATAGCAAAATGCAGAAAGCAGTAGCAGAAGCCAGTGGACTGAACCTGAAGCCAGAGAGCTACCTTCCCATCCCTCCCCATCCTGCCACCATCCCTGAGCCAGAGACCCACATGCCCAAAAGCAGTACCTGAAACAAGAAACCTTTCATGATACAATCTGAACTTCAATCCCTGTAATATGTTGCTCCAGGCAGCACTTTCCTTTTGAAGCTGCCATGACAGCAGAATGGTTTTGAATAACAGCAGATTTCATAGTCATTGATGCTGGAAAAGACCTCTTAGATCAATTCCAGCCTATTACCTAACACCATGACATCAGCTAAGCCATGTCACCAAGTGCTACATCCAATCTTTTCTTAAAGATCTCCAGGGATGGTGACTCCACCACCTTTGTGAACAGTCCATTGCGGTGCCTAATTGCCCTTTCCATGAGGAAGTGTTTCCTAATATCCAATCTAAACCTCGTCTGGTGCAGGTTCAGACTATGCCTTCTTGTTCTGTCACTAGGTGCCTAGGAGAAGAGCCTGACCCACCTGACTACAACTTCCTTTTAGGTAGTTGTAGAGAGCAATAAGGTCCTCTTTAAGTCTCCTCCAGGCCGAACAACTCCAGCTCCCCCAGCCTCTCCTCATAAGACTTTCCCTCCAGTTCCCTCACCAGTCTTATTCCTTTCCTCTGGACCCACTCCAACACCTCAATATCTTTCTTGAAGAGAATGACCCAGAACTGCACACAGTGCTTGAGGTGAGGCTTCACCAATGCTGAGTACAGGGGCAGAATTATATCCCTAGTCCTGCTGACCATGCTAATTCTGATACAGGCCAAGATGCCATTGGCCATCCACGCCACCTGGGCACACTGCTGGCTCATGTTTAGCCAGCTGTCAACCAGCACTCCCAGGTCCCTCTCAGCCAGGTTGCTCTGCAGCCACTCATTCTCCAGTCTGTAGCACTGTATGGGGTTATTGTGAACAAAGTGTAGGACCTTTCACTTTGCTTTATTAAACCTTATACCGTTGGCCTCAGCCTGTCTGGGTCACTCTGAAGTTCCTTCCTACCCTCCAGGAGATCAACACTACTCCCCCCTCCACTCGACATCATCCATGAACTTGCTGATGGTAGATTTGATCTCCTTATCCAAGTCATAGATAAAGATGTTGAATAGAACTGGGCCCAGTACTGATCCCTGGGGGAACACTGCTGGTCACTGAACATCAAGTGGATGTGGCACCATTCACAATCACACTCTGTGCCTGGTCATCCAGACAGGTTTTAACCTAGTGAAGAGTGCACCCGTCCAAGCCATGGGCTGCCAGCTTTTCCAGGAAGATGCTATGGGAGACTGTGTCAAAGGTTTTGCTGAAGTCTAGGTAAACCACATCCACAGGTGTCCCTTTGTCTACCAGGTGGGTCACATAGTCATAGAATGTGATCAGATTGGTTAGGCAGGACCTTCCTTTCCTAAACCTATGTTGGCTGGGTCTAATCAGGTGGTTGTTTTGTACATACCACTCAATGGCAGTCAGGGTGACCTGGTCCATAACCTTGCTGGGTACTGAGGTCAGGCTGACAGGCCTATAGTTTTCTGAATCCTCCTTGTGGCCCTTCTTGTGAATGGGTGTCACTTTTGCCAACCTCCAGTCATCTGAGCCCTCCCTAGTTAGTCAGGACCGGTGACAAATGATGGAAAGTGGCTTAGACAGCTCTTGTACCAGATTCCTAAGCACCCTAGGTTGAATCCCATCTGGACCCATAGACTAATTAGGGTCTAAGTGACACAGCAGGTCACTAACTACTTCTTCCTGGATATTCTGCTTCCCATCCCTATCTACCAACTCAAGAGACCAGTTGTCCTGGGATTAGTCAGCCTTTTTGTTAAAGACTGAGGCAAACAAGGTGTTTTAAGTACCCCAGCCTTTTCCTTGTCTTCTGTTATTATGTTCCTCTCTTTGCCCAATAAGGAATGAAGTTTTCCCCCGGCCCTTCTTTTGTTATTAATATACTTATAAAAGCACTCAACTAAACCTGTGACATAGGCTAAGGTAACTGTACATCATTTTATGTCCAATAAACTCCTTATCTCAATCACAGGGCTTTTTGTGTTACCTTCCTTCCTGAATTTTGTGTAGGAGGCTGGCTTATGAGTGCAGACTGTGTTAACCCAGAACAGTTGATTCTGGCACCTAATGTGGGGATCAAAAAGTGGGCTGTCTCAAACCAAGACAGTCTATTTTGGGAAGCCACGCAGGACACAAATAAGTTGAGATGACAAGAAGCAAGATAACAAGAAGATTCAATTAAAGTAAAAAAAAAAATTATAATATGTTATTTTTCCTATTATATGTTTGCTATGTTGATACATTTGCTTTCCAAGAGCCACTGGGCCTGATGTGGTAGAGCCCAGCCTTGGTTATGTTGCATAAAACTTTATGCACTTATACTCTATGTGCTATTTCTGGTGGTAATTATCACCTTAGGAGAATAGATTGCTGTTATCAGTTTTGTTTACCCTGTATTTCCCATGATAAGGCATTTAAGCCATTTGTTTTTCTGGTTATGTCACCTAAGACTTTATGTATTTGTGCTCCATGTGTCCTCTGTGGTGCTGTTTGTCACCTCCAGGAAATGGCTTAAAGCTATGGTGTTACCGTGCTGGTTACTGGTATGTCTGGAGTGTTATGATTTCGTTAGTCCACTGGTCATTTGTTTAAACTGGTATTCATATGAAGTATCATCATTTATCAGTAATCTTACCCAATTGATGGATGGAAAACAGGAGAACACTGTCATCTTTAGAGGGTTTTGAATACACTTGGGATACCAAAATTAGCCTACTTCTGTTGTTATTCCTCCTAAATGTGTCTGGTCTTGAGCAGTGTAATACAAATTTTACTCAAGAATACTATTAGCAGATCTGCCTAAGGATGGATAACTATGTGTGCAGAGTGTGTGGTTACCTCCAATTTCCTGGAACTTCACCCCCAAACATGTGCAAAATCCTGAAAAATTAATGAAATGTTTGGGAAAAGTATATTGTCTGATCAGAAATTCCTAAGAGATAGAAGTCACTGCAATGTATTAGGGCCTGGCCTGTGCCTACTGAGCCCCTGTCATCACTGTTCAACACACTCAGGGGCAAGAGAAGGTCTCTGGGTCTACAGACACACCAGCAGGCATGGCAGCTACACCAGAGAATCAGTCTGTGATGGTTTGGGAGTTACTTCCTTCCCTCCCCCCCAATGAAATCACCCAGACTAGATTCAGACAGCTGGAAGTTAAGGAATGAAGCTATATTTACAGCTTAGCACCATATATAAGCATATATATACACAATATACATGAATATTTACAGAAATACAAGTTAAAAGTAATACAGAAATACAAAATTCCCTCCAAAACAATCAGATTGCCAGGAGGATCCCGATCCAAACCTCCCCTCTCCTTTTCCCCCTTTCCCTCCCTTCAGAAATAACCAGATCAGTTCCTGTATATCTTGTGATAAATGTGGGAAGATCTGAGGCCAGATGTCAAAAAGATGACAAGGAGGTTAGAGGAAATAAAGGGTTAGGTCAGATTAGAATTAGGACAGAAACCGGCCACAGACTGCCAGAGTGAAGGAACAGAACAACAACTACTGAGAACTGAGAAGTGTGTGAGAGGTGAGTGTCTTATCTATATTTTGACTAGTTGTGTTTCTCAGCAGAAGAATGAGCAATAAAGGTTACCGTTGTTGTTTTTCTTTCTTCTCACATCTAAGGATTTAATTTCAGTAAAATATTCCAATTAGCCTCAAACCAGGACACAGTCTCTGCCAGGATGAGTCAACCCTGTATAGGAAAAAAAAAAAAAGCATACAAGGAAATCAATTCATCTTGGAAAGGATGAGTATGAATCAGGGTTATCACAGGAACAAGAGGAAATGCCAATGGTGGGCACTCAGTCTTTATCCCTGGCCTTGAAATGTAGCCAAGGACAAATGGTGTATAAAATGTCTAGCAGGGTCTGGCAATATGAACAAAGCATCTCATCCAATATACAGGTCTGTGTTTCACCTGTGAAAGAACTGTTTAAGGATGTCCATCAATTCAAAAGAAATATGTCCTATTCTCTACCTGTATGGTGCCATGTTTCATCTATTAGCAGCAGGTGCCTCCCTGTCCAAAGGAAAGAATTTGGGAGGTACATGCCATGGTATACCCTCTGGTTTTACTTACATGATCATGAGGAGGAAATGGGATGGAAAACCCACTGCAGTCCTAGCTTCACAAGTCTGAATTACAAGAAAATTCTCCAGTACAAATGCTGATCCAGTTTCCAGTGGAAAATCACCCAGAAAGTACAGAAGAACTAATACTTCTTCTGGTCCTCCTGAAGGGACTTCCAAAGCATCTTCACAGGACACAAGCAATTCCAGTCAGAATTAAAAGGGCCCTGGTTCAAATTAGTTGGAGGAGAGGGACAATTGGGTTTATTTGACTGCACAGAACTGATAGCTGGGCAAGTTGAACCCACAACCCATTAAGATTTAGCAGATACAGGCGCACAGTGGGTTGGAGTTCGTCTGTATTTCTGGTGTGACAAGGGAATCCCAACAACTGAGTGTGTTGGAAGCTGAGCACCTGAATGCAGGCCACAGTTTGCTTTCAATCGAAAGGGTGGAAGCAGTCACTGGAATCAACTGCCCCAGGGGTGGAAACACAGCCTCATCATTTGAACTGGTCATGGACTGATCCAGAATATACTGGAACAGGGTGGACCTGCAGAGCATAGACAGTGAATGGTGAATGATATATGATGTATGTTGCATTATGTTAATTGCTGCTGGGCATGACATAGATGGTATAGAATAAGGGGTGGAGAATGTCATGGGTTTAGTTGAATCTGTTGATGTGTATTTAAAATCACACTGCTGTCATTCCAGCTTCAAAATTAAAGTGCTGGCTGGAGCATAGTATCATGGGGCTTGAAGTTCAGATCATAACAAGATAGGTTTCCTGTTTCTGGTTGCTCCTTCCAGTATCAGTTTTGGGGTGTTGGTCTTGTGATAGCCTAAGGTTCTATTGTCTCAAAACATGTGGCAGGGCAGGGCTGATAGCCATTAATATGTCTAATGTCTCAAGGTGTGATGATACTTGGTCTTGAATAGACAGGGTGATGGCCATAATAGCTCTAGGGCAGAGCTACTGTGTGGGCAGATGACTTGACAAAGAAAAGAGAGAATTTCTGTGGAGGCAGGAATTCCCTCTTTAAGAGCACTGCAGCAACTCCACTGAAAGGCCAATGGCATCTTTCTGTGCACACCTCACTCATGCACACATCTCTGCAGCTTGGACAGACCACCCTATGTGCCAAAAGGGCCACAAAATGGACCACAACTTGTGTCCACATGTTACATCTACCACAGAAGGCCCTGCTGGAATGAACTTAGACTTGTGAAAATCCTTGCTGGATCCAAGGAGTGGTGATATCTACCTTTCTCTTTTCTTGACTCTCTTTTTCTCTCCTTCTGTCTATTTTTCCCTCTCTCTTTTTTCTTCCCTTAAACACCAAGGCATATTTAGGCTGAGTTTCTTAGAGAAGTTTTTGAAAGACAGATGCCTGTATTAGGGCAGAAACCATCCCATCTTCATTTTCTACTTTCGAGGCAAGTCTTCCAGCATATCTATTCCATATTAATATTTCTTGCTGGACTAATTAACTTTCACTAACAAGTAATATACAATTACAGTGATATTTCATGTTCATATAAATCATAATTATCTTCCTATCTATTATCTCACCATGAAAGGATGCTTGCAACTTGTATGTACATTTTAACACTATGCCAGTGTGCCCATTGAGAATAATTTATAATTACTCCCATACAGAAGTAATTACACTAATGCATTTTTTAATATTTTCTCAGAAGAAAAATCTCATCTGTTTTACCAGATGAAACTTAATATTAATTTGCTCATTTGTTTTATCTCTCCAGGATATCTTTCTCAAAGAACATTGATCGTTCCACTTTATTGCAGCTTAGTACCACAGAACCATAGAACTGTTGAGATTGGAAGAGACCTTTGAGATCATCAAGTCTAACCACTAATTTGAGCCCACAGTCCTGCTACTGCTGCTAAGTAGCTACCACTAAACCATGTGCCTAAGCACCACATCCACGTGTCTTTTAAATACTTATAGAGATGATGACTCCACCATGTCTCTGGACAGCCTGCTCCAATGATTAATAACCCTTCCTGGGAATATCTTTTTCCTAATACCCAGCCTTGACCTTCCCTGGCACAGCTTGAGGGTGCTTCCTCTTGTCCTGTCACTTGTTGCATGTGAGAAGAGATTGACCCCCACCTTACTCCACCCTCCTTTGAAGTAGTTCTAGAGGGTGATGAGGTCTCCCCTCAGCCTCCTCTTCTGAAGACTAAGCAACCCCCATTTCCTCAGACTCATGCTTAGCATCCTTCACCAGATTTATCGCTATTCTTTGGATACACTCCCGCACCTCAGTGTCCTTCTT
>WBNM01018135.1:112583-144194 GCA_013399055.1 Ramphastos sulfuratus | reverse complement strand
GGTGTTCCTCAAACTTCGCGAGCAGGTGGGTGCGCGGGGGCGGCCGCCATCGTCCCCATCTCCCCTCCCTCCGTTCTCCTCCCGGTGCCGCCAGGAGCGGCGGCTGCGCACCCTTCCCCGCCCCCTCCGCGCTGTAGTGTGCTTGTGCTTGTGCGTGTGACAGGCGGCGGGCAGGGGGAGGCAGCATGGCTGCTGCCGCGGCCCGCCGGGGACGGGGTTGGGTGGCTCCCGCCCGGCGGCAGGAGGCGCCATGTGCTCCGCGTGCGGGCGCCAGTGTCCCCTCGGCGGCCCCGCTGGGCGGCCGGGAGCCGCCGCCCCGCGCAGGTATCGGGCCTAACAGGTGGCCGGAGGAGCTCGTCCGCCCCCTGCCCTCCTCTCCACACCGCTGCGGCGAGTCGGCTCCGAGGCAGAGACAGGGACGGCGTCCTGCATGCGCTGGACTGCACCGTCCGCGCGTCCCTGCCGCGCTTCCCTCCTCAGGAGCGGAGGCCCGGGAGGAGTGATGAAGGTGTTTGCGGGCTCCCCCAGGCCAGCCCTGCCCCGCGTCCGTGCTTGGGAAGGAAAATGGCTCTATTTGCCGATGGTGCAGCGCGGGGGAGCCTGGGCCTGAGGGACTGCCCGGTGCGAGGGGACCTCTCCGGAGACACTAGGCGGCGGCGTGCCTAGGAACGGGAGCTGGCGCCTCTCCCGAACCGGGACCGAGGCGGTGCTGGCGCTCCCAGCTTCACGTGCCTGAGAGATGCCGTCCCCTCGCACACCACCTTTCCCTTTCAGGCCTTTAAAATCTTTTGTTCGGCTTCTCAATCTTTCTTCTCCGTGGTCTCGACAAGCCTTCCCCAAGCCCTTTCCCCCCTTCTGAAAAACAGAAGGGTTTTCGTGCCTTCAGTGGTTTGTTGCTTTCATCGCATCACACCCTTCTTTGTTTGCTAGACTCTTCGGTTTCCATCCCAGCTTAAGAAAATACTTATCTTTGCTGCTCCGTCCTCTCCTGGTGTCTCCCCTGTCCTACCTATTGTCTCCTGTGCAGTATCAAGATACAAAGGTGGGAGGGTCTGCTCCGCCAGTTTGCTGCCTATAAAAAGATGCTTGCTAGAAAATGTAGTCTCGTGTTTTCATTTGTGTTAGACCAAATTCTCTGTGAAAACTCTTCCACCCTGCCGTCGGTGCCCTTGGTACTCTGCTGTAGGATACCTGACTATACTTAGAGACCCTACCCCCCACTCCCCCGTCAACAAAAACCCTAAGCCCCACATCACAAAACACCTAGAAACTTGGCAGTGGTTAGGCAACTGGCATCCTGTGTCTGTTATGCTGGTAAGTATCAGCTCATCCTTAACTGCTGGTCCTTTCATCAGTCTGCATATGCTTCTGTTTTTTTACACTTGGGTTGCATGGTCTCTTGAGATTTTTTTTGTCTTAAAAAGTTTAGCGGTGTGGGGCTGGGATCTCTGTGCCCTACCGTATTTTATGTCAAGTTAGTAAAGTGTCATGTTTTTATGAGCCGCATCTGTGGACTCAAAGTACACTTAATGTCTTTGAGCTAGGTATTTTTTTCAGGCTAACTTACTATTCCTCAATGGAAGGCTCTCCACAGAAATGAAGACTTGTTCATCCATTCAGTTAAATAAGCCTTTCTGCTGAAGCCAAGAATTACAACTGCTCTGCAAGGAATTGTTAAATGACTTGCAAAAAAAAAAAAAAAAAACAACCCGTCATGGTTATGGTAACATGAAAATACTGTATTTCAGAACTTTCCTTCAGGGAAGGATCCTGCATTTAATTGATGCTGGAGTGGAATGCTGGACTGTGGAAGCACTGGTCTGACAGTAATGCATGTGAGGTGTTCAGTATGTGTTGTAAGGTAGGCTTTAATCTAGAAGTGCGAGGTGGATTTTTTAGAGGCTTTGTGGGTCTGTAAAGGTGCACTGATACACTGGGAATTGAAATATTCCTTCTCCTAGAAGGGGGTTGATGAAAGCAGGGAAAGGAAGTGGAGGAGAGAGGGGAGTGCTGGTTTTGAAGAGGCTTTTGTAGAGGGAGTGTTTTTTTGCAGGAGCTGTATTTCCATTGGATAAGTCTCAGCTGCTTGAGGAATTGTTTACTGTGAACTAAGTTCCATTAAAATTTCTTTAAGCAAGCCAAAAATCATGAGGGATCATATTAACATGAAATATGCTCTTTCTGCTGGTAAAAATACTTCCTCGAGGTCAGTGTTGTGCAGGATGCTGCAAGATGTCTTAAGGACTCGATGCTCTGATAAGATTGTGCCACCACCTGCTCATTATAAAAAGCAGCCTGTGGTACTATATAAAAGTAGAGGTGTTTGTCTTCAATATTTCATGTAACATGCTTTTTGTTTGCTTGAACTGTATACTTTGTTTCACAATGGTGCATTAATTTAGAATAAATTTCTGTTTGCATTTGTAGTCTCTGTAGTGAGTCTGTCTTAAGTGGTGGCTGTGTTTCATGGGGGAGTGCAAAGGCTGGCTGCACTCTTCCACTAGTAGCAGGGAAGGAAGTGATTTGCTAGTTTTCCTCTACAACAGCCAGATTAATAATTTTCTGGAACAAAAAAAAATCTGCTGCATGAACTGTTACTTTAATGTAAGATGCTTTGTTTTTTTTTGTTTGTGTGGGTTTTTTAAATAGATTTTTTTCCTTCAAAATCAACACAAACCTGCTAATTGGTTTTTTTTTCTTTGATAATGTAGGACTGTGTTACTTGTTTAAATGTCAGTTATGCTGAGGAGAGGCAGAATAGGAGCATACAAGCAGCTTTGTATTTTCTTATACTTGGTGTAGTTTAGTTTTTCAAGTTACTGCAAGTTAGCATAAAAGCAGTGCTTGATAACTTAGAGTGAGGTGAGAAATTCTGCTCTGAGGCTGTTTAGTTCAGAGGGTGAAATCCCAGTTCCGCTTGCAGTTGATGTAATTACTTGGGACACTGATAAACAAAACTTTGATCTTTTGATGCTTAATGTGTTTGTGAAGCTCAAATATTTGGTTGGCTTTGGAGGCTGACTTGATCTGTTTAACTCACAAAATAGAGTTTTTCCATGCACTGAGAAGAGTAGACCTTTCTTTGGGTTAACAAGCAGCCTGCTGGTGCATTCTCTACAAATTTGGGTTAACACTGCTTGAGCTTTCTTACTTGGCAGTTCCAGCCTGCGAGATTGGAATATATTTCAAAGTTTTAAAATAATTCATTGTACTTTCAGAAGTGACTTATGTTTGTTTATGGAGTATCTTAGGTATCAGAACCCCATAAACCATATTTGCAAAAGTCACGTTTGTAGTTAAAGTGAACTATATTGATCGGAGTTGGATACCTGTTAATGTTCAGTAGTGAACTTTAACTCTGTGATGGAAAGAGGAATTATTCAAGTGTCAGGTTAGATGCTGCAGATTGTCCTTGTTGCTTTTGGTTTGTTGTGCAATGTCGGACTTACACGTACAGAAACAGAAAACAGATCTGCAGATTCTGTCACTGAAGGTTAAGCCATCCAAGGCAGTGGCGAAAAGCATAGTAAGTGTACCTTATGATTAAGGTATTTGCTTTTCAGTTTGTTTGCCTTTGTACTGTCCTCATAGATTGCTGCTTGTATACCAGGCTCTTTTAGGTGAGAAGCTGCTGTAACTACTAAAATGCTGAGAGAGAGGGAGGCTGTAAGAGTTTGTTTCAGAAGCCCTGTGCTGCTCTTCCGTAGGAAACTGGAGTTGGTGCTGGGAGAGGCGTGTAGTGAGGGAAGAAAAAGGAGTAACTTGCCTGTGAGTCTCTCTAATGGTATGCTTTGGTCTCCTATATAAAAGCCCTCTCAGCTCTGCATAGCTGACTGTGAAAGGCCAAGTGTCTTCTCTTGCTTTTCAGGTGCAGTTTCTAAGCTCATTTACTTTAAAGGATTTCAAGTTAGTCTGGCCTATACCTAAGGAGTAATTGATAGCCTTGTTTTTTTTAATGGGTAGGTAAAATTTGTATTGCCTAACAACAGAGGAATTAGTTGCTTTTATGTTTCCATACCTGCCTACGTGTCATATTGTAGGTTAGCATAGGCCTACATTTCAGTACAGTTTTATTGAAGTGCATCAAGCTCTGATTAAAAACTTGCTGCATTTTAAAATGTATTTTTCTAACTATATAGTTATTTATGCCAAAACTTATTGGATGCAACATTATTATAGTGGTAAAGCTTTATTACTTTTTTCAGTATATCATAGTCTTAATTATGCATTTCTTGACTTCTGAATCTTAAGTTTGTAATATGAAGAGGTATCAGGAGTCATAATAATGGACACTTGAAAGAAATTTGTTTGGGATTTCTCTGTATAGCTACTAGACTGTGCTCGAGGCGATGCTTTTATTCCCAGAAGTCAGATGTGAGTGGAAGGGATCGGAATATGAAAAACTGCATGAGGATATTAGAGTGACCACTTATCTTGAAAGTCCTTGAACAGTGAGAGCACTGACTTCTTTATTGCCCATTTATATATTTCTTTTAGCTAAGATGGATCTTGTTCAATTGGCAGTTAAACAAATGTTTGCAGTGTCATAGTGAACGCTCTGAATGCCTCTATGGTTGCTATTTTCATTACTGCCAGCGTTAGACTTCATTCTTTTAGAATTCATGCCAAGAATAAATGTCCCAACTAGTTCCTTGTTACACTAAGGAGGAATGTTCTCCTGTGGTGATGAAAAGGAGCTGCTGCTGTTTGATGAGAGAGGGATATGGTGGGAATGGAATTATGTGGTATTGCTCTACAAATTCTGTTCAGATGTAGACTAATGAGATGTATCTTTATTTTTGGTATAAGTTACTTTAAAGATACATTTTCTGTACAAAAGTGTTATTTCAAGGAATCTTGTTGAAGTTGAGAACCACTCTTTGTGCTCTATTCTCCATCACACTTTCTTCTGAAATTTGCATCTAATCTATTTTAACTGCATACAAGATAACTAAACTACAAAGTTGTAATACTTATCAAGACACCTTAAGGCTTACTGTTATTTCTTACAATCCCAGAACAGGAACTCCCCTGTACTGAAAAGATAAGTGTCTTTAATTGATGGAAAACTTTGAGTAACTTGAACTCTGTTTATCTTGTTATGTGAAGTAATTACCAATCCTTCCATTAGAATGTGTTGAGAGAACCTGGATCCACCACGTGTTCCTTTTGGGGGATCAGATTCCCTGACGATAGGTTGGGAACTTCTGAGTTGTGACCAAGCAGTTCTTCTCAGTCAGGAAAATAAACTTCTTTAAAAAGAAAAAAAAAGAAAAAAATAAAAGAGAGGGGGGGAAAAAAAGGTGGAGGAGAAACAAAGGGAGCCTTGATTCTGCAGTCAGATCCTTATAGCAGATCCTGTTAACTCAGTGGCCTTCTGTGAGGGTTATAAAGGTCTATTCATGTAGATAGCATCGAAGGTTTGTGACCAGTACTTGGAGGCGAATATGGAGGGGGGGAAGAAGCAAATGTGCAATTTGTTTTGCAGCTGTGATTTCCTTAGCACCCACAAAGGTTGATGCCTGTAGGAAACTACTGATACTCTGAATTAGCAATCTTCTATCTGATGTGAATTGCTACGTTCCCAGAACTCTGTCTTCTTTTTCTGCTCGCTGAAATGGGTTGTGGAATAACATACATTAAATATCTTTCATATTATACCCTTCTTATCCTCTACATCTTTTCTCAGGTACTTTGTTTCTCAGTTGCTGTACCTTCCTTTTTTTTTTTCTAGTCAGGCCTTCCTGAGATCAAAATAATATCTGATGGTTTATTTTCTTGCCTCCACCAACTTTTCATTTTGTTCTTACCTCTGTTCCTATTTCTGGAAATTGAGGGGGAGGCTTGTTGCCTTAGTTACAGTGACTAACTGTTACAAAGTTATTTATATTGTTTGTGTTTAAATAACCTATATCATAATACGAATCACAAAACATTTCACATCAATAAAAACACCCAAAGTAATCCATTGCTAAGTGCCTGGAGCATGTTTGCAGTGCTGATTCTTGGGAGTTTTTGTTTTACTTCGTTTTTGGGGGTGGAGGACAAGTTCTAATCTGGCATTTGAAGATGAGCCTGAAAAAAAAGGTGTTATCCTTTGTGGAAAAGAAGACAGAACCTTAATATTCAAGTTCTTACATATCAGGGGATGTTGTTCTTCCTATCCATAATGGCACTGGCAATCTTGCCAACTGGAATAGATCAGTTTAACCATATTAATTCAGTTGTGATTGCTCAGATGTTGATAAATTACACAGCACTGACCCATTTCAGCATAAAAACCTAGAGCTGGTGCTTGAGTGGTGAGACTGCATAGATGAGGCTTGTAGCCAGCTTGATGGGTGCAAAGTTAAAGAGGAAGCACTAGCAGTGATAGGCAAATGCAAGAGGGGCAAAATAAGGTATCTTTAGCATCATTGTAGATTGAGGAACTACTTGTTAGCTGAGGCATCTAATGAATTCTGTCATAAGATGCTCTTTTACTGTGAGTATAGCCTTGTATTTTCATTGATTATTTCTACAGTAATGTATATATATGTGAATTGACTGAACAATGGGATCTAAGTAGATTACATGACTAAATGTAATCTAATTGTCCTAAATGTTTAGGACAATTTCATTTCACTAAATTACTGAAACTATATTTGAATTTTAGGAATGTAAATCAAAGGTCTTCCTATTCTGACACTGAGACTCTGGTGTAACAGGAGAAAAAACACAAATTTTTGTTTAAGCTTATGTTGTTGAACTTCAGAACTACCTTAACAGAGATGGGGAGGTGAGAGAGGCTTCCTTGCCCCAGAGCAGAAAATAATTAGTCATTTTGCAATTAAGAGGCATATTAGGAGAGTGAGTGTTCACATTTTGTATGTAACTCTGTCTGTTTGCAGGCCATCCTGTATGTTTAATGCTTCTGTATATTCAAACAATGAGCTGTCACTTAATGACTTTTCTAACTCCTGATGACAGCTTGCTTGTAAGTTCTTTCTGGTTGTTCTGCGATCATGCAATCATACTTGAGGTTCACTCTCACTTTGTGCTGAAATCCTGTATTTTACTTCCATCCAGTGCAGAGAAGAAAGCCTGGATACATCTGAATTTAGTTTTCTTAGTGTAGCAGAGCAAAGCTGCAGTACCTTCATAAAGGAAGGGAAGGGGGCACAAGCAAGGATTCTAGTCAGCATGACAAAATGAGAATGCAGTTGGAGTAGTTAAAGTATTGAGACCAAAATGAATGTTTTTGGAGCTTACAGAATTTCTAGCAGTCATGAAGAGTTTAATGTTTTCTTTCAAGATTTTGCTTTTTGCACTCTACATTTCTATAGCTCCATCTACACTGGTTGCACTAACAGGGAGGAAGTGGTAGCTTCCATTCAGGAATCTGATCATGCAGTGGCAGGCAACATGAGAGAACAAGGATCTACCTGGTTCATAGCTGAAGTCAGTCATGGCTGACTTACTTGAGTCATAGGCTGCTGAACTGGGACAAAAAAAAAAACCACTTTCAGGAAGTTCTGCAGTTATTTATATACTAAAATAATCTGTAACTAATGCATAATGAAGTAATTTAAATCCATTGCTGCAGACTCAGTTTTGTATGGTGATAGAGATAATTGGTATTCTCTTCTTTCCTGTCTAGGTCATCTGCTGCTTCTGTCCATTGCCTATGAGCGTGGGTCTATGCAAAGTCTCTTTTCTCCTTGAGGACTCAGTGTTGTTTTC
Source organism: Ramphastos sulfuratus (assembly GCA_013399055.1). Taxonomy (NCBI): domain Eukaryota; kingdom Metazoa; phylum Chordata; class Aves; order Piciformes; family Ramphastidae; genus Ramphastos; species Ramphastos sulfuratus. Next base: position 136,472 of record WBNM01018135.1, on the reverse strand, counting down.
TGCTTCAGATTTCTGTGGTGTCTGTTGCTTTTTCTCTGTAACACTTAATTCTCACCAGTGTCACCCTGACAAAGTGTCGTTGGTAGATTAAAATGAAGGAAGAGCACACATAAAACAAGCAGATGAAGAAAACCAAAATGCTAGCTGCTTTTTTCCCCTAGTTGCATTATTACTCAGTGTTTTGAATTAGTGAACATCCCAAGCAATGGTACAAGAAGGCTTTAGAAATAGCATATTAATGGAATTTCCTACCCCTGACTTACGTTCTTTTGTAAATGCAGAGTTCTGTTCAGTTCTTGCTATGTTTGCTAAAACATAAGGATCAATAGAAAGAGGTCTGATGCTTAATGTTGTGTTGCTGTGCAGTCCTTTTGCCAAATTAGAGCCCTGTATTGGTACTGCCTGATAGCTTTTGTTTTCCTTTGCTCCCTTCTCCGTTCCAGGAGCAGTATTTTGTTTTACAGCTCTGCTGTGTCTGCTGCTTTTTAAAAAGTGTTCTTTCACTCTAGGGGATCATTTTCAGTATTAAAGAGGAGTTGTAGAAGAACATTTTCTCTTCTCACTCCTGTGTTACCTGCAAGGTTGCAAATGCCATTATGGTCCTCTGTCATTCCTGATCCTATAGTGACCACCCAGCTCATAATTTATTTCTTCCACTCCTTCCACAAGAACACAGCCATTTAGATCACAGACTGAAAAGTCTGTTAAAATAGAGCTTAAAAGAAGATGTAATATTTTGTGACCTATCCAAAGACATTTGTCTATTCTTCTTACCATAAGTTTAAGACCTTCTAAGTACTGCAATCAGGGATGTAAATAGTGAAGTTAATCTACTGCAGAAAAAAGAGGGCTCGGGAGAGGAGTTCTAAGAAACTCTTCATAACAAGAGCAAAAGAAAGGATTTGTAAAGCACTAGTGTGAGAATGAGGAGGACTATAAGATGGTTAGGATGTCACAGGCAAATCTCTTCTGATTAACTTGCAAGGTTTGTGGTCAAGGATCATCCAATGCCCAACAGATACCCAGATACCCTGCAGATACTTTGCAAGGACTTCAGGATTGGTTCCTTTTTCTACCTGTTGCACCTTTCTACAGCACAGATAATCCATAATCTCAAATGAATGCTGTGAATAATGAATGCTTTCCAGTGAGGGTGATGAGACACTGGCACAGGTTGCCCAGGGAGGTTGTGGCTGCTTCCTCCCTGGATGTGTTCAAGGCCAGGTTGGACGAGGCCTTGAGTAACCTGTACTAGTGGGAGGTGTCCCTGCCTATGGCAGGGGGGTGGAACTAGATGATCCTTGAGGTCCCTTCCAACCTTACCATTCTATGATTCTAATAGCCTTCTACTATTTTTCTGCACCTAGAAAGGCAAAAAAAATGGTTTTGAGTCAAGTATATACCTCTTGGAAGAGTAAATACAGCTACATGCAGCCACGTCTCTTATTTTTGAAAGGGTTTTGCCTTTGCATGCTGTGAATTATTGCTGTTGTGTTTTTTTTCCAAGGCTTACACCATTTAACAAGCCATAATTGCTGAACAAAAATGTGGTATTTTTCATAGTTTGCATTTGAGCAGATTTGTTTAGAGTTTTCCTCACCTAGAGGTTGATAAAATTCCTGTAATGCTCTGCATATGTTTTAAAACTGCTTTAGTAATCATGAAAGTATTAGTTTTATTGCTTACATAATGAAATAATAACTAGAAGCATCAAAATAAGAAGTAACCATGGTTCATCACTTTGTCCCCACGAGTAGCAGATTAATTCTGTAGGAAAATTAGCATGACTATTAAAAAGCTATTGATTACATCTTTACATTTCAGCCTAAGCTTAGTCTGGAAGGTTTTCTTTTGCTGTTGCAAGGGCTGTAGAAAGTAGTGAAGTATTCAGAGTATCATGTTGGTGTCCTGGTCTCAAGGTCCAGCTCTTTACACGGGGGAGCAGTGAGATACTATTTCTCCAGCTTATGTAAGTTCCAGTGGGGAACTTTACAGAAGGAAATGTATCTCTGTAAATGACAGGAGGAACAGCAGTGCCAGCAGTGTCTGTGGAGACTGTCAGAGGAGAAGTTCAGCTCCCTGTCCCTGGAAGCCTGCTGTGCTGGCATTAGCAGTGCTCTCCTTCATGGTGGTTGGAGGTGTTGCAAAGTTGTTCTGGAGGAAGTTCTTCAGAGAACTGACTCTCTGCCTCCTGAATATCCACAAGCAGAAATACATCGAGGCCTGAAGCTTGGCAGCTGTGAGCCACAGTAAGCTGAACCCAAAGACAGAATAAATGTGCCTGCAGAAAAGATCTCAGGAGGGCCTGCTGGAGCTCAGATGCCTGCACTGGGGGAGCCCTTACTGCCTTTACTGGAGGATGTGTGTTTTAGATGTGGTCACACAAGCCTTACTGCTTTATTTTTAACACATCATGGCTACAGTGTCTGCTACTGCTTCCCTTCTACCACGTGCTTTTTGGAGAAGTAACTTGCAACAGTAGGATGGATAGTTGAAGAGATGGAATTGTTGGAATGATGTAGTTGACCTCGAGATTTCGTTACCTGCTCTTCTGTGGAGTGCAGTGATGTGACATAGCTGTGAAGCAATTCATTGTCACAGGATCCAGCTGGCAGCCAGTCACAGTTGGTGTCCCTCAGGGCTCAGCGTTGGGACCACTTCTGTTTAACATCTTTATTGATGACCTTGATGAAGACAGAGAGAGTGTCAGCAGTGAGTTTGCATATGACACCAGCTTGGGTGGCAGTGTTGATCTGCACAAGGGAATTTGGATAGATTGGATTGATGGGCCAATGTCAACAGTATGAGCTTCAGTAAGGCCAAATGCCAGGTCCTGCACTTGGGCCACAACAACCCCAAGCAACATTACAGGCTTGGGACAGTGTGGCTGGAAAGCTGCCTGGCAGAAAGGGATCTGGGGGTTGTAATAGACAAACAACTCAGTATGAGCAACCAGTGTGCCCAGGTGACAATGAAAGCCACTGGCATCCTGGCTTGTGTGAGAAATGCTGTGTCCAGCACGAGTAGGGAGGTGATTGTGAGGCCACACCTCAAGTATTGTCTTCAGTTTTGGATACCTCATTACGAGAAGGATGTGGAGGTGCTGGAGCAGGTCCAGAGGAGAATGGTGAAGCTGGGGAAGGGCCTGGAGAATAAATCTTATGAAGAGNAGTAGGGATAATGGTTGGACTTGGTAATCCTGGGGGTCTTTTCCAACTGGAACGTTTTTGTGATTCAATTCAAAATGCCAAGATTGTACTTTCTGTGGTGTGTGGATGGCTGCAGGAGTGAGGTGGCAGCTGCTTTGGTATATATTTGCACTGTCTTGGTTTGTTCAGTAGATGAAAAAATGAAAATGGCCTGTAACAAACAAGGGCTGAAACATTAGGATATGTTTCTCTTGTTACTATGCTCTTTTAAGAGGTTAATTAACAACCAAAACCATGCTAATTATGTAACTTGGAAATTGTATACTGCAGTGAAGGCCAACGTTTTCAGCTGATAGATAAAGGAAATGCAGATACAAACTCTTGAATGCCAACACATGCAGTCCTAGCCTACACCAGAAATATGTGTGTGAGAACTGGAGTACATCACCTGAATGAACCCCTATATTTAAAGGTACCTTTTGATGAAAGGGTAGGAGCTTCATAGTTTTAGGATGGAGTTTAATGGCATACTTCCCCTTGAGGTTTTAGCGGGGGGGGGGTGTTTGGTGTGTTGGTTTGTTGCTTTTTTTTTCCATCAACAGAGTTTCTGACCATAGTGATTGAAACTCACTGGCTTCTGATCTCCTGCCTAAAACATGGTTTGATACCTGGTTGCTGCTGATCTTGAGCAGTCACTCATTCCTTTCTTCTGCCAGGTGGTGAAAAGAGAGAGGAGAGACAACTTATTTAGATTAGCTTGTGACTGCAAAGTTGGTCCTTGCAGTAAAAGCAATGAAAACTAGAAAGGAGACTTGACTCAGGTAAACTTACTCCATTGTCATCTTGTGTGACAGAAGTTCTGTAATCGTAGGAGAGGTATGGAGGAGCTTCAGTGTGGTCTGCTTTGGACCTCTCTCAGTCATGTAATGCCATTGGCCCAAATCTTTCTAGATTGTGTTTTGGAACTCAGCATTGTGCTTAATGTTCTCATCTGGCTCCTGACTGTTTTGAGATTTGAGTGTAGTTGTGAATTCCTCTGTAATTGTGAGAGAACCTAGGGTCTTAGGACTGTCTGCTTCTATGTGTAACATGTCCTGGTGAACCTGTGGCTATGAAGAAACTGATACAAGAAAAGTTATGTAACAAACTTGTTTACTAATTGTGCTGCCTTTCGTGACCCTCTTACCTTTCATGACCCTCAGCCTTTTCCCATCTCCCACTTAGTAACTGCATGCCAGTTTTCTTGCAGCATTTCCAAGTTTTTTTCCCCCTCTTTTAGGCTGATCACATGCTCTACTACTTAGTTTTACAACTGGAGCTCTGAAAATGACAGCAGACTTAACTCTCTAGCCTTCCATGTCATCTGAAGAGGTTACAATGAAAACATAAGATAATGTTGAGGTAGTCCAGTTACCTGAAAACTGTGTGCCAGAAGTAGTTTGAACTTTCTGCAGCCTTTTCCCTCATAGAAATGTGTATGGACAGAAACCCCTGTAACTTCTTAACTCCCTTTTATGCTTCTGTGTGCACAGCTCTAATTCTTGGACACCATCCAGTGACAGCTTGAAGTCATGCCTGTTGTGACTAGTGATCCCTCTATCTCCCTGCACAGAGAGATAGGGCTGGGATAGGGGAATACCTAATAAGAAAATATGTTAATAGAATAATGACTAAGTTGAAATAAACTAAAATAATGCATTATTTCTCCACAAATAGTAATTAATGAAACCTGTCGGTCTAAGAATAAATCAAAGTCTTCTGTAATGGAAGAGTGTTGTTCATCTTGGCTCTATAGGAAATTGAAATATAAAACAGTAGTTAAACTTGTTGTTTTATATTCCACACGTCACCTAGTATGGTTGTATGGGTACATACATAAGCACATTGGTTGTGCAAATATTTTTTTATCAGTAGCTATAAAAGATGACAATTTAAATCACCGCTATTGAAAACCTTACCAAGATGGACTTTGTTTTGCTTCCCACTTTCACCCTTCTGCAAAGCTGTTTAATTCAGTGGGTTATGGAAAATGCTGTTCATGTAATTGACTCTGGTTTAATTTTCTGGAATAAAAAATGATAAAACTACAAAGCTTGGTTAAAAAAAAGGCATGTATTTTGACTATTCATACTGCATTCTCAATCATCTTGGTAAATAAGAGGATAATAAAATTGCACTTAATTGCTGCATGAACAGTTTTCTACATCTTACCTCTTTGCTTATCATGAGATATCTTTGTTATAAGTGTTTTGAAGTAAAAAGCAAGGAAGAGGATTAAGGCAGAGCCCTCAGCCCTCATCTTTCTTTTGGAAGCAGGAAAGACTCAGTGAATGTCAGATGACACCCTCTGTTTTGTGCTAATTCTTCAAACAGCCTATCAGCACCATTTGAAATGTTTTTAATATTAGCCTAAAAATATTAGTGCTCCAGGGGCTGCTTCATGACTAGGTCAGATGTCTTTGCTGTGGGCTGCAGAGCAAGTGGCTGGAGGACAGTATTAGTGCTGCTTCTAGTAGATGTCAAAACAGACATGGGTAACACAAAAGTGTAAAACAAACAGATGAACACTGGGTTGCAAGGGAATTAAAAACAGGCTGACAAACATTTAATAAAGAACTATTTTTCAAGATGTTAATATGAAAAGTAGATTGATATTTAAGAATGCTTACCCAAGTATGTGATTCTAAATATTCTTTGTAAAAGGAGGGACTGTAAGAGCTTAGCAGAATCTTATTTGCTGTGTTGAAATAAATAAAAGTTATTAAAGTATGCAAAGTTTTGTGAACACCTTTTTTATATGGCAATTAGTGTTTAAAATTCGAATTAATCATTGCAAATTAAATTTATGGTGGGGGGGTTTTTTTGATATTTCATACTTAATGTTCCCTGTCTTGTAAGAGATATGTAGTGCTTTTTGTATTACATTGTACAAAGGTTCTCAGTGATAAGACTAGACAAAAGGTTAATCTATTTTCAGTCTGTTTTATTGGCGTGGAGTGTGGGAACTTTGACGGAATGTTCAGCTTGAGGATGTAGAGAACAGGAGAGGGAAACTTTCAATTTAAAAATGACATTAGAAATACACAAGTATAGCTTTTTAAGATTTAAGTACACTATCTACTTGCATTCAAGGAATTAAAAAAATAAGTACTTTGGTAGTATGTATTTGTAGCCAAAGGATTGAATTCAAACTGCTTTATAGAGGGAAGTCATGAGCTAAGCACTTGGAATGAGCTTGTGCAAGTTCAGTGTTGGAAAGCAACACTAGACGAGGGTAGCCTCTTCCAGAGAAATGGTATTTCACTGCAATATTGCTTAATTGGCTTTTTCAGTGTTGAAAACTAGAAGCAGCTGGGGAAAAGAAGAGTTTCTTTTATGAAGTCTGACAGAATTGTACTAAGATTTCCACAGACTTTGTGCAAACCCAAATCAAATCATTCACATCCCAGACCGTCCAGAGGGTTTCCTTCATACAACTCCTTGAATCAAGGTGTTTTGGAAGCTTTATAATTATTGACACACATAATTAAAACTGAACACTTTATTTTTAAAAGCCTGATAGAGTAAATGGAAAAGTATAGCAAAAGTAATAAAAGCGAATGGATGCATCGTAAGAGAGATCGCATGCTGAAGTACAAACCAAGGTAACTCACTTGGATTTGAGAGGATCAGCCCTCCATCTAAACACAGGTAGAAGTTAGTTGGGAAAACTGTTAGTAAAGCAATCAGCTCTCTCTTCTGCAGTGCAGTGTCCCTGGTCAGATAGTGGATTCCTTATTTAGTGGTAGCTTGCTTGTCCCCACCCCGTGGAGGGGTTTAAATGTTCTGGGGATGAAGGGCAGAGAATCTGCTGTAGTGCNGCCCTCCTCTGGACCCACTCCTGCCTGTCAAGGAAAAACCTGACTCTTACAGGGCACTGCACCTAGGTATTTGGGGGCAACTGAATGCACTTAGGAAGTGAATTCTGTTTAGTCAGTGTAATGCCAGTTAACTATAAATGAGCAAGGATTTGGTTTGGTTTAAATGGTCTGCTTAAGACTGATGGCATTACTTAGTTGGAATTAAATTTCCTGAGAATGTTTGTGTCCACTGTGCAGAAGGGCTTAAGCTTTAACAGTTAGCCTGTCTTTTGCACACCCCTTTCAGTCTTCCCTTGTCTNAAAAGTAATAAAAGCGAATGGATGCATCGTAAGAGAGATCGCATGCTGAAGTACAAACCAAGGTAACTCACTTGGATTTGAGAGGATCAGCCCTCCATCTAAACACAGGTAGAAGTTAGTTGGGAAAACTGTTAGTAAAGCAATCAGCTCTCTCTTCTGCAGTGCAGTGTCCCTGGTCAGATAGTGGATTCCTTATTTAGTGGTAGCTTGCTTGTCCCCACCCCGTGGAGGGGTTTAAATGTTCTGGGGATGAAGGGCAGAGAATCTGCTGTAGTGCTGCTTCACACTATGAAGAGATGTACTTTTGCTGGAATATTCTTTTTATAAAGTGGTTCTTTTGTCTTCAGTTTTAGTTGTCTTGGATCATACCCTTCTTAGTGCACATCACTTTTTGGCTTTGTGCTCAGAAGGTTGTCTTCTCTGAGCCTTTTCTTAGTCACCTCCTATCCTCCTTGCCTGTGAAGAAGCAAGAAATGTTAAATTTTCATGTGGCACAATTCNCTGTGAAATGTAGTAATATTTTTTTTAAAATATTTTTTATCCTGCTATTTGTTTGCAAAAATCCTTTTTTATTCCCCTGTAATGGCATCATCCTACTGAATGTATAAATTGTGCTCTTATGCACAGCAGTTGTCTGACCAGATAGAGAAGATAATAGGCTTCTGGCAGAGACACCTGACTTTTTGTGATGGNAATTAGCTTCAAATCAGCACACTTTCCTCCCTTTGCAGGCTGTATTGATGTAGTGGAATCAGTAGTGGCACTTGTCCACGGCAGGCAGCACTACCAGTTCTCCTCTTGTGTGGAGTGTCGTCATGACTTAGGCTTTAAGCAATTGACAGAGTGCCGGCGAAGGAGATGTTTGCCTGTTGGTCTGTGCATCTGTCTGAGCAATTGGGTTCTTCCTTGGAGGAAGCAAGTCCTGAAACATGTGGAAGTATCCTCTGCATTTCCCAAAGAATCATACTGAACTGAGAAATACAGATCATGTTTTTGCTCTGATACCTAAGCCGTTGTTGAGTGCTTTGTGTCTGTTGTAAGGTGAGGTGCTGCTGCATCCATATACTGAAAGCACACCTCTGAGTCTGCTGGCTAGTCTTCCTTTAGAGCTTGCATTTTGGGGAACTAAAAGCTATAGATCATTGAGCTATGTCATGAATACATTACATGGATAAAGCAAACACTGCTGCAAGTGAAATAATTGATTCTGACTCTTCTCATGTCCCACCCTAAAGCCCTATTTTTGTCCTGTACCTATAGCCTCAAGGCCGGTAAGGCAACAAATGTGCATTAGCAGTGCTGGAAATGATTGTATGAAACTGCAGAATCTTTAAGTGTGTTCTGAGAGCTACTTATTCTGCATATTATGCTATGGTTTTCTGTCTTTTCTTTAAATGGCCTTTAAAAGACAGTCCATAGGATTAGAAAGACAACTACTGCTGATGTGGTTGACCCTGGTAGTAGACAAATGACAACATGCACTGTTATTCCATATGCTATTCCTTGTTGAAAACCCAATGATGTCATTTGGATGCACTCCTATTTTAATTTTTCAAAAACTGCTCTAAAAAAATAGTATGTTTAAATATGTTGCTTTCCTTTTGGAGGGGAGGGGAAGTAACTCCCAAGTTTTTACCTAGATTGATTTGTTCCTGCTAGTACATAAGCTGAATGCTTCTTTTTATTATTATTCTTTTTATGCCTGTCACTGAATTTCGTTTCACAAAAGCATATTTTTTTTTTTTGTTTGTGACAGGATTTGGTTTTTTTCCCTAACGTAAGTTTGCAGTATTTTCTGGAATGCTGCTAACTGGTATGGTTTACACCCCCTCATGTTAGGTTGACTGGAATTCTTGATATTCCAACACACGGAAGTGGAATTAGTATTAGAACCTATGAATTAAAAACCAAATTCGCAAAGGTGATGTACTGGTGCAAAATTCCCTCAGCAGCTGCTACCCTGTAAATAGTATTATCAAGTCTAAGCTTTGCTTCCTGGCAGCTACCTTAAGTATGTGCTGCTTTCCTCCCTCTATCCAGTACCCATTTTTTAACTGCTGTTTGCCCATGGATGTTCTAGAATATGTGACAGCTATTTAAGAGAGAGTCAGTGTTCTGTAGTAATAATCCAAGGGATTTTAAATCTTCAGTCCTTTTATTTCAAGCACTGAGCTTTCTGTGAGGACAAACTGTAACCTTTTGAGAGGTAATCTGATATGGACAAAAGTGGACACAGTCCACAGTGGACTGTGTTGTCCTCTTTGATTTTAATGAGCATAAGCATCACTTCTTGAATTGTCTCTTCTTTGACAAACATCTGTTCCAATTGAAAAGTAGTATTCTTTTCTGGTCTGGTACAGTTTTTTTTTAAAAGTAGCTGTAAATGCTAAAAAAAAAAAAAAAACATGCCCTGATTTTTAACTTTGATGGATTGATTTATATGTGAACTATTGTGACTCATTGCACGCTGTGTTATTTTTATCCAGACAATTACCTTGCCAAAAGATGTGTGAAATAGTATTTACAGGTTTGTTCTCTCAGCTTAAGGAGCAGTGCTATTGCCTGTTGGTTTTTTTTTTTTTTTATCTGTCCTCTTAAGAAGGTGAGTTCTGATCTGACATAAACATTGCTTTATTCTCAATTTTTTTAATTGAAATGCTTTTTGGAGTACTTAAAATTGTTAAATTGAGTGTGAGGACTATAAAAAAGGTGACAGTAGGGTGTTTTTTTTTTTGTTTTTGAAAGCTGTGGCAATATCAGATACATGAACTTTAAAAGTTGGTATGACTTTTTGTATATGCAGTTAGTGTTTTGAAGAGATACATGTGCACAGACAGAAATAACATCTAGATAGAGGTTTCTGGAATCCTCAGAGGATCTTGTTCCTCTTCTGCCTTGATCATTTTTCATTTCTCCTAGTGGTGTGAACATCAGAGGATCAACATGTGTTTTCACTTAAGTTGCTTGAGATGCTTTGTAGATGCATCATTCTGCTTGCAAATTGATTATTTCACCTCTTGTTTTATGCTAGGGAACTGTTTGAAACTCAAAGAATTTTTCTAAGTAGCAAATCATTGAGTAGGATGCAACAGCAGTAGTGCTCTTAAGTCGGTTTTTGAATCTACTTTTATTTAAAATGTTACACTTTTGCCCTGATCTCTGAGGGTTCTGCTGATTCATGGTTACTGTTTCATTTGCCTGGGAAGCTCCTAGGAGTAGTAGTCATTGGTAAATAGGTAGCTGCTGAGGGAGTGGCGTGGCACAGCATCCTCCTCTAGTTCTCTCCTTCCCCAGATCAACTCACCTCACAGCTGGACTTACATATTAATGATATTAGTTTTATGTTAATGTACCTACTTGTGAGCTGTGATTAGTGGAGGCAGACATCTTTGTGAATAGCTACTGCTGCTAAACCTGCTGGGAATTGTAAATGCTATTAATACAACCTACTGAATGCTCTGAAATAACATGCCTGATTTTTAAGCAAGTTAGAGCATCAAGTAAATAAATGAACATGAGTGGATCAAATTAGTATTTTCAGGACAGTGACCAATTTTCTCATCTTTTAATTACATGAAGGCATGAAAACTAGGAGGAGAAAGAGATACCACTTTCAATTAATCACACATTTAATGCTCAGCAAAGCTTGATAAAAATATAAACAAATTATCACAAGGACGTTGGAGCAGCAGATGGAGGTCTGTTCTCCTCCTCCCAGCCCCCGACATATCCAGGAATATCTTCAGGACAACTTGATATCCTTCCTGTAATTACTCTAGCTTAAATGTAGCCATCATAAATAAGTCGTTTGTGCTGTGTCGAANCCTTACCATTCTATGATTATCCAGTATTACAAACTCTCATCTGATCTAAAAGGTGGCACCAAAAATGCTGACTTGCATATCCTGAGACTGAAAGTATTTAAGTTTTTTATTTGTTAAAATACATTGTGTTTATTATGACAGAAGTAGTGCTAGTAAACTTCAGTCTTCCATGTGCTTCAAGCTTCCAGAACTTTTAATAAGAAAAACAAAGAATCCTGAACTTTGGACATTTTTTTCCTGTGTTAGTAACTTGTTTCATGGTAAGCCTTTACACCTTCATTATGACTTTCTTGAATATGGGTCCCCCACTCACACAGCCTCTTTGGCAATAGCAGCTTTCTGCAGCACTTTGCTCTGGATGCTGGCAAAGGCTTTGCCTTTGCTTAGGTACCATCATGAGTCTACTTTTTTTGGATGAGACTTTTGCTGGGATTAGTCTCGCACTACATCTTTGCAAGGTCTTTGTGGTTTCTTCCCGTGAGATTGCTGCTTCTACTCTGCTCAGCACACTTTGATTTAGAAGGTACTTGCCAGTGTTGATTCTGTTGGATGGTGGTTGATGGTTTGTTTTGTTTTCTTTTTTTTCCCCCCCTCCTTGGTCAATGTGTTTTGCCTTGCATTTGTAACAAATGCTATCTTAAATAGCTTCTCTCTGAATTATTGATGTTCCAGAATGACTTTTTGCTCCAATCTATTTACTTTCTGCTTGGATTTTTGCTTGCATTACTCTGTCTGATAAGTGTATTCACATGAAATACAGCATCAGTCAGTTTCTTCAGCATCTCTTATATGCAAGTCTATAGGTATGTCTGTAGAACTATAGATTATTGGGTGGAATTCTACAGATAATTATAAACTCAGAGAATAAGGTGTTCAATTTTTGTTTCTTATTTTAACTGATAAGCCTTCCTCTTTCCCCCATCTTAATAGCTTCCATAACATTGAGAGCAGAGCATCATAATGCTTTGTGCTCTCCCTGCTATCTTGCCAGACTATCCTTTGAATGCGACTACAGATGGTATGACTCATTTACACTTGTCCTAAGCAGGCGAGGTACTTAACACCAAGTATCTGCCTCCAGCTTTCAATTCCTGTGAAAAGATAGTGTTTCCCTCCCCCCCACCCCAAATAGAATTATTTTGCTATAATTCAGTCAGATCTCAGTTCATCTTCCTTTTAAAATTAGGCATGCAATCTTCTCCTCCCCCCTGCAACTAAAATGCAGTTGGTTTAATTTTTAAAAGATGCCAGACTTCTGATTTTGATAAGGCCTCTTCTAAATGGGAAAAGTGAAGATTACCTAAGAAAATTGCTCCACTGTTGGATCTAGAAAATAGCTGAGGTTCTGTAACCCTACTCTGCAACTTCTTTGGTACTTTGGAAGCACAGGTAACTTCTCTTGTAGTGCGTTAGGAAGCTAGTATGTTGTGCAGCTTGGGACATGAGTAAATGGGCAAACAGTTTCCCATCTCAGAAAGGCAGAGATGAGTAGAGAGTCAGTGCTGACAAGACCTTACCCGGTAGGTCTTGACTATGCTGAAAAATGACTTCTCTTCCCTCTTAAGCAGCAGTGGTAGGAGACATGATTTATGTGTTTGACTGGGGTATGTGGGTGTGGTGTGTTATTTTCTTTAATAGGATCATTCTCCCCTTTTTCATCCATTCCTCAGCTGAGAGCCTGCTTTTACAGATCATGCTGAGGAGCATGCAGTGTGTTGAAGTCACACTTGGCACTAAACAGCAGAGAAAGGGAAGTGAGAGCATGGCATGAAGTACTGGCTGGTTTATAGTCAAGTGCCTTCTTTGTTCGCCTTGTCCCTTTTCAGTTCGGTCAGAACCAAAATCAAGCTGCAAGTTGTTATGCAGTATCCTTTATTTTTCCCTTTGGAAGGTGGTAAGTTTAATGAGAAGAGGGATGGGGAGCACCTTTTTCCTTTTTTTAATTATTTAAGATTACTAATTTAAATAGGCAAAACCTGAAAGCTGTTTATTGTCTCATGGTCATGTCTAAGTATAAAAATTGTATAGTAGTTCTATTTTTCAAGCAATACCTCGATTCTCTTGCAGCTGCTTCCCATATGTGCTGTTGGTCAACAAAAACGCAGAGGACCATCAGCCTGTGTAGGTGTTGCTGGGTGTCTGCGGTGCCCTGGGCGCTGAGCGCTCTGTGTAAGGCTGGCACTCCCTCTGCTGGCCAACTGCTGCCAAACGCCAGGCCTCCTCTTGCCTCTCTGCTTGCTCTCATCTCTCCTTTTGGTCTCCATTTTCTCTTTTTTCCTGATATGTTCAATAGTCGTTTCACCTGTGCATGCATCCCCCAGAGAAAGGATAGTTTTAACAAAGCTGATGAAATTGAAGAGTCATACCAGGCTGCCTAGGTACCGGCCAGCGGTGAGGCGGGCTGCCTAGGTACCGGCCAACAGTAAGGTCAGATAGGGGGGAAAACATTACCTTCTCCACTTGATTTTTTTTTTTTTGTACTTTTAAATATTGCAGTCTTCTGTGGTTCATGTGGAGTGTGTTTCTTAATGCTTGGTTTGTAGCGTTGACTCGCTTTCATAAAGCTTAAATAGTTAATAGTTTTCCTCTCAAATTCTTTGTTCCAGGGATGTCAAGTATTTGAATAATTCATAGATTCATAGAATGGTTTGGGTTGGAAGGGACCTTAAAGATCATCTAGTTCCAGCCCCACCCCTGCCATGGGCAGAGACGCCCTCCACTAGACCAGATTACTCAAGGTCTTCCCCAGCTTGGCTTTGAACACCTCCAGGGAGGGGACATCCATGACATCCCAGGGCAGTCTGTTACAGTGTTTCACTGCCCTTACTGCAGAGAATTTTTTTTCTGATACCCAGTCTAGATCTGCCTTCCTCAAGTTTCAGTTCGTTCCCTCATGTCGTATCACAAGAAGCCCTTGTAAAAACTCCCTTCCTGGCTTCTTGTAGCCTCTTTCAGGTACCATAAGGCCACTGTAAGGTCTCTGCAGAACTGCCTTTTCTCCAGCCTTAACAGTCCTAACTCTTGTAGGCTGTTCCCATAAGGGGAGGTACTCCAGCTCTGATCATCCTCGTGGAGCTCTTCTGGACCCACTCTAGTAGTTCAATGCCTGTCTTATATGGGGGCACCAGAACTGGACTCAGTACTGTCTGGGCGGGGTTTCATGAGAGCAGAGTATCTTATGTATGGTACAAAAAAATAGTACTATGAAGACTATTAGATGCATTTGCATGGGCTCATTAGAAACAATTATGTGTTAAATTTTGAAATTATACTAACCAATATTTAATGTATGGAAAATCTAAAAGCTGTCATTGCAACTTGTGTGAATGATGCTATATGATCCACATCATAATTTTTTTATTAGTCATAGTTCAGTATGTAGAGTACAAATTGTGCAAAGTAAGTTATTGATCATGTATTTACAGAGACAAAATGTGATAATTTATCAATCTTTATACATGCCTTTGACCAGATCAGTCTACCACCAGATCTAACACATTAGCCATGTGGTAAATGAGCCTTGCAAGAGGAGGACACCAGCAGATCTTTGTGTTCTCATTGCATCTTCTTCCTGCTTCAGGAGTAATAGTTTCAAATATTTCTTGGATGTGTTTTTTGTAAGTAATTATTATTAATTTAACTAAATCTAACCTTTGTTTCACTTCACTCATTTAAATGAGGAAAGGCTATCGGTTCTGGCTTATTGTCAGTGGCTGCAGTAGCACTGTTAGGTATTTACTGCATACCTTTCATGTGTAATGCTGGCAGCATTTTCAGGTGGTGGAATAGATAGGGGTCTGGGGTGATGAAAAGCTCAACATGAGGCTGCAGTGTGAGTGCAGCCCAGACGGCAACCAAGTGCTGGGCTGCAGCAAGAGCAGTGTGGCCAGCAAGTCAAGGGAGGGGATTCTGCCCTTTTGCTCTGCTCTCCTCAGACCCCACCTGGAGTCCTGTGTGCAGTTCTGGAGCCCCCAGCACAGGAAGGACATGGACCTGTTGGAGCAGGTCCAGAGGAGGGCCATGAAGATTCTTGGAGGGCTGCAGCAACTCTGCACTGAGGACAGGCTGAGAGAGTTGGGGCTCTTCAGCCTGGAGAAGAGAAGGCTTTGAGGAGACCTTGGAGTGGTCTTCCAATATCTGAAGGGGGCTACAGGAAGGCTGGGGAGGGATTATTTACAAGGTCTTGCAATGCCAGGACAAGGGGCAATGGGTTTGAACTGGCAGAGGGGAGATTGAAATTGGATGTTAGGAGGAAGTTCTTTGCAGTGAGGGTGGTGAGACACTGGCACAGGTTGCCCAGGGAGGCTGTGGCTGCTCCCTCCCTGGAGGGGTTCAAGGCCAGGCTGGACGAGGCCTTGAGTGACCTGTACTAGTGGGAGGTGTCCCTGCCTATGGTGGGGGGTTGGAACTGGATGATCTTTGAGGTCCCTTCCAACCTTACCATTCTGATAGGAGAAGTTCAAATTACTGTAATGAGTTCTCTGATATGTTGGTAGACCTTTTCTAACAGCATGGGAAGAAAGTAACATTCAAATTGACGGTGCATCTGAATCAGAGTCCTAAAGTTTGGTTTAAATGACCATTGGGATATCAGGCTTCTGTTTGCCTATGCCCCCACCTGCTAGGGAATCCCACTGAGCACACTTTTGTCAATTGTAGTGTTGGTAGTCGGACCTGTAAACACCCGTCAGAAAGACCAAAGTAGAGCTCGTTTAGCTTTGAGCCTGTAAAGCTGACTCAAATGTGTAGTCAGTAGCCTTAAAAATGCCTGTGCCTGTGTTAAATTCATGAAGTGAGTAGAGCTTTCCAGGAATTCTGCTACTTGCCTGAGCGGCGTAGGGCTAAGTGCTGCTGAGCAGCTCGGTTTGCTTTGGTGCGCTGCCACCAAGTGGCTAAACCTGGTATTGCTGCCTGCTGAACAGGGCTTTCCACCACTCAACAACTGAGCATGAAGTTACAATATTAATTTGCACCGCATGTATGATCGTTTATCATGTTTCAAATTATTATTTGGAGTAATGTGACTGCTTGAACAGTCGGCCTGAGATTTCTAGGATAGAATCACAGAATGGTAAGGTTGGAAGGGACCTCAAGGATCTAGTTCCACCCCCCTGCCTTAGGCAAGGACACCTCCCACTAGTATAGGTTGCTCAAGGCCTCATCTAATCTAATTTGAACACCTCCAGGGAGGGAGCAGCCACAACCTCCCTGGGCAACCTGTGCCAGTGCCTTACCACCCTCACTCCCTCATTGCTAAGAACTTCCTAACATCCAGTCTAAATCTCCCCTCTGCCAGTTTAAACCCATTGCCCCTCATCCTGTCACTACGACACTTTGTAAATAGTCCCTCCCCAGCCTTCCTGTAGCCCCCTTCAGATACTGGAAGGCCACTCCAAGGTCTCCTCAAAGCCTTCTCTTTCCCAGGCTGAAAAGCCCCAACTCTCATAGCCTGTCCTCATAGCAGGGCTACTCCAGCCCTCTGAGCATCTTTGTGCTCTCCTCTGCACTCACTCCAACAGTTCCATGTCCTTGTAGAAGAGTCACCAAAACAGCTTTTTTTCATCCTTCTGCTGTTCAGCTTAGAGATTCTACATTTCTGTCAGTTATTGGAAACAATCTTCTATTTGAAACAATCTAATATATCTGAACATAAAGATCAAGTGTAAAAATGCTTAAACTGAAAAACAATGTTTGCCAGATCTGAAAATGTAATTTGAATCCTGGTACATGTTTCTTTTCAGGGTATTGTTTGAACAATCTTACAGAATTATCAGTATATACCAAGTGCTCAAAATACTGCATCCTGCTCTGCTATGCAAAAATTGCTTGGTAAGAGGAAGGACATCAATGTGGATAAGGGGAGAGTGTAGCAGGTGGAGTAGGGGTGGTCATGGGATGCTGCAGGTGACCTCACATCTGTGCAGCTCACATATCTGAGGTGTGGGTGTCTACTGTCTGCTGAGCTGTGCTGCTGCAGAGTGGGAATGATGGCAGGGTGTGTGTGCAGAAATGACAGAAGAGATGCTGCACTGATAGTTACACTGTCATCTGGTTCTTACAAGACTTGAGCAGCATGAAAGTTGCCAAGCAGCAGAATTGTACTTTCTAAGAACATAAAGTAATACTTCAGTTACACATTATTTGGGAATATGATTAAAGGTCTGTAGATGTAGTAGCCAAGATATGTCTGCACAGATTAGCTAAGCTACTTTAATTGCTGTTAAAAAGAGATAATAACTTCAAGCCCATATTAGGAAAGGTAGTTTCCTTTCATATTCCTTGGGAGTTCCCTAGATGTCCTCTTGCACTGGTATTCAGCTATTGGCCAGTTTGGGGGCTGAGTTAGCATACAACAGTTACAACCTTCAGCCAGTTGGGCACTCTAGGTCAGTTAAGGGGACAGTAAGATAGCTGCCCTAGCAGCACAATCAAAGCACTGGAGGTGTGCAACTCCAGGGGTAGTCTCTCTTTATCCTCTTTTAGGCTTAATGCATTATGTGCTACTCTGCACAATTTGGAAGGTGACCAAGGATTGTTTTTTGACCAGAGTAATTAAATAATCATTAAGAGTTGTCTATTGTAGTGAAACAGTTTGGAAGATTCTCTACCTGCTTTCCATTTGCCTTAATTCTATATGGCCTCCTGACTGAAAAGCTGATCTTTTGAGGTTGGCTTGGTTGGTTTGTTTGCTTGTTTTTTTAAATGAGGCATATTTGAGGGCAGGGCTTTCTTTGTAACATCACAGATCAGAGAAGAAGAGAAAAAACATAATTCCTTTGTTTTGGTCTAGCAGTAAAGGCTACAGGTGTTTATGTGAATATTGAATTTATGTGAATATTTTCTCTGGCATGAGAAATCTCACGTGTTGCTTACTACACTGCCAGGTCTGTCCCAAGAAGTATTGGCAAATCAATGTGCCAATTGTGCTGCTTATTTTTCAAATGAAAAAAAAAGTCAATAATAACCCAAGGTATGGTTTTGTTTGCCTCAGTAAACAATAGCAATAATTAGTGTACTTTAAACCTTTACTTCTGAGGTGACAGCAGTTGATCCTGTAAAATGTATCCAGCTTGTGATTATTAAGTTATATTTAATCCTAGTGAAAGAGGATTTAAATTCTGAATTATTTTTGTTAATGTAAACGGGGAATTAATTTTGCCTGTGGCCATTTCAACTCTAATCTTTCTCTCATACTGTACTGAAGTTACTGCACCTAGTCACATGGCATTTATCATGGTAAGAAATTAATGTATAATTTCATTAAATGCTGTGTGGCATTTGTATTTCATTGTTATCCTAATGTCTTTTAAGTGCTACTGTTATTTCAACAACTAACACAGTAAGTGAATTTAGTGAAATCCTGTCATGGGGTGTATGGCTGAAGTTTTACTGATTGCCTCTTACAGAACTTGTCTATAAGGGATATACCTGAACTGTTTAGAGGTCTTGAGGAACTGAAATTGTGGGCAGGCATCTTAATTGAAAAATGCTTGTGTCCCTGACTTGGAAAGGAGTAGAGACATGTAATTAAACAGTGTCTTTATTTAAAATAAGTGTGTGGAGGTTGGATGTTACCTTAATTCTGCCTTTTTCTCTCTTGGTTTAATCCCTGTGGACAGCTCAGCCTCACTCAGCTGCTCACACACTCTCCCAGTGCAGCATAGGGGAAAGATGCAGAAAGGTAAAAATGAAAAAAAGCTCATGGTTAAAGAATGATGTGTGATAGGTTGAGAAAAAGGCATACAGGTAGGCAAAACAAAACAGAAGAGATCCACTACGCTCCATCAGCAGGCAGATGTTCAGCCTTCTCCAGAAGAGCAGGGCTTCATCACCCACAATGATCAATTGGAATGGCAAAATACCATCACCCTGAACATCCCTTTTCCTTCTCTTCCTTACTTCAGCTTGTATCACTGAACATGATGTATAGTCTGGGATCTCCTTTTGGTCATTGGGATCAGCTTGTCCCAGCTCTGTCCCCTCTAACTTTCCTATCATCAGCCTTCCTGCTGGTGGGGCAGTGTGAAAAGCAGCAAAGCTGTGCAAGCACCATTCCACAGTACCTAAAACATCCCTGTGTCATCAACACTCATCACAAATCTAAACCACAACATCATACAGACTACTATGAAGAAAATCAGCTATGTCAGCCACTACCAATGGTAACTTGAGCTAGGGTTTTGTATGCAATATAGCTGTCCTTTGTGTGTTTGGAAAAGGGTAACTGCAATAATTAGCTATTTTGGCTTGTAAATTAAATAGAATTCTTTTTCTAAAGTAAAGCTTCAAAAAATGCCTCTATACCTCTATAGTATGAAAACAAGCCAGCTGTATGAGATCAGCTCTTCTGTGGTGACAGGTTTTTGTTGACTATGTTTATTCTGATAGGTTCTGGATTGTGTAAGACCATGTGGAAACGTATTTTAGGTTTTGAGCAGGTAGAGCAGGTGATTGGTGACAGAAATCTCTAAGAGAGCACGAGTAGACTTCTGTTACTGCTTTCGTGCCTTGGGTATGGTTTAGTCCTACACCTGAAGTTTCATATGCTGTGATTTCTTACACTTTTTTCCTTCAGATTTCTAACTTTATGTGCCTCAGTTTAAGACTAAATATCATTGTTTTGTTTGAAGTGACAGATATTTTTTTGTCTGTCTGTTTGTTTGAGGTATGTTTTCCTGTTTCACCATGGCAAATGACTCTTGAGAGACCTGATGTCTTCTGGTTTAGGCTCTAGTTCAGGTACTTCCTTTTCCCTTCCTAGCACGAGAAAATAGATTAGGACTGTTTGTTTGCACTTAAAAGTGATCTGAAATGACAAATTTATGTCAAGCCCCTCCCGGGGGAGATGATTCTATTGCTAGTGATGCATCCACAGACTCTGTGAACAAAGTAGTCTGTGTTGACAGAAGTTTGTATGACTTTTGTGTGGTACAGAGCCACTCTCCTTCCCAACTTGTGTGCTGAAGTTTTTAAATTATGTCTCAGCCAAAGACCCAGCTGCTTGCTGTTGAGGAGAAAAGACTTTTACAGTGTTATGCTAGCTTTTTTTGGTTCTTCTTGGTGAGCTGAATCTCTTATGGAGGGAAGAACATGTAAACTAAACATAGTGGGGGGGAAAAAAATCACAAGAGGTTAGAGGAGATGTAAATATCATCTCCTCTATGCCTACTTAGTGAAAAAGACCCAGCTGTGTAGACTATTCTTGGATTTGGAAAAAGTATTGACATTTTTGATGCTTAAATTCAAAAGTAAATTTACCTGAGAAGCAAGTGTACATCACACCAGACTCTTGCCAGTTACTGTTGAAAAAAGCTTAAGACGACAGCTTTAGTCACCAGGCTGCATCTTCATCACTTCTGAGTTTAATTTTTGGGTTTTTTTCTTTTAATTGTACTGCTCCTGTTGAAGGAGAAGCCTAGCCTGGAGGAAGCAGCACCTGCATATCTCTTCTATGTTGCCTCCACCAGGTTAGAAAATTGGGAGTCCGTTCTTGCCCAACATGGTTTTACCTTGTTCCTTGTACCTTCACAGTTTCTCATTTCAATAGATAGCTGAGTTCATGCTCAGCATCAGGAGGGAAATGGCAAATAAAACTCTTACATATTGATTGGGACAACCTCCCCAAACTGTTGAGTTTCTTTACCTATTTATTATGAGCTCTGTCTGATATTTTCCAGTATCTCCTCTGTAAGAAATATTTGTTCTCCATCTGCTACCAGTGAGGAGAGGTTTGCCTTGTTAAATCTTTCTACATCTGTTTGCCCCAGAAAGCTGATAACTTCATTGCCTAGTAACCTAGTGATTAAGCATCCTAATTTGCATTGGTGTTGGGGTGTGGGGTTTTTGTCATTTTTGTTGTTGTTTGGGGGTTTGTTTTCATTCCCCCACTCCCTTGTAAATCTTAGTTTTCCCTGAGAAGCTTGTTGCTGCTAGAGATCAAGGTAAACTGCTTGTCAAGTATGGCAATACTATCTATACTAATCTATACTGATATATACTAATCTATACTGATACATACTTGAATACAGATAAAGTTCCTAATGTGCAGCTAAGTCAACTTCCAGATGAAAGCCAGCTTGAGTGATTTGCAGTTATTTGTTGCTTTGTTTTGTTTTTCTTGATCTGAACATGACCTGAATAATTTTGTTGGTATTTAAACAACAAAACCAAGAGGTACTGATCTTAAAACAAATCAGAACCATCACAAAAAAAAAAAAAAAACCAAACAAACAAACCAGAACCATCAAAAAAACCCTAACCCCAAAGATGCTTTGGTTTATTGATACAGACATTAAATTAAAAATAGGCTTCCCCTAGAAGGAAATATGCAGAGTTTTGCAGAAGCTCTGCCTGCTCCTGTCAGTCTGTGTAGTCATCCTTTGCATCCTAGTTTGGTACCATGATGTGAATTGTGCTTTTTGAGGGGTATGCTTTAAGTTAAAAGTTGTCTGTATATTCACTGTGTCTCCATAGTAAAAGTTATAGCATTGTTGAAGTGCCCCAAAGAACTCCACTTTCTCCCATTTTCCCCTGGAGCTGTGTTGGTCTCTTTCCCTATATAGTGGATTTTGTGCCTTTTTAATTGTCCTGTGACATTTCCTTATGCACATATGATCAAGTGGGTTCTCTTTTCTACTGCTGATACCAGTTCCAGTTTTACAGTTTTGAAGAGCTGTATCTTCTCTTAGTTCTTTAACCTTATATTCTAGGAATCTGGAGACCAAGCTACTCTATGGTATAGATGACTCCCATAATTTGTCAGAAGTTGGAGCCTATGTGAAGCTTCAGCTTGCTGACCTGTCCCCTCATCTGATATTATTATTTTTTTTTCCAGTTTTTTATGCTTGTTTGATTTGTTGTGTTTTTCCTCACCTGACCTGTCCTGGACAGGAATTAAATTGCAACAACTGAAGTGCAAAACACAAACCATTAGGGGAAAATGTCTCGGATCCAGATGGTGAGGAGAAATGTTGTTTTCCCCTCTCTCATTCTTGCATCTTTCTTGAGAATGAAGTGACTGTAAAAATGGTGATTAGTAGTGGTTTACTTAGGAAATGGAAAGCCATGGTTGCTGATATACTTTATCTTGCTCTTGTGCAGATACAAAAGTGATGCACATCCTCATTCAGCAATACACTGCTAGCTAAAATATTTCCAAAAACTGCACTTGGCAAAGGGTGAGTAATTAACTTTTGCAGGGGGAGTTTACTAGTGCATTGTTTATAGCTGGAAATTGTTCTTTTAGGGCAAATTATTCAGGAAACTGACTTAGTTGGGCAATTAATGAGGCAGGAATATGTACATATTTTATTTCCAAAAAGCCCCACCCACAAGGTATATACAACCCAGTTAAATCTGGGTTCTGATTCGGTCGGGAAAATCTTCACAAGGATGCTTATAGGTGGTTTAGTTAACTTAGGAAAATGAGGNTGTTAGGTGGAACCAGGGCTTGCTTACCCTTATTTAGGCAAGACACTGGCAACTACCTAAACACCTGTGGGTACCTGTTTATCACTTTGGGAGGGGACATAATGGCTCAAGCCTTTGTTTTCCTCCTGCCCTTGCTTCCCCCATCAGCAGAAGGGTGGGCCAAGCCAGGGCATGTTTTAGGCCTGGCCTGTTAGCCTTCCAGGAC
Organism: Ramphastos sulfuratus; assembly: GCA_013399055.1. NCBI lineage: Eukaryota > Metazoa > Chordata > Aves > Piciformes > Ramphastidae > Ramphastos > Ramphastos sulfuratus. The sequence goes on along the minus strand of WBNM01018135.1, from coordinate 113,704 downwards.
AGAAACTATGTTCTTAAGACAGCCACATTTGTAGTATACAAATAAGAGGCTTTAACTCCAGGAAATCTGGGCTGATTTTTGACAGCTCTATAATAATAAAACAAACAAAAAATCCATTTGTATGTAATGAGTAGCAGGATCATAGTGTGCATGTTTCTTTAACCTTGCAAAATTCCATGTAGCAGCAACAGAACAGTGTGGTGCTATAAGTTAAATAGTTGTAAGTGTGGGTTGAACTGATGAATTTTATCCTAACCTTACTAATGGTTGATTTTTTTCTTTCCCCTCTGTATTCTTCAACTAATTCTGGCATTTGATGCAGAAAACCTGAGTCTGAAGCTTGGCTGAGTTACAGAGCCAAACTCAGGGCAGTCAGTATGGTCTGCCATCTCTGCAGACGTTGCTAGCAGCTCTTTAATATATATATGTGGAGCAAAATAAGCTTTAAAGTCTGTTATGTTGGATTCTGTACTTCATGTACTTCAAGATGACCTAATCTTAGTCTTTTTATAAATAAGAATAGGTGTGATAATTCCCTTGGGTGTTGACCAGATGGTGATAGTAATGACTGAAAAATATACTCTCTTCCACGATGAATGGAATTTACCAGCTGCTGCTTTTGGCTAGAGCAGGAGGGAATGTGTTGGGAAAATAAGGTGACTTGGTTTGTGTGTTCCAGGAGCCTTGTGGGACAAAGACTTGATGGGATATTTCTCTGAGATGCAAAGCGAGTACTTTTGTCCTTGCTTTGGTTTTAATGCTACAGGAATTCCACCTCAAAAGAAATGTGAAACAAAGCTTGTATTAAGTAAAGAGTAAGTACTTGAGAATCTTTTTTCCTTCCCTTAAGCATGGGAGGGAGATGAGGTAAAGGCTTTTTTGTACATTTGTTGGTTCTGTTGTGGTTTTTTTTGGTTTGTTTTTTTTTTTTTTTTTAATGGCCTCACAGGTTTTGACCAAAATATTTCATTACTGTGTTCAGGAATGCAATAATTCATGGACAGAGGAATCAGTGCACCCTCAGCAAGTTTGCAGATGACACCAAGCTGTGTGGCACAGTTGACTTGCTAGAGGGCAGGGATCCATCCAGAGGGACCTGGACAGGCTGCAGAGGTGTGCCC
>WBNM01018135.1:60160-112513 GCA_013399055.1 Ramphastos sulfuratus | reverse complement strand
GTTGGAGGAGGCCTTGAGTGACCTGTGCTAGTGGGAGGTGTCCCTGCCTATGGCAGGGGGTTGGAACTAGATGGTCCTTGAGGTCCCTTCCAACCTAATCATTCTATGATTCTATAATTACCTCAGAAAAAAATTCGTGTTAGTACATCTGAAGATGTGACATAATGGAGCTTCTTTTAATTTTTAAGAACTAACAATATCCTTTAAGTGGCTTTGTTTTGCATATTTAGTAAACATTTCAAAAGAATGAGTCATTTTTTCCCTGCATAGTAATAAAATTAATTGATTTTATTTTGTTTAATTAGCTCTCATAAAATTAGCTCTAGACTATTTCAGAAGTGTCTGATAATATCCCTAGCAAATAAGCATGACAGGCTTATTACGCTTAAATTGCTCTCATATTTTTCACTGCTGGGGACTTACTCATTCTATTTAGCAAGGATCAGTTTGTCAGTTTAGCAGTCTCGAGAGATGCTATGTGTGACTTGACTGTTTACACAGATTAAGTTTTGTTTATTAGAGTGTTGTTTGTTCATTTCCTTTTCCTCTGACCTCAATCAAGAAAGAACTGGCAGAGGCTTCTTTTCATATGTGTTGGTTTGTTGGGAAAAGTGAAAGGTTGCACACTTCTACTCCAGAATGAGAATCTGGAAGGAACCTCACTTTTTACCTTTGTCTTCTATGATACAACAGTTCTAAATAAACCTTATTGCTATTTTGCCACGAATTAAAATAGAACTGTTGAAGGATGTTAATATTCTTAGGTAATCCTGTGTATTTCCAAAGGCTTCCATGAACTTCAGACAGTAAATGGCTTCTGTGTAGCCCCAGAAAATTGTTCAGAACTTGTTTCTGTTAATTGGGGAAGAACACTTCTAGTCTCACTCTTCATATGACATTTGTTGTGCTTTTCTCTGTTCTGCGAGGAGTTAACAGAGTTTGGTTGTTTCTCTACAGTTTGGAGGGGTGAAGCTGGAAAGGGACCTTTCTGTCTGTGTTCCATGGTTCAGTGTTTGGAGGAAGACCTCCTCACTGCTCATCCAAAATGACTGCTAAGTGGTTTTTATTAAGGGAAAATTTTCAGTAGACCAAATAATGTTCTGTACATTTCTGAAGAGAACAAAACAACTTTTTTTTTTTTTTTAAAAGCAAAAGTAATTGAAGTTTTAAAAATTAAAAAAAAAATAGAACTAAGAAGGAGTAGACCTTAAATGTTTTTTTTTTAAATGACCATGAGGTGTCAGTGTACATCCAAGAAGAAACTTGGAAGACCTTTGCTTGGTGTAATGTGTAGCCTTTATTTCATAGGGCCCTGAAATCATGTGCAGGACAGAAGGCAACAACTGAATCAAGACTCCAAAAAATAACATCTGCATGACTTAAAGGCTGCATTTGCATGGTAATAATGTTGGTTTTAAAAGATGGTGTGTAAGCTTATTGACCACTGCTCACATTTTGGTTTAGTTTACAAAACAATTGATGAGTTCATTGTCATTCTGTCTGGATTGTCATGCATTTTGAGTGGGATGGTTGTGTAGGTAGAGTTTTCTGGGGAAGACTTAGCACAGCTTGGTAGATACCACACAAACAGGAATAGTCCAAGTCATATTCTTGACTTTTTTTATTACTAAATGTTAGAAGGGTTTCTAACATTCATAAAACTCAATATATTTTATAGAAATATGGTTTGGTTTTTTTTAATTTTACATAATGGTTTTATTTTATAGAAGTTACCTCACCAAAAATGATAGAAAAGAAATGATTACAAGATATTCTGTGGCCTGATTTCTGCAAAAGGATCACAGAATCAGCCAGGTTGGAAGAGACCTCCAAGCTCATCCAGTCCAACCTAGCACCCAGCCCCAGCCAATCAACCAGACCATGGCACTAAGTGCCCCATCCAGGCTTTTCTTCAACACCCCCTGGGACAGTGACTCCACCACCTCCCTGGGCAGCCCATTCCAATGCCAATCACTCTCTCTGTCAAGAACTTCTTCCTAACATCCACTCTAGATGCCCCCTGGCACAACTTGAGACTGTGTCCCCTCTTTCTGTTGCTGGTTGCCTGGGAGAAGAGCCCAACCCCACCTGGCTACAACCTCCCTTCAGGTAGCTGTAGAGAGCAATGAGGTCTGCCCTGAGCCTCCTCTTCTGCAGACTGCACACCCCCAGCTCCCTCAGCCTTTCCTCACAGGGCTGTGCTCCAGGCTCCTCACCAGCCTTGCTGCCCTTATCTGACACCTTCCAGCACCTCAACATCTCTTCTTGAATTGTTTTTTGAACTGAATTGATGAGCGAATACTTTTCCTTTCTATACCTGCATGTTTGCTGCATGGGATTTGATGATTTGTAGACTCTTTGAGATAACCTTGCCTCTAAAAATTCATAGGCTTAGCTACATATAAATTATCTTTTTTAATGTTTTAAATGTATTGCCAACATTTATTATGCATTTGGGTTTGATACCATCTTTCTGATTCTGTATTAGATGTACTCCTTTATAAAGCATTTTGTTGGCTTTTAAGAATGCTCGCGTTTATGTAGTAAGTTCTCCTCTGGGTGTCATCTTCATTGAATAAATCACCAACTGAAGCCAGTGTTAGGAAGATTTTGGAAGAGATGAACTCCAAAATAATCCTGATGGGGAAAAAGCCAAACAAACCAGAAGTTTAGCTTTTAAGTCATGTATGAATGGTTGTGTAAAGTTGTAAGTACCTTGCTGTGTTTGTATAGTACCATATCGATTGAGTGCATGTCAATTCTCCATACATAATTGGTTTCATGTGCCTTTTTTGTTTTAAACTAGGCTCCAAAATTCTCTAGTCTGTTCTAATTGCCATGTGTTTTAAAAACACTGTTAGTGTAGTGGTGACAGTTTGGTTAACATAATCTGTGACACTTCTTTCTTTTTTTGAAAGACATGTATTAGGAATTATTTACATACTGAATCATGGGAGAAAAACCTCAAGTTTTTCATAGAAGATATTGTTTAATTGTAACAACTGATATACTTGATTGTAATAGTGCCCAAGTTTGGAACCAAGTTCAGCTGTCAGGAAGGCTGTTTGAGGTATTTTAAGGAAAACACAAGGGATGAAGTAGTTCTGCTATACTGTTGATGAAGGGAGCTCAGTTGATGGGTGTGGTTTTGGAGAGCAATTGCATCCTTTTCTCTGCAGTGAGCAGTTCCTGTGTCCCCACTGCTTCTGTTGTCAGCTGGCAGCCCATCATGAGCTGGCTCAAATGAGTCATGAAGAATAGGGACAATTGGATCACACCAGTGCCTGTTGAAGGCTCAGGAAGGGGATATAAATGTGCAAGGATCATGTGGGGAAGGGAGGAGTGAAGAATCTCTCTGGTGGCCAGTAGTTAAAATCAGAGTCACTCACTTCCTCTGTTGTCACTACAAAAAAAAAACCAACAAAACAAAAAACAAAGCAAAAAAACCCCACAAAAACCAAAAAAAATCCACACCCAAAAGAACCCCCAAAACCAAACACCAACAAAAAATCAAACCCAAACCAACAAACAGCTCAACACTCTAAATCAACCAAAACCAGCCACAAAAATGTCTAGGCTGGTAAAACTTTAATTAGTGTTCTAAATTAATATTTCACTATATTTTTTGACATACAATTCAATAATGGACTGCTCAGCACTTTAAGGGAGATGCTTTTTAGTCTTCTAATTAACAGCAGTGAAAAATGGATAGCAAGAGTAACTTCTAAGAATCAATGTTGTGGGCGTGCTCTTAATCCAAAGGACTGTAAGAGCTCTCCTGGAGCTACTTCCTATCAAGCTGAGAACTCCTCACAAGGTTTCACAGTATCACAGTATAGCAAGGTTGGAAGAGACCTCAAAGATCATCAAGTCCAACCCATTACCACAGACCTCAAGGCTAGACCATGGCACCAAGTGCCACGTCCAAACGTGCCTTGAACACCTCCAGGGATGGTGACTCCACCACCTCCCTGGGCAGCCCATTCCAGTGGGGAATGACTCTCTCAGTGAAGAACTTTCTCCTCACCTCCAGCCTAAACTTCCCCTGGCACAGCTTGAGACTGTGTCCTCTTGTTCTGGTGCTGGTTGCCTGAGAGAAGAAAGCAACCTCCTGCTGGCCACAACCACCCTTCAGGTAGTTGTAGACAGCAATAAGGTCTCCCCTGAGCCTCCTCTTCACCAGGCTAAACAATCCCAGCTCCCTCAGCCTCTCCTCATAGGGCTTGTGCTCGAGGCCTCTCACCAGCCTCGTTGCCCTTCTCTGGACACGCTCAAGCACCTCAATGTCCTTCTTAAATTGAGGGGCCCAGAACTGGACACAGTACTCAAGGTGTGGCCTAACCAGTGCAGAGTACAGGGGGAGAATGACCTCCCTGCTCCTGCTGGCCACACTATTCCTGATGCAGGCCAGGATGCCATTGGCCTTCTTGGCCACCTGGGCACACTACTGGCTCATGTTTGAAGCAACCAGGTAAGATTCTTGGCTGCTGCTGTGTTTCTCCTTGCTCAGTTGTGGGAAGAGCATTGACTCTGGCAGCTGCAGAAGATTCAGCTGAACTGTCTCTTCCCGTAGTAGCGTGTGTACTTTTGTAGGAGTTTGTGGATTTTATCCAGCTGCATTTCCAGAGTGCTCCCAGCTGCCAGAAAGGAGCTCACTTTTGGACATAAGGGAGGTGTAAGGAGCTTCAAAGAACTTCTAGGGAATTTAGCTTCCCCCAAAGAGCACATCCTAATACTGCCCCCTAATAATGGAGCAGCTATTTCAAAGAGAATCGGAATAATTCATATACAGCAATGCTGAATGTTTACATACGGAAGAGAGCTAAAATACATAAATATGATGGTAACTATAGCAACTAGAATTCATTTTACTCAATTGCATTTAGTATTGGGTTTCTGGTATGTATGGAAACAATCCCACATGTTAGCAAGCCAGCTGAACTATGGCTTCTGTGGTTGCAGTCTATTCATATCTACCCAAATGATAAGTATCATTTTGTTTCAACTCTTACAAGTCTCCCGCAAGATAAAAACTGAATTCTAAGTTTCCTTTTAAAAATATTTCAACTCTTGTAAAGAAAATTAATAAATATATTTATTGCCTTCCCTTCCCAAACCCCATCCTGGGGAAAAAAAAAACCACCCAACCCCTACACCACCCCCACCCACCAGACACTCTTCCCTGGGTGGGACACTGAGGTGGAGCCTGGGCTGTAAGCAGATTGTACCATCACATGACTAATGAATAGGAAAATCTGAGCAGAAATTTAGAGAGACAACAATTTTTCTTTCCTAAGCTTGAGAATTTTGGAGCTATTTAGTATTTCAGCTTCTTCCTGCCCTCAGCATTACTGGCTTCCAAAACTATTTGCTGGGAGAATTTCAGTAATGACAAAAATGGAGACTGGGTGATTTGAAGGAGTAGATTTTCTTGTAATTTTCTTGATAACAAAATTTGAGCTGTGATTCGAATAGCAGAATTTGTGTGGTATTCTGAGAAAGCACTGCCTGCTATTACTATGTTGTTGTAAATACAGTGTTTGCTTTGGATAATGCTTCTTAGTTTTCTTTATCAGACTGTTATGAGTGAGTAGCAGGCAGACATTTAAAGCTAATTTAACTTTCCTAAGATGGACAAACTTGGGAACTGTTAGTCAGGAATTGCTTCTATACAAAATGTGCTCCTATGCAAAATGTGCTCTTCCTAGTGCCTTTCTGGTGGTGGAAAAGCAGTCTGTATTATACAGTTGCTTCTGCTTGGGTTTTTTTCCTTCCTCAGTTCAACCCATGTTACCTTCCCTCATGGTCATTTAATCACTGGAGGTCAATGAGTCCTGTATAGCACTTCTTTGAATGCATCGCTCTATTCTAAGCTTTTCAAGGGCTGTTCATAGAATCACAGAATGGTAAGGTTGGAAGGGACCTCAAAGCTCATCCAGTTCCAACCCCCTGCCATAGGCAGGGACACCTCCCACTAGAACAGGTCACTCAAGGCCTCGTCCAACCTGGCCTTGAACACCTCCAGGGAGGGAGCAGCCACAACCTCCCTAGACAACCTGTGTCAGTGTCTCACCACCCTCACTGTAAAGAACTTCCTCCTAACATCCNAGCTCTGCAGCCTGTCCAGGTCCCTCTGGATGGATTCCTGCCCTCTAGCAAGTCGACTGTGCCACACAGCTTGGTGCCATCTGCAAACTGTTCTTCATTTCTCACTCTTAATTGGTTATATCTTGTTGCTCCTGTGACTGGATTCAAGTTTTGTTAGCACTGGCTGCAGAAATCACACAACCACACGTGAGTCCTAGCAAAATACAGACTAAGATAAAGCCTCACTAATACAGTGGAAAGCTGCAGCAAGATTTCCAAGATCTTTGCAAATACAACTAAAATCAAACTTGGCATAAGCATCATTTGGGAGTCAGTGGGCTTTCTGACCTTGGCCTACAGAGCTTCTTGGGGTTTGGTTTGTCTTTAGAGGACAGAAAACCTCTGAATTTGTCACAATCACAGAATATTAAGGGTTGGAAGGGACCTCGAAAGATCATCTAGTCCAACTCTGCCAGCGCAGCATCACCTTGAGTAGGTCACACAGAAACACATCCAGGTGGGTTTTGAATGTCTCCAGAGAAAGAGACTCCAGAACCTGTCTGGGCAGCCTGTTCCAGTGTTTTGTCACCCCCACAGTGAAAAAGTTTTTCCTTATGTTCACATGGAACTGCCTATGCTCCAGTTTTGTCCCTTTTTATTTTTATTCTCTATTTGATAGTTGAGTGGTTCTGTTGAAAGTGTATGAGGCTTCTTTATTTTCTTGAATACTCAACAGCTGCAAATGTTAAGCTACTGCAAATATTAAGTAGTCTACAACAGTTTGTTACTTGAGAAAAGCATCTGATTCTGGAAATGTCCTAAGCTGATGTGAGTCATCACTGAATGTTTTAAATAGTTGAATGTGATGTTTGTTTCCTCCCTTCCATGGTATAAAATGGCATGAATCATTTAAAGTTTTTTAGTGTTTCCCAAATAACAGTCTGAGCGGAAGCTGTATGCATTTCTGACTCAAGTTCTTAAATTGTTGGTGAGCACTCCCAACCACTGCTGGTTTTGGCCATTTGGGAATTCCAGGCAAATGTATAGAAGCAAACATTTTGTAACCATGGCAGCGTGTGAGGATTTACGTGGTGGTGACATAAAACAGGGGAAGCCCTCTACTTACTAGTATAACTTGACTTGACTTGACTGACACCAGAAGGCTGTGCTGCCATTTAATGAAATCCAGCCTGGAAAGCTGTGAAGTGCACAAGCTATGAAGCTATGAAGTGCAACAAGGACAACTGTAGAGTCCTGCACCTGGAGAGGAATAACCTCCTGCACCACTCAAAGCTAAGGGTTGACCCTCTGGAAAGCTAATGAGCACAGAAGGACTTGGATGTGCCAGTGAAGAGTAAGTTAGCATGAGCCAGCAACGTGGTNAATCCTGGGGTATGTTAGGAGTGCAGCCAGCAGGTTGAAGTTTGCCTTGAGGATCATGTCCAGGGCTGGGCTCCTAGGTTCGAGAGAGGCAACTACTGAAGAGAGTGCAATGGAGAGCTGCAAAGATGGTTAGGGGACTGAAACATCTCTCTTATGAGAGACTTGGAGCTGTTTAGCCTGGATAAGAGAAGACTGAAGAGATCTTAAAAATGTTTATAAATAACTAAATAGTGGGGGTGAAGAGGATGGACCCAGACTCTGCAACGTACTCTAGGTGAACCTGTTTTGTCGGAGGGCTTGGACTAGAGGATTTCCAGAGATCACTTCCAGCCCCAACCATTCTGTGTGACTTTTCTATCTAAATTCTGTAAGTGATATTGGATAAAAATTAATGAGAATTATTCAAGTCTTGTAGAACACTGTGATGTGTGTTACATTTTTGTATGGCTGCCTCCTCAAGTTCTTACCTGCTAAAATGAAAAAAAAACCCAAAAAAACAACTTTCATGCAACCAAATCTCTTCTGGATCTTCTTTCTGATTCACACACCTCAAATGTTGCATGCTCCACTGTAACTGGAATGTTGCTGACAAAAATTAGATACCTTATAAAAAGTTGTTAGGTAATGAATTTTAAAGGGAGAGAAATGGAAAATGAGGGGAATGGCACATCTGTGTTAAAGAACAGCATTGGGAGGAATCACAGAATGGTAGGGGTTGGAAGGGACCTCTGGAGATCATCTAGTTCAGCTGCCCTACTGAATAAAGCAGGTTTTCCTACAACAGGTTGCACAGGATCATGCACAGGTGGGTTTTAAAATTCTCCAGAGAAGTAAACCCCAACCTCTCTGGGCTGCTCTCCCCTCATCTATTCAGCCATGGAAGGCTTTAAGAGTGGTCAAGTGTGATGATTTTCACACACTCATACACACACACACCTTGGTGAATCCATGCTGACCACTGCCAATGACCTTTTCTTCCATGTGCTTAGAGATGACATCCATAATGAGCTGTTCATTACCTTTCTGGAGACAGAGGTGAGGTTGCCTGGTCTGTAGGTTCCTGTGTCCTCCTTACCAGTGGTGGGTGTTGAGGAGGAGTAACCAATTATCATCAAAAGATCATCAAATGTTGTGCAGTAACAACTTTTTATTATATATATAATCATTTAGAGTGGAGCTATTGAATAGAATCAGATTGGTTATTTATCATAGGCACCAGAGCAGCTCTTGTTTCTAGAGATCTACCTGACCAGTATTTGCTTGTTCAGAAGCTCAGCAGTATGGCAATCCAGCAGAGAAAATTACAAACTTATTCCAGGTTTCTTCACTCCAGCTACAATTTCCTAATTTTCAGTGTTAAACACCAGCACTGTCCAGGTTTAAATCTGTGTTCTTTGCATTTTGCTGCTTTTCCCTTAAGCTTCCAGCCTCCAGGAAAAGAACCCAAGTTAAGAATAAAACAAAATGGGGATAAAGGTTACCCTCCTGTAGCTCATACAAATGAGCCCTGGTGAAAAAGCCAAGTGGCCCTACAGACCAGATACACTGTGTTCCTAACACAGTGCTGGACACAGCAGTTTGGTTGTTTTTTCAACAAAAAAAACCCACCACAACCAGCAACAAATAATACTGAAATCCAGGGAAGCTGAAACTTACTTTTTTTTTTTTTTGTGTAACACTGAAAGATCACACTCAGGTGGTTTGTGGGTTTGGTTTTTGTTTTTTTGTTTTTTTGTTTAATTAAATAGTAGGTAGGTGAGAATTTATTCTTTTCCCTGGCATGCAGACATAGGGAATTGGTTTAGCTCATCAGAGCAAGAAGAAGCTGTTAAGCCTGCTGTGCCATACTTCAGAAAACCCAAGGAAATCTGATATTCAAGGATGCAGCCTCCTAGAGGTCTGTGATGATCTTGTGCATGATAGCAACTGTCCTTGTGTGCTGGTTTGAGGCTAATTGGAATATTTTAATGGAAAAAAAAGTAGATTATAGGCTGTGAAAAGAAAACACTGGTGATGTCTGTTTCACTCATAGGCTTGCTGAGATGTATAAAAACAAGGACACAAACATAGATAAGGTAGAGAGTCTCTCTGTAGGAGCTGCTGTGTCTTCTGGCTCTTTCTGCTGGGTAACAACTAATCACTACTTCAAACCCTCCTCCAAGCTCACCTTGCACGTAAGGCAGACCCTGGGATAAGGTAGAGGAGTGGAAAGAAGGTGGAAGGGTGGTTGGGAGCCCCTCTTGGGGACTCTGATTTTTCTGGGAGGAGGATTGTGTTTCTGTATTACCTTTAACTTGTATATTTCTGTAAATATTCCTGTATATTGTGTATATCTCTGCTTGTACATTGTGCTCAGCTGTAAACATAGCTTCATTCCTTAACTTCCAGCTGGCTGAGTCTAGTCTGGGTGACTTCATTGTGTGTATGGGGTGGGTAACTCCCAAACCATCACACCTGGATACCCAGATCACACACTATTTGGAGCCCCAGAATACCCACTGAAGAGTAAAAGGCAAGGTTACTGTATGGTGAAAATAAGATGTTACGCTGACATTTGTGATGTGGATTAGGTTTCTCGTAATAAATGATGAGCTCAATTCTGTTTTCTCTGCAGCAGCAGTATTGCAGGAAGAAATTTGCAAAGAAGAAATACATAAACTCAGCACTTCTGTGCTGATCTGCAGAGCGTGGCTGTAGATTGGTAAACACATAGATCAAAGGGCATGTAATAATTCTTGGTGTATGCATACAGGCACCGGTGTGCCCAAAGGGAATTTTCTTAGTTGTTTTGCCAGCTGCCCTTATGCAGTTCATTAGGATCATGTTGTAGTTAATTTACAGGTGTGTGCACTGTTGATATAAACACTTGGAAGGCAATGTGATAGATGATACAGAACTAGGTGATTGAGTCACCCACCCTGCATGTGTTTAAGGGTCGTTTGGATGTGGTGCTTAGGGATATGATTTAAGGTGAATCTTGTGGAGTAGAGTTACAGGTTGGACTTGGTGATCCCTAGGGGCTTTTCCAACCTGCATGTTTCTGTGATTCTGTGAAAACTAAGATTAGGAGTTCTTCAGTCAGTCATTCATTCCAGCCAAGCCAGCTGTAAGTTAACCTGTATCTGTTTCTTCTTCTTGGGAAGAAGCAGCATCAGAATGTCAGTGCCAGCCATGACAGTGGCTTGATGTCCTGTGTCTCTGGGATTGTTGTTTTTGCTCTGCTATTGTTGTGTTCCTGGCCGGTCTTGCCTCCCAGCAACTGCCTGGGTAGTGCTGGGACAGGACAGTTGACATGTGAGAGAGCAAATGGGCTGCTGAGACTGAGCCTTTGATTTTTGTTGTGTTTGTTTTCTTCAGCTGTGCTTTTTAATCTGGTGTGCACAGCTGAAATTACCATCTCCAGTAATTATTCTTGGAGGGGTGCTGTGGTGTTTATTGTCATTGATAGAGTTTTCAGTGCCAGAAAACAAAATTGGCTGTGGGTGTGGTCTGAGCTGGAAGGAACCAAGGAGGCCAGAAGTATTCCTGCTGGTGGTGGCTTTTCTGCCTTTGCTCTGGCAACAGGTGAAAATACCTGTAGCCCATCTGTAAGCCTCACTTTTCATGTTATGAAAACACATTTTTGAAAGCTGTCCTACTTGCAAAAAACCTCTGAAGTGAATAAGCTAGTAATGGTGGGTTTGCGTGGGTTTAACAAATGCTGAAGTGTTTTGCCTGCTTCTCTGCTCGAGCTGATATTTTGAGATAATATCTTCTCCAGTTTTCAGCAGAAATAATCTGTCATTTCTGGTGTTTTAAAACCAACCTGCCTCCTGTCCAAAGTCTGGACCATGTTACCTGAAGTAGTTTGTGTGCATCTGTTTGTCTGTCTTTATACATACAGGACAACCTCAACTATCCATGACAACAAGTGGATAGATGCATCTTTTTCTTATCTCTGAAACAGGAGTTGTTTTGACTTCTAGCTAATTTTATAAGACTGACAATTCCACCACATAGTGTTTGTTATTTAGGAAAGCTCCTGTGCATTATAGCTGCCTTCCATTTGTCAGAAGATAGGGAGGTGGCTTACAGGATCACAAGGTGTTAAGGGTTGGAAGGGACCTGTGGAATTGAGTCCAACTCCTCTGCCAGAGAAGGACTATAATCTAGCCCAGGTCACACAGAAATGCATCCAGACAGGTCTTGAAAGTCTCCAGAGAAGGAGATTCCACAGCCTCTCTGGGGAGCCTGTTCAGTGCTCTGTGACCCTTAAAGAAGTTCCTCCACATGTTGAGATGGAACTTCCTGTGCTGTAGTTTATATCCATTGCCCCTTGTCCTATCACAGAGTGCAACTGAGAAGAGCCTGTCCCCTCCCTCTTGACACCCAGCTCTCATATATTTGTAGACATTGATTAGATCCCCTCTAAGTCTTTGCTTCACCAGATCAAAAAGCCCCAGTCCCTCAGCCTCTCATAGGGTACATGCTCCAGCCCCTTCATCATCTTTGTAGCCTTCTGTTGGACTCTTGAGTAGATCCCTGTCCCTCTTGTACTGGGGAGCCCAAAACCGAGTGCAGTATTCCAGGTGAGGTCTCACCAGGGCAGAGTAGAGGGGAAGGAGAATCTCCCTTAGTCTGCTGGACACACTCTTCCTAATGCACTTCAGGATCCCATTGGCTTTCTTGGCCACCAGGGCACATTGCTGTGCCATGGATAACTTGTTCTCCACCAGGACTCTAAATGTCCTTCTCCACAGGGCTGCTTTCTAGCAGATCACCTTCCAACTTGTACTGGTGCAATGTATTATTGCTTCCCAGATCCAGGACCTTGCACTTATCCTTGTTGAACCTCATCAGGTTCCTCTTTGGCTGCTGTTAGATGTAGCTGATGGATCAACAGGAGCCCCCAGCCAGAGCACATACACTTTTTTTTTTTAATAAAGTACCTTGAAAATCTGAAGTGAGACAGACAGACTTCTTTTATGTACTGTTTGTTAATTTGTGGGTCGTTGATTTTCATTACAGGGTTGTACTCTAAAAGAGCACAAAACCAAAACTTGCTACCAGTGAACTTAAGTCTGACTCTGGCCTTAATAAAAAGGGAAGTGTTACAGGTGACATTCTAGCTAGAGAATTGTGAGGGAAGGTGTTGTCCTCTCTGATTTCCACTTTTTTTAAAGAGAAATGCAACTTGTATTTGCTTTTTTGTTTTTTTTTTAGGAATGTCTGTGTTCAGTTCACCTTATTTTTATTTTTTCTCCCTAGATTCCGTATTTTGGAAACTGGAAGTTTGTGTGGGTTTTTTTTTGTTTTTTGGGGTTTTTTTTAAGGTATTGATTTATCTTGTTCTATGGTGGTTGTAAGGTGCTTCAGGCAAGACTTTATCACTGTATTGTTCAGATGTATAGAATGTGCAAGAAGTCTTAAACAGAAAATTGCTTTGGAGGTATCTTACTGCTCTTTGATCAGGAAGTATTTCTGAAGTATTTTTAAAAGGTTACAGTTTGATTACACAAATTAAGTTCACATCTCAATCACAAATGTGTTTTGCATTATTGATTTTTCTTAGGCCGCTCCAACAAAGTTAGAACAAATACTGGATTCTTTTTCTTCTTTGTCATACTTATGTCTCAGTTTTTGAGATGACAATTCAGTTACTGTATTTGGTTCATTATAAAGTCTTAATTCAAACAAAATGCATAACTATATAAAATAGATTTAATAGAGTCCATATACTTGCATGAGAAGAATACGTAAGAGTTGCCTATGGTATAGTGGAGGTGCAAGGGATGTTATCTTCCTTGCCCTTGAAAGCAGAAATGTGGAGTCTGAAGGTGGAAACTACTCCACTCCAGAATAAACTGAGCAAAGCTGGGAGGAAGACTAGTAATTTTTTGCTACTCCAGACTGTGCTTTTTCTTGACTCCACCTCATTCCCGCAGGAGCGGGGAGGAAACCGCAGAAAACTTCAGACAGCTGAGTGACTCAGATGGCTTCTAGAAATATTGTCACTCATGGTGATGCTGAACACTCATCTCTGTCTATGTGGGCAACAGTTTAGTAAATATTCTAGGTAAATTATAAAAAAACCCTGCTTATCCTAGAGCATGCCTGTGTACCTACAGCTGTAGCTATTGTAGGCAATGCCTTACAAAGAAATCCATAGATTAGGCCTTTGCCTTGCAGAGCTGATACAGACTGTTTCAAAAATAATTTGTAAGACTTCTTGGTTCTGAATGTTTTCATTTTTAATGGAACCTAACAGAACAATTTCCTTCTTTTAGCAAATCCTTAATTACACAAAATATTGAATGAAACCAATTGGAAAGACTTCGTAAAAGCTGGTTGGCAGGAAAAAATCTTTACTTGGGTTAGTTCGTTAGTATTGAATATGCTTCAGTGAGCTTTTCAGTGTCATCAGCAGTGTGGCTGCAGTCTTCCCTTCATTGGTTCCTAGAGAAAAGGGTAGATCCTAGAAAAGATTGCTATTTTTAGCTGATACCCAGCTGACATTTTTTTCTGTTTAGTGTAAGCATGGCTGCTGTCATCCATGTTTAACCTGCAGGTTTCATTGTTGTAATACATTCTTTTTCTATGCACCCATGAAAAACTCTTGGAACTTGATTTACTTAAAGGCAAGTGTAGTTTGAAAATTACAACACACCTTTATTTGCAGAAGGATGTCATGTCAACACAGAAGCTATATGCAAAAAAATGTATATCCTCACTATTGTCCACTTCAAAATTATTTGTGTTCTTTCCACTACACTCCTTTAAAATTTTAGTGTTATATATAGAGATCTCTACCAGGAGGCTATCAGATAGATTACCTCTTGAGCCACAGTAGAAATGGCCTTATTTTTCTTTTCTAGTTAGGTAATTTTTTTTATTTTTTCTTCCCTGTTACTTGTTTACTCTCTTATTGGAAATATGTTACTTTAGGAGGTAGATGGTGATGACTTGCTCTCTGCAGTTATTTTAAATTTTATTAACATGAAATGAAAAGTGCTTTGATTGAGGATGCGGTGTTCTTTCTTCATAACTTACAAAGATCTCTTCTGATTCCTAAATTAGTTTGCAGAGAGGAGGCTTAAATTAATCCTCTCAAATTTATTTTGCTTTCGTTCTCTGTTACTATTACCTTTTCTCCTGCACTGAATATTATCCGTCTAGATAGTCTGCTGAAAACCTGAAACCTTAGTTTGGTTTCTTTCAGTAGAACTGCAAACTTCAACTTTTGGCTTTCGGAACAGCTGCTACACAGCAGAAAAACTTCTATTTTGCACGTGAGAGGTTACCTTGGATAATTCTTTTGAACTTCAAAGGAGATATGATTAGAGATGGTGTTTGCATTATGGTGGAGGCAGTACTTTCAGTTGAAGGGATGGGAGGGGGAAAGATTGTCCTTTCAAGTGCTAGTTCACTAGTTACATGTTTTTAGAACTGGGTTGTCCTTTGGCTTTGGAAGTCGTTGCACGTGCACATGCACACGTTCTGAGCATGAGTGGGTTTTTTTTTGCCTGCTTACATAGTTTAGATTGCTATCAAGATCAATATAATATTGATCGAGTTGCGTTGGTTCTCTTTCTAATGCACCCTGTGACGTATTGGCTTTTAAGTCTTTGCCCATTCAAAAATATATAATGTTATACAAGATATAATATATTAACATGCTTTGGGAAGTAGTTTATATTTTAGTTATAGGTGAGATTTCAAGAGTAATGATCAGAGTACATTCATATATTTGTAATTCTGAATTTTCACAGTTGACTGTGAAATCCTATACTTTTTTTAAGGCAACTACTGAGTTTCTAGCAGATTTTTTTTAAGTATCCTTTGGACTGTTACTTGTAAAGGTCAGATATGGGACATTATCTAGTTACATGTCCAATTAGTAATTCCAGAGAAAGCATATGGCATTTGCTTACTATATAAATGTGCTGACTCTCAAAAATCTTCATTTACAGTAAACATGGGTTTAGGGAGAAAACCTTCTCAAATAAATGTGTATATTTGTGTATAGTAGGATACCCAAGTATGGTTTGCTTGTAGACTTAATCTGATTTTTAATTTATATTTTTAATGGATGTTTAGTTATGCATGTAAGCTACAGTGTCTAGTCCTCAGGGCATTTTTCAACCAAAATTTTCTAGGCTGTGGCTGCTGTATTCCTCAGCAGGCAGCAGATGAGCCTTGAGGATGATCCATGTTTTCATTTGTTCTTGCTGTGGCCAAGAACAACATGTTTTGTTGTATGTATTCATGTGAATCTGTGTTGTTTCCTTTTAATAAATGGTTGTAATACTAGAATAAAGCAAACGAGTGTACAAACCACTGCTTTTACATGATTAAGACCAAAAGTAGGAAATTCCAAAACAACTGGAGTCTATATAGTGAACAGATTATAGAGATATTTGTTAGTAACATGCTGTAAATGAGGACATTTGGGCAATTTGAAGCTGAAATTACATGGTGAATCAGAAAATGGTGCTGTGTTCTGCCAGGCCAGCAGTCCTGAGCTCGGGGAGCTGTAGGCTGAGGTACTCTTTCACACTTAACAAACACCTTCCCCTGCAAGAAATGTGTGTTAAGCAATTTGTTACATTGCAGTCAAGCTATTGTAGACATGATTTTGAAAGAGTGGTGATGTGAGCTTTTCCTGCCTGTGGCTCCCAAAGGTGGGAATTCAATTAATCTATTAATATCCAAACCCTTTACTATAGCACATAAACGTGTCTTTCTCTCTGCCCTGCATTCATCTGTGAAACCCAGAGTGCAGATGCTTTATTGCAGAGCTAGGAACTTGTTCACCGTTGGCAAATTCTGGTTTGAGCAGCCACTGAAGGACATTAGAAGTAAGTGCCTTCGTGCTGCACAGCAGAAACAAAATCCCTCCCTCTGTTCCTGTAAAACCCAAGCTTATCCAGCAACTTTGACAGAAGCAATTTATATAATACACCCACAAACTGGCACCATTTAAGCAGATTCAAGCTGAAATATTTATTTGGCAAGTTAATCAGGCTTTCTATTATATTTTTATTATAATGTTATTAGTAATGTGAGTAATAATTTAAATATAATATTACTAATAACATACAATTTTTTTTTTTCAATATGAAGGTGTGTTTGTTTATACTAGTTCCAAAAAACCCCCCAATAATAGCTGGCTTTTATAGTAATATATATATAAAATATATACAATATGTATAATAGTTGGCTTTTAATAGCTGGCCATTAATAGCTGGCTTTTAAATAGTCAACTACTTAGATTTTAGTTTCATTTAATTTTCAGAATATTTATATGGGAAGTTTCTGGTCCTCAATGAGTTAAGGAAGGACTGACCAGTGCCATATGAAAGTAGTTAAAATGCTGAAATTGTTTATGCCCTAAATTGTTAGTCAGCAGTGCCGGTACACCAGATTTCTTTGTGGCTTTTAGTGGAAAATGTTAAACAGTCGCTCTTTCTTCAGTTACAGGCTTGGTACGTTTCAGCTGGGTTAGTCACAGAACTGGCACAGACGTAACTGCAAAGGCTCCCCCCCCAGCTCCAAAAAAGGGGAGGTAGGGGGGGAGAAGGGGGAGAAAAAGGCGCTTTTTTTGTTGCTGCCAGAGGAAGTAGCAGTGGGAGCAGTGGCTGGGTTTTCTGGTGAGTGTGACATGTGAGCATTACTAGGCACTTCGTCCTGCCAGGCTGCAGGCGCTGCTCGCCAGCCTGCTGCTCACTGGGAATGCTGCTGTGGTGGTGGTTTGTGCTCCGCTCCTATGGGCTTGTAATGACCGGCTTGAGCAGCCAGGGGTTTTTGTAAGCTTTGCGAGGCTATCTGCTGATTGTATAATTGAATTTATCGAGGGAAAAAAAAAAAAAACCACAAACCCTGGTAAACAGAAGCGGGAACTGAAGAGGAGAATCAGGTTGGCACAGTGACAGATGTTTGGATAAAGAAGTTGGCTCGGAGAAGATGTACAGAGTCTGATTTTTTTTTTTTCCTAATTTTTTTTTTTTTTTTTTGCTCATCCCCTCGATCTGAATGAGGACTATCATGGGAACTGCATTCACATGGTGATCAAACGAAGCGCTTGAGTGATAGACTGCTTTTGCAGAAGAAGTCTAGGGCAGTAATTTGATCTTTTGTGTGTGGTAGCTAGCTTATTTTTCTGAAGCCTTCTTTCTCAACAGTCTTTCTGCCTAATGCGTTCCCAGATGGAGAAGCCACAGCTACTGCCTGGTAAAGGAAAAATGAATGCTGCACATTGCGTGCGTCCCTGACGGGGTAGCGCTGCCTGCCTCGCTGTCATTCGGGGAGACTGGATCCGACCAGCAGTGTTATTCAGGGAGTTCATTGTCCCTGTGCTCTGACTCATCGCATGTAAATGTACTGCAGCCGTGCTGTATGTTGCGGATATTCTTCTTGCATGGGAAAGGCTTTTTTTTTTTTTTGGTTCGTGGCTTTTTTTTGGTTTGTGGGTTTTTTTTTTCCCTCTAAGCAGGTCCTGAAACACTGCTTGAAATGAGATGCATTTTCCTGGCTGGACTGTTTTGACATTGAGAATGGAAGCTGTAGAATGAGAGGGTGATCAGAAGGCACGTTTATTTTCAGTCACCAGAAAGCCTGCACCGGCTGATTTCAAACTGACCTTGCAGGAGTGGGTATAGCTGCAGCCATCTCTCTTGGGGCAGTCGTTCCTTGTGCCGTCCTCGACAGTGTCCTGTCTTCTATAACAATGATTTCTCTGTGGCCGTAGAAGGACTTTGTGGAAATTGTGACATTAACAAAAACAAATTTGCTTGTGAAAGGACAGCTGTGTGTGACAGTCAGCGCTGCTCAAGTGGAATTGGATCTTGGGATATTTTTGTCAGCTGTTCCACAGTTTCATTATTGAGGTTTTGATGCTTAGGGGAATTTTATTTTTAAAAAAGAAACTTTTTTTTTTTCCAGCCTTGCTTTTGAACATCTCAGGGTGCTTAAATCTGAAATATGAAGTGTAAGAGGGGAAGGGAATGTCTTTTTTTAAATCCTAATACCCCAGCAGAAGCACTCCCGAGTTGGTGAGGGTGTGTGGGACAGGTGAAAGTATTTCCTCTATGGTCCCCGTTACACTACTTGCAGTCTGGTTCCAAAAGTACTGTTGCTTCTATTTTTTTGTTTGCTTTTGCTTCCTCAAACGGATCGAATGAGTCGAGTTTGTATTGTTGTTTTGGAGGAGGAGGAAGATGATTCTCCCACATTTATTTCCAAATTACCTCAGGAAAATGTATCCTTGCATCCATCACCCACTGGAAATGTGCTGGTAAGGCATATTGTTTGTTGGCATATTTCCAGCTTGTATAATACTGTTGCAAACACCAACAGTAATTTTCCTAAGGTTAACATAAATATACTTGATGGTGAAACAGGACAAAGTGGTAAAAACTGCTTATACTAAAGGGAGTAAAAGCAGAAACTTAGTTGTAGAGTTAATATTTGGAAGGGCTCATTCTTTTTCATGTAAGTTTATTTAAGTACATCAATAACAGATCTCAAAGAGAATTTTTAGAAGGCTTGGTATACTATGTTTGGAGTAAATGGATTTTTACTCTGCTCCACTTCTTGTTCCTCAATGGTGCTTTTAGGCAATACCACTTCAGAAACTGATGTAATCATTGTATTGCAATAATATACTGTGTTCATTCTGAGAATTGATACATAGCATGCATACATCAAATAAGAGCAATTCTGAACTAAAATGAAAAATGGCTTAAGGTATGATTTTGATGTAACTGTTAGACACAAGTTACCATTTTCTGGAAATGATCGACAGTGGAAACTGTGTTTTTATTACTTTATTTTGTCAAGTGACTCACTTTAAATCTCTCTGGTATACCTCAGGAGCTTTTCTTACTAAGAAATCCTGCTATATTTAGTAATAGATGTGTGTGAGTGTGAATTTGTTGCCATACTTAATCTGATGGACTTTGCTTTCCCACTCTGTCTAAACAGGTGAAAAATTTCTTGTAACTTCAGTTACTTACTAATGTAAAAGGGATTTCTTTGCTTATATTGTATAGGATTTTCAGCATGTAGCAACAGCCCTACCTTTATGATGAGAAGTTTATTTCTCAGCTGTTACAAGCTAGTCTTGTGGGCCCTTTCTTTATATTTCATTAACATAGAGTATGTTCTTATGTTTGATGTTTTTAAAACTTGGAGTTTCTTCAGTTCTCAATGCTGTTGGTGATTTCATTATTTCACTTGCTGGGGTTTATTTTGTCATCATCTTGTGCTTGTGTTATGTATCACAAAGCCATGTATCACTACAAATTAAAATGGGGTTATATTCTAAGATGTGGTTTGTTTTTTTTTTTTTCATTTCAGCCACCGTTGGTTCAAGCTATATTCAATGGAGATCCTGATGAAGTTCGAGCACTGATATTTAAGAAAGAAGATGTTAATTTTCAGGTAAAACAAATATCATTAGCTTTGAATACATTTTAGTTTTGTTTAGATAGAACTTTCTGCTGTACTGATCACTATAAAATGTTGCTAATTTATGAGCTGTGAATTGTGCTGCTTTTATGTAATAGGCAAAGTAAAGCCAATTTGTACACTTAATACTAGAAAGGAGGAGTGTGGATTTGTTTTATTCCTTCCAAATGTTAGTTGTGCAGTGCTTGGTTAACTGAGGAATTCACATCAGATTTTTAGAAAGTTAAACAGGTTAAGTGTCATATTAGGTAGACTTCTTTTGATTCTTTTTTTTAATTGAATACAGCATATACAGTAGAAAATTATAAGAACACAGTCTTGGATCCAGCAGATACATTTAATAGTGGATTTTGAGGGGAAGTCTGATTATTATATTATGTAAAAATTATAAACTGTGTATATATATTGTTTGTAGTCCTACAAACCCAAACACTGCAGACTTGAAAACTATACTGAAATGAAATTGAGTTCCATTCAGTGAAATTCCAGATTTGAACAGCATGCAGTTACTGTACTTAATTTCTATTAAAATTCTAGTATGCATGTTTGACACTATGGAAGATAACATAGCATAAACTCTTTACCTTGGTTAGAAATCTCTTTTATAGTAGACTGACATAAACCATTAGAGCTTAAAATTACTGAAATGTAACTAGTTATTTTTCCTCCAAGTGCACCAGAGCAAGAGTGATGCTAAAAAGCAAAAGCTAACATATAGATCCTATGCAGTGGCCAGTGTAAGACCATTATAATTGTTTACATTTTATTCTTGAGAGACATAAACCAAAAGCAAATATTGAGTTGGGTATCTGTATTTTGACCTTTAAAAGCATTCTGCAGAATGTATGCCTCAGCTGGCACTAATCGAATACAAGGGAGCCCCCCTCCTATTGACTTCAGAGCTTGAGTAGGGCTCTGTATAAGTACAGCTGTCAAATCTAAAGTTTTACTTGATAAGGTCAAACTTCTCTCCTTTTTCGGTAGTTTGGCATGTTCCATGCAAGACTGCATGGCATGAGGGATTATGTAGTATCAGAAGTCTTTGATCTTGTGCTTAGTTATAAGAACATTAGCATTGTATCCTTATAGTATCTTCATGTGTATGTTCTGGTCACATTGCTGCTTTTATTTTTAAAGCTAATTAGTCTGTATTGTTTCATTTATATTTCTTCATGTGTAACTCAGGTTTAGCCTTTGTAGCTATAGTGCCTGTAAACAAAACTGGATTAGTATCTGTCAGCTTCTTTTCATTATCTGTTACAAAAGCCTCTGGTAGATTTCAGTACATCTGTGGCAGTGGTTTGTGGAGTTTTGGTTTATCTCAAGTTTTGTCAAACAGTTGCCCTTAAATAGGAAGTCAACAGATGTGCTTAAATAGGAAAGTATGTAATGGTTTGTCTTTGAAGAGGGTTACTTCAGACCGACAGGTAGTTACAGTGAAGGGTGTCCTGTAGGCAGAATAGTCATACTGTGTTATTCTTTTTATCCTGTCTGTGGATAAATCTCCCTTTAACGTAATGCGTCTGCATCTCAGGATAGTAACACCCAAGGTGTCTTTAGAATCCATCCAGAACAAATTTGCTATTTTATTCACAGCTGCCTTCTTCGGCACAGGCAGATGTTTGTCACATATGACCACTCCTTCCTACCATGGCACTCCTAGTCCTACTCTAGCATTTGATATTATATTCACATATATCCTTTAAACCACTGTTTGTTTAGTCCCAAACAAGCATATGGATTCTCCTCTTCTTTAGCAGAAATTAAACTGCATAGTGGATTTTTTTCTTTGTGTCTCTGTATGTGTGTTTCATTCTTTTCCTTGGTTTTCTTTTTTTTTTTTTGCTTGCTATGTGCACTTGAGAGGAGATAATATATCCCTAGGTAGTTCAGGTCCAAAGTTGTCCCCTTAGTTATATTTTAAATATATGTGGACAGAAGGAGGGAAAAAAAGTGAAGAAAATAAAGTGTTATGGGTATTTTCTAATAAAGAGGAGGATGTGATAAACTGTTTTGACTGTTGTGGATTGTGTTAGACCATTGTAGATGTTGGTTTTTTTCCACTTCACTATCCAAGTACTTCAGTAAGGTTGTTTGAATTCCAGAGTTATTGCCTCCAATTCCTCTGCAGAGTCATTTCCCCCTCTCAAGAGCAACTAATTATTTTGCAGTTTGTGCTCTGATAGCTGACATTCCTCCCTTCCTCTGAGCATAGGTTGGACTCTACGACTAGAGACTTAGCAGGGTTCTGTAAATTAATTTTGCCCAGAAGCAAATGGAAGATAGATCTGTTGCAGGTCTTTGTTGTGACAGTGTTATTCATCTAGGAAGGTTGTTAATGTCTTGCTGAAATGTGGGTGGTGTCTTTCCTGCTGTTATCATCCAGCTTCCTTTTACTTTTTCACTTTTGGACTATGTTATCTTTAACAGTCATTTCAATTGCCTTAATAGTTTTGTAAAGCTAAGTGAACTGAGGCTGTGTATTTGGCTTCCCAAAGCTAGACTGTGGCTTCTGTTTTAATTTACGGTGGTATCCATAAGATTGCACCCAGATTGGGCTGGGCTGTTGACATTGAGCATTATTCCTGAAACAAATGGTGCCTGCTACCATAGATTCTGAGATGGGTCCTCACATGAATCGCTGTGAGTGACCACAAGATGATCTACTGATAGCAAATGACCATTTTCAGGAAGGAGACTGTTCTCTGTTGGTGCCGTACCAGCCTTCTTGAGTCACAAGCTCAGTCTAGATTTAGAAAGTATGTATTGTATTCTACAGTCGTCATCTTTTGTGAGGAAAGAGCAGATTGGATCTGTCCCTAGCTGCTTAAACTGTGGTTGAAAAAAGGTTTACCTTCTCTGCAAGTTAGAAATGCCCATCTTCTATAGAGAAAACTGATTTACAGGAACTTTAATCAGATGTGTTGTTTGGAAGTTGAGCTCCCTTAAGGCTCTAACTCATGGAAAAACTGGAGGGGAATAGGTTGCTTCTCCCTTCCTCTTCCCCAAGAAAGCTTGAGAGGCTGTAGCTGCTTGTCTGATTTTACCCTGATTCAAACATCACATGTGTCATGTTCAATACAGTTCTGTTATACACGTAGTCCTTGCTATGTTCTTTGTATATATTTATCTCTATGTTTTTTTTTAAAAAATATTTCTTGGCTACATCCTGAGCTTTTCAGACTTGTGTCAGAATGGACACATTTAATATCTTCTTCTTAATTAATGGGGATCCTCAACATTTCCTGCCCTTGCTGCTTAGATTAGAATGGTGTGTTTGAATATTATGTACTTCCCAACAGTTAGTTTTAGCTAACTAAATGATTGCAGCATTGCCTTTTATAAATCAGGATCTGTTTTTAAGATTTGGAGACACATTGATGTTGCAAACTGTGCTATTTGTAACCAAACCTTTTATAAAATGTGTTCACTTTGAAAGATGATGAAAATGGCATATTTCATCTGAGGTATTTGTTAAAAGTATAATTCTCTGAAGAGATGTGAAGGTGCTGAAGCGGGTCCAGAGGAGAGCAAAGAAGCTGGCGAAGGGCCTGGAGAATAAATCTTGTGAGGAGTGACTGAGGGAGCTGGGAATGGTTAGTTTGAAGAAGAGGAGGCTGAGGGGAGACCTCATTGCTATTTACAGCTACCTAAAGGGAAGATGTGGAGAGCCTGGTGCTGGTCTTTTCTCACAGCTAGTTGGAGACAGAACAAGGGGGAATAACTCAAGCTGAGACTGGGGAGGTTTAGATTGGACATTAGGGAAAGGTTTTTCACGGAGAGAGTGGTCAGGGACTGGAATGAGCTGCCCAGGGAGGTGGTGGAGTCACCCACCCTGACTCTGTTTAACGATCATGCTTAGGGATATGGTTTAAGGTGAATCTTGTAGAGTAGGGTTCTAGGTTGGACTTAGTGATCCTGAGGGACTTTGCCAACCTGGATGTTTCTGTGATTCTGTGAACGCTAACTCACCGTCAAAAATTATTTAAAGGTTGCAGATCTGACTATTGAAATGATTGTTCAAAATGAGAACAATTCTTCCAAGCTCTAGACCTGTTCGGATAATGTTTCTTGCCATGAAAAATGATACTTCAGGTAACCCAATGTGCAGTTTCTATAACTCGATTGCATTTAATCTTTGAGGGCATAAACACCCGATCACCTTGGCAGCTAGTATCAGAGTGCCCCTTGCTCTCCTCGCACAAGTGCTCTCTGGAGGAATCTTAAAACCACACAGATCTCTCCCAATGTTCAGAAGTGCTCACTACTCCTCTGTAAGATAGTGATACTGACTTGTGAGTCATGTTAGTGCGAGAAATTGCTGGTTGGGGCAACTGATGAAGCACTCCGAGCAGATTAATACGTGGTGCTTTATAGGTAGTGTTTCACCTGTAATGCCATGTTTTGGTGTTTTTGAGGGGACTCAGGAAGGCTGTTGTTAACAGGGAGTAGAGATAGTTTTGGAAACTGCAGGAAGAAGTTTGGCAGTTTTGCATGGATAATTTGCATGGTCCAGATAAAAACAACAAGAGGGAATGCAGGTCTGTCCAAACCATACTCTTTCCTCTTCAGGAATACTGTGGCCATTGATGAGAAGAGCTGTGGTTTTGTTATGGTTTCTAACTCAGTCCACCCAGGGTCTGCTTGCAGGGAGTTAATTTTCCAGGCCAACCCATCCATAACACCTCTTGTTACTGCTTTCAGCTTCTGGCAATGGGAGCAAAGCTGCTGTGTGGCTTTTGTATATAAACTGATGAGAACAAGCAGCAGTTAAGAGCTAGCATAATGCAGCAAAGGCTAAGCAGGAATTGTGTACAGTTTTTAACTCTTCAAGCTGTGATTCTGCAGTGAGGTGAGAGATGATATCCTGGTCACCAAACTGGAAAAACATGGACTTGATGGGTGGAGCACTGCTGGATAAGGAATTGGCTGAATGGTCGCACACANCCTACAGGAAGGCTGGGGAGGGACTATTTATAAGATCTTGCAATGACAGGACAAGGGCCAATGGGTTTGAACTGGCAGAGGGGAGATTGAAAGTGGATGTTAGGAGGAAGTTGTTTGCAGTGAGGGTGGTGAGGCACTGGCACAGGTTGCCCAGGGAGGTTGTGACTGCTCCCTCCCTGGAGGTGTTCAAGGCCAGGTTGGACGAGGCCTTGAGTGACCTGTGCTAGTGGTAGGTGTCCCTGCCTATGGCAGGGGGTTGGAACTAGATGATCCTTGAAGTCTCTTCCAACCTTACCATTCTATGATTCTATGATTCTGTGATGAGTTTACTAACTAGTCTGTGCCTCCCAGGCATGCATTGGACCCAGCTCTGGTAATATTTTGTCAGATGCCCATAGGGAACTTAGACTACTGGCACAAAGGACTTCTATTGTTGAAAACTGAGTTTGGCAATAAAAACTAGTACTAATATATGTAGTACTGTGGAGCAGCATCTTATGGTATTCCTTGGCAGGACAAGCTGTACAGGCAAGTGCTCTCAGCTTCTGGTTTGCTGATTTGAACATGCAGAATGAATTAAAAAGACATTTAGAAAATCATACAATATTCTGAAGAGCACAATTAATTTTTTTTTAGTTTCTGTCTAAATAGGTCAGGATATGAACTTTTCCTGATCACTGCTAGACAGTTGCAATCTGGTGTACATTTTTTTGTTTTAAACTTCCAGTCCTTTATACAAAATTTGGTCTTTTGCTAATTTCTAATTTAAGACGAGCATTGATTTAGTGAAAAATTACTACTTTTTATTAATAAAATGCATAGAAATATTTGCATATTTTCTGCTATTGAGAATGCCTTTCCTTGCCCCACTTCTTTTTGTAGTGTGCTAGTTACAGCTACTGTGATACCTCAGATTTTATCAATCAGAATCACAGAATGGCAGAGATTGGAAGGGACCTCCAGAGATCAAGTCCAACCTCCCTGCTAAAAGCAGGATTCCCTAGAATAATCTGCATAGGAATGCATCCAGGTGGGTTTTGAAAGTCTCCAGAGAAGATTCCACAGCCTCTCTGGGCAGGCTCCTCCAGGGCTCAGTCACCCTCACTGTAAAGAAGTTTCTCCTCATATTCAGGTGAAACTTTCTATATCAAGTTAGTATCCATTGTTTCTTGTCTTGTTACTGTGCACCACCACCAGATCTAGAGGAAAATTTATTTCAATAATGCTTGTTAATTTTCCTAGTTATTTACCTATTTATACTCTATTCAACTTTGGAGTTTGATAGTTTTTTGTGGTGGGTGGTTTTTTTGTTTTGTTTTGTTTTCCTGGAAAGGTTTCTGCCTGGTTGAACATTATTTATAACAAGTTTTTATTTCCAGTTTAAAGTGTAGTGGATCTGGAAGATTAAATTACAGCTGCGAGTTTGAAAAGATGGGATGCTAGGAACATAGGATGACTTGCAGCTTAGATTTTGGTGTTAGTTGTTTTAATTCAGTTGCATCCTTTGAATCATTAAGCCCAGTGATTCACTGAGTTTTCCTGCAAGTAAGAATTGTATATTGAAAAGAAACACACATACATGTCTGTGCCTATATATATACACACACATGTATGAGTTAATATATATATATATGTGTGTGTTTTCCTGGAGTGTTTTTGTGGGGTTTTGTTTGGTTGGCTTTTAAAAAAGGTACTCATCTAATGCTAATGACAGTAAACATAGAATCATGGAATCATAGAATGGTAAGGTTGGNGCCAGTGTCTCACCACCCTCACTGTAAAGAACTTCTTCCTAACATCCAGTCTAAATCTCCCCTCTGCCAGTTCAAACCCATTGCCCCTTGTGCTGTCATTGCAAGACCTTGTAAATAGTCCCTCCCCAGCCTTCCTGTAGGCCCCTTTCAGATACTGGAAGGCTACTATATAATGAATGAACTGACAGGGAGGACAGTCCTGTATAAAACATGCTAATAATGAGAATATCTCCTGTAAAAAAGCACTACTGAGAGATGTAGGCCTTGACATTTAGGACTGCAGCTTCTGTCTGGCAGCATCTACCTGGAACTGAGCTTCAGTTGCTGGAGCAGAGAGTCTGAGAAATTTTCTGTTGGGCAAGCAGGACCTCACAGAGAGCAGATGTCTGGATGGGCTTAAATCACAAAACAAACTGAGTGTGCCTTCACATGCTGCTGCTAATTATTCACTGAAGAATTTTTATTATCTAAGTAGTAATTATGCCTATCTCTTTACTTAGATCTCTACTAAAAATTGAAAGAGGTTTTGTAATTAGAGACCTACCGTTAATGGCTTTAATTTGGTATGTTTTGATTTTGCATGAGGTATATGCAAATATTTTTTGTACAAATGGGAGAAAAGATGGTATATAGTTTAAAAATAGCATATAGTTTCAGAGACTAATGGTAGCACTCATCTTTATCCTCTTTGCACACAGACTTCTATTAAAGTGCATCTTTCCCCTTAAACTTTGGCATGAGCTTCTGTCCAATGTGCATTTTGATGTACTACATTTCTTTCTGCTTCTAGATGGTCTCTCTACTAAATATGTTTCCACCAGAAACAGGAACCCTCCTTTCCTCTGTGGCTAGCCTGATGAAATGAGTCATGAGACCCTCCTGCTTTATAAAAGTATTCACTTCATTGAAATTTCTTTGCATCTGAAGAAAAGCAGTAAAATTCTGAGAAGAATCCTGGGTTTTGTGAGTGTTTTAGGTCTGCCTGCTCAGAACTCAGGTCCACCCATCAGTTTTAATGTGATGCTGAAATGTACCTTGCATGAAAAAGGTGAAGGAGTTGGTTTTAGGGAGGGCATTATGTGAATAGCACAGGCAAATGTGTGTGGTGTTTCATTAACAAGATACAGAGCTGCCTTGTAAAGCATCTTGCCACTAAACATGCTGAAGTTTTAATGAGGTGTTTTTAAGGGAATCAAGTTCAGCACTATTATATGGGAATGTCCAAGGATTATTTTGGTAAAGAATTAAGTTAGTTCTTAAAAACTTGAATATTCATGTTATTATATCTGAAGGGATAAGAAGAGATTTTGCTGCAGGGAATGCAGGGAAACTCTTCCTATAGGAAAGATTCTTCTATTCTAAAGGATCAGATACAAGGCTGTTTGATCCATGGATCTGAAGCCTGACTGATTCCAGAAATGGAGAGTTTTCTTCTGAGCATTGAGGAAAGTTGGTGCAAGTTGTATATTGTAGAGAATCCACTGGCTACTCAGAAGATTTACATTCATAATATAGCAATTACTTAGCTTACAAGTTGTGGATTTTCTGTTTGTTAGTGCAGAATGTTTTTCAAGCATGTCATGTGTAATAGATGTCAGGTATCTTCAGCCATCTAGAGGGAATCATTGTTTTCAGCCTTAATATAAAATGTGTCCAAATGGTGTTGTGTTCTTTTGGTGTAGAGACAGATTCAGAATGTTTTTAAACAGAAATCTGTGTAATTAGACATTTTTCTTCAGAAGCAAAACTCCTAATGGGAGAATGTTGCCAGTCTAGAGATTAGTAATTCCTTGCTTCATCTTGATAATACTGTATTTAGCCTGTGCAAATGAGATTTTGATATGTATCAAGTTATCACTCTTACTGGAGTGATAAAAACAAGCCTTCAGCAGTTATGGGGTAATGTGATTAACATGAGCAAATTGTTCCTTAGTACAGTGGATTCTGTGGATAGTAGCTCTCAGAAATTTAGCACTGCAAAGGGTAGGACTCACTGAAAAGAAAGTGCTTACATGACATGGTGCTGTCTTGTACAAGTGAATGAAAAATACTCTGTAGAGACTTAGCATGAGTTGATATTACTGCGGTGTGCTGGTAAGGCCATCCAGTGAGCCTTGCACAGACTGGAGAGCTGGGCAAAGAGGAACCAAATGAGGTTCAACAAGGACAAGTGCAGAGTCCTGCACCTGGGCAGGAATAATAAACTGTACCATTACAGGCTGGGAGGTGATCTGCTGGAGAGCAGCCCTGTGGAGAGGGACCTGGGAGTGCTGGTGGGTAACATCCATGGCACAGCAATGTGCCCTGGTGGCCAAGAGGGCCAATGGGATCCTGGGGTGTATTAGGAAGAGTGCGTTCAGNTGGCATAGGCTTCCCAGAGGAGTCTCCTTCTCTGGAGCCTTTGCAGGCCTGTCTGGATGTGTGCCTGTGTGCCCTGAGCTAGATTGTCTGGTCCTGCTCTGGCAGGAGGTTGGACTGGATGATCTCTTTGGGTCCCTTCCAACCTCTGACATCCTGTGATCCTCATCATCAGGTCTAGTAACCTTTCCTAGTACTATGGTAATATTGTTACACTGTTTGCTAAACTGGCAGACAAGCTTGGTTGTCTGTATGACAGTGTTTACTGTATTGGCTGTACACTAAATTCATTTTACAGTAATTGGGGATTTGACAGATAGGTTTTGTTTCAGTTATTGTTATTTCTTTAACATTGAAAAATTGGCATTGATGTGGAGAACTGTAATTGGATCAAATAGAAATGTGTTATAGGAATTCTCTGTTTGAGTCTCGAGTGTGATTCTTAGTGATAATAATTTTGTAGATCATGCTTGATTTGCTGTGTTACTTTTAGTGATTATAGCTTAAGATTGTAGCCTTCAAAGCGTAATTGAAGTTCTGCATTTCCTGCTGCTTTTACAAAACAGGCTAGAGGCAAGGTCCTGAATAGTTAGAGCTTACTTGGGGTTACTTCTGGCTGTTGCTCTGTCATGCAGGGGATTGGTATTTGAAAACAGAGCATCTGAACTGAAAGAGCAGAGAGAGAAAAGAAGCTCAGTAATGTCCAGCATCAACACAGTTCTTAAGGAATGCACTGCTGGTGATTATAAGATAGGATTTGAATTCACTGCTTACTTGCAGTAACTTTCTGGGTAAAACCTTTTGGTGCATATGCAGCATTCCTTTGTACAAGACAAATTTCTCCCCTTTTCAAGCACTTAAAGCTGTCCTAACTATTTACTGTGGAATATCTAATTGCACTATCAGCAAACACCCATCACTTAATTCAGACAGTTTGGCCCTTGTACACAGACTGCATGCAAGGTAGATACACCTTTTAAGTCCTTTAAATCTGCTCTGATAAAGGAAGTATGTAAATCAATACTGGGAAAAGAAAATATTTCTCCTTTATTTGCTACCTACTGTATGGATGGAGAGCTATTCCATCAATACCCAAGGAGGAGAGAGCCTTGTCAGTAGGTGGCTGTAGGGCCTGGAAAGTCTCATACAGGTGTCAGATCTGAGGACAAATGAACTGGAAGCTCATTACAGTGAGGGATCTCTGAGTCCTTGGTGGAGAGTATGCCTCAGAAGTTCAGATACAGTGTCTGTCTGGAATATTAATTTTCTCTGGTGTAGAATGTCAGCCTGTACCTTTGCATCTTCAAAACCAGTGGAATTCTGTTACCTTTTCAGTCTTTATTAGTTTCCTACTTTATCACTATCCTTCCTAATTTACTGCCAGTTTTTAGTTGCATGAACTACTAGTTATATAGATATGTATATATGTAACTATGGTAGCTTATAAATCAATTACATTTGCTGGCTTTCTCAAAGGAGTGCAGATGTCTCGCTTTAGTTGCTGCTAACCTTTTCTGTAATGACAGTTATCTTCTGAACTTATACCCAGTGTACTTAGCCTAAGAAAATAGTACAAGTGAAGTACTTTCATCCTAAGGTTACTAGCACTTTTGGAGGAGTTTTGATCCTTTTGTTAACCAGAGACTTTCTGTTGTGTCTCTTTGTGATGGATGCGGGGGTTTTTCATGTTCTGTTACAGATATTTATTTTGTGTGGAGGGTGTTTTTGACTCATTTTTCAGAATATGTATGTCCTGTAGGATTTTTTTTTCCCTAATAATTTGTATTAGCATAGATTGTGCTGTATGCTGCTTCGAATCAGATGTTCAGTGTAAGATTCTCTTAACAAAAAGCCTTTGCAACTAGATGACCTTAATTTATGAAGCTATTTAATGTGCACAACAAAAATGTTTTAGCTTGCTCCAAAAAGAGGGGCTAAAATTGGACACAAAACCTGAAAAACCACATATTTTCCTGTCACCAAGATGATGCAGTTAGTGGGGAAAATACCTGATTTACATCAGATGCACACAGGTTTGTCACTCTGGTGCTGGCCTTTGCAGTGAGAAAGGCAGGAACCCCAGCTGTTCTGAACAAAAGTGTCACTGGGCCGAATGTAATGTGGTGGATTTAAACTGGCACGGAGATGTGCATACCTTACCTAGTGTGGTGTGAGCTTTCACTGGAGCATAAACAGAGCCTGTATTGTACTGCTTTCTCTCTTGGCATCTTTTCTTATTTGTGTCCTCAGATATTACAGATAGATGACAGGAGTAAGAGGAGGCAGTCACTGTCCTTTGTTCAGCCTGCTGTGAGCGCAGTTCGTTATGTAATGTGCTTCCCATCACTGTACTCTCATTATGGGGAGTCCTTTGTTTACACACAGTGCTGCTTTTTTTTTTTTTCCAAAGCAGTTTCACAGTTATTTTTCCTACCAGCCACTGTATTTCAATTAAAAGCCGGATTTTTTTTCCTCTGCAGCACATACCACGTGAATGTTTACAAATCATACTTGGCATCTGGGAAGGGTAAAGCCAAGGGAAAGTAAATTTTAATTAGATACTCTATCTGTTCTTTTTTTATAGAACATAGTTTTGAATGCTGTAGAGGCTTGTGGTTTGTGAATGGGTATTTACTAATTTCGATGGTGGACAGGTTTTGCTGTCCCCCCACCTCTCAGTGATTTAGTATATTAACAGACAGTCTTGGCCCTAAAAGTTGCTCCATTTTAATTTCTGAGCTAAGGGAAGCAGAATGTATTCCAAATGGCTCAGCTGTACCGTGAGCTCAAGTTGCTCATATCAAAGGACAGAGAAAAACTTTTTTATTTGTTCCATGCATTGGGCAAGGATTCAGTAGCTTTTATAAGTAGTAAATGGGACCAGATTCTTGATGTTGCAACTTCCAGTGAAAGAGAGCAGCTCACAAAACCTTGGTTATTCAGGTCATATCTGGTACCGAAATGGATGCTTGAGTTCACTCACAAGGAATCTTAGTCTTTGTAATTTGAGCAAAGGAAGTTCTGTAGACACTTTTTACAGAATAGAGGCCTAGGTTCAGCTTTTCTTAAAAGCTGTGCTGCTTTGGTGCCCGAGCTGAAAAACCTGACCAGTGAGAATTATAACAGTGACAGCAGCATTACAAAACCCGTGTGGAATGTAAGGGTTAAAGGGCATGAGAAGATGTAGATTTCTTAAAAGCACCCTAATTTAGCACTTTCAGGAGGGGAAAGAAAAACAGGTGTTTTTGAGGGGATGTCCCTTGAAATGCTTGTCTACAAGTCAAAAAACCTTCTTACTGTGTACCTCTTCAGTTGCAAGAAATAAGGATGTAATGTCTACCAGGATATCTTAGCCCTCTTGCCTTTATGTGTTGTATTGTTGACAATTTTTTACCTTTAGAAGTAACTTAATTTCTAACAGAAGTAGGAAATTTCACTTCATTCTCTCTTGACTTTGGCAGACAAAAAGAATGACCTTCCAGAAACAAAAAAATAAATCAAACCAACAACAACAACAACAAAACAAAACAAAAACAAGCCCCAAAACCACTCTGTATCCTGTTTTCTTAGTAGAACAGCATCTTTCTGAGGATGTAGGTATCTAGGTATTTTTCTGATGTGCTTATCTTGTATATAAGACTTCCAACTACACTCAGTGTTTCATGTGAGGGGAGAAATGTGATTGTCTGGGATGTTCTGGTAAATAGCCAGAAAAGGAAGGGACAACTGTCCTAATGCAAGATGCATTATACTTCATCACTTTTATTATAGGCTCTAAATCTCCAGTTTAGGATGTCTGTGATAATTACTTCTTTTCCCCCTAAAACTTTTGGCATGGCAGGTGCCTCATTGTCCCAGGGAGGGAGGTTTCCTGACCAATGTTAATTTGGTTATTCTTGCTATTCATTTCTCATTGTGGTAATGTGGATACAGCTTGAAAGTTTTCATTGCCAAATTTCTTAGCCTTTTATCACTGCTATGACAAAGCCAGGGTAGAGCAGATTGTCCATTTTGGTAGTTCTAAATGCCACTCAGTGCGTGTGGATTCTTCCTGCTTTTACCCCCTCACCCAGACCCAAGCTAACTTCTGTGCTGGTTCTGAAGTGTGCCTGTATGCAGAAGCTGAACACCTGCATGGTTTATGTTATTTGTGGCTGTTGAGCATTTGATTTTGACATGGAAAATCGAATTTTGGAGAGGAGAGTTAGTCTCCCTTGCAATTAATGTAGCTAATGATCTTCTATCATCCCAAAAGTACTGTTCTTGCTGATTGCTTCTGTTGTCAATGTGTGTAAATCCACTAAAAATTACCTTGTTATGGGATTGTTTTTTTTCTTGTGGCAATTCAGAAAATTGTGAGCATGTGTTCTGAAGAAACATTAATACTTAGAGTGGAATCTATATGTTAGTATAAAATCTTGGTCTTTCCTAAACTAGTGTTCTCATGACCTTTTTCCAGGCTGCTTTATAGCTCTCTTCTGACTTACCTTTTTATTTTCTACTGTATTCCTGCCACTACCATCTAATTTTATTTTACTTCAGTTTTTAAGATCTCCACAAGCTCTAGTGGCACTCAAAAGGTGCCACTTAGTGGTTTAATCCCCACTCTGACAGTTTTTATAGAATCATAGAATGGTAAGGTTGGAAGGGACCTCAAAGAGGCTCATCCAGTTCCAACCCCCTGCCATAGGCAGGGACACCTCCCACTAGCACAGGTCACTCAAGGCCTCGTCCACCCTGGCCTTGAACACCTCCAGGGCGGAGGCAGCCACAACCTCCCTGAGCAACTTGTATTATTATTATTATCTAGAATCAAGTCAAAGAGTGTGTGGTATTAAATTGGTAATGAAGATCTTAACTAGAAACAACACAGGGGTTTGGCAGATTCTGGCTGAAGTGACCCTTGTTGCTGAAGACACTTTTTCTACAGGACAGTGTCTCTGGAGTCTTTGGTTACTGCTGTCATAATGAGCAAGAGGGCTGAGATTCCTTTGGGCTTTTTCTGATTGCTTAAAGTCTACGTTTGCACTGTGCCAATAAAGGGCATGAGAAGAACATGTCCTGAGATGTGATGTGTAGTGATACAGTCTGATTAGTGTGACTTCAATGCTGGACTTTCAAAATAACCTTCCTTTAAAACCCCTTCCTTTATGGAAATAGCAACATGAGCATTAGTTCAAGAAATCAATGCAGTCAGCCTGGCCAATCTGGTCATTTCTGCTATGACATATCTCTCATCTGGCTTCAAAGGATACTTGGTGGCTAATGCCATGCTGTCCTCCTTTGTTTTAATCATGTTGAAGATCATTATTGTGGCTTGTTAGGCTTGCTCTCTCTATTAGAGCTGCATTTTAAATTAGAAATAGGGTGAGAAAGTAGAGTACTGCTTCTAAAAAAAATAATGGCTAAAATTTATTAGAAACTTGTTAATTTTTTTAATGATGTGGTATTCTGAGAATTGATTTAAAAGATACTGGCCAAAAGAAAATTCCCAGATAAATAGTAGATTAATTAAACTCAAGGTAAGGATACAAAATTAACTTTTTTTGCAGATTTCCAAGCCCTGAAAACCTACTGTTTAATCTTTCTTCTACTTCCAGTTGACAATATTGCTACTAGTTTTCAGGTTATAGTTTACTAGACCTTAGAGTAGCCTTCCAGTATCTGAAGGGGACCTACAGGAAGGCTGGGGAGGGACTATTGACAAGGTCTTGCAATGACAGGGCAAGGGGCAATGATTTTGAACTGGCAGAGGGGAGATTTAGACTGGATGTTAGGAGGAAGTTGCTTGCAGTGAGGGTGGTGAGACACTTGCACAGGTTGCCCAGGGAGGTTGTGACTGCTCCCTCCCTGGAGGTGTTCAAGGCCAGGTTGGACAAGGCCTTGAGTGACCTGTGCTAGTGGGAGGTGTCCCTGCCTATGGCAGGGGGTTGGAACTGGATGATCCTTGAGGTCCTTTCCAACCTTACCATTCTATGATTCTACTTACAGGGTTTTAAGATAGCCCTTTGTGATACTTCCAAAGAGTTAGTGGCCTCAGTTACAGAATTAGGTACGTAACTAAGCTTCTATGAAGTTTTAAGTTGGAAAGTAGAAGCCAGATGTCTACATGTATTCTTCTTTTGTGTAGAAGAACAAAAAAATTGTTATTCTACCTGATGAAACTAGAATTTCAAAAACTGTAGCAAAATCTGCAAATCAGATCCATTGTTCACCTCTAGGACTGGGACTTCACACTGGGAGAGACCTCCGTGGTATTAGGTAGCAGCAAAGAATTGGAAACACTTTGCCATCATGTTATACATAATTTGTGAACCCAGGAGCTACAGATCATGCTAACTGATCTTGTCTCTCTAACTTACCTGAAAAATATGCTAAGAGTTACTGTATGTGAAAATAGTTTAACTTACAAGCAGTGCTTGTTAAAGCTGAAACTCTTTCAAGATTTATGAGTGTGTATTTAGGGTTGATTTCTGCTAGGGACAGATGGTATTGAAGCAGACAGCTGACAAGTGATACAGCAGAAAACACCTATGAAGTGATATTCTGTAAGTGTGATCATGAAATAATGAGAGTATTTTGAAGTGTTATTGGAAAATTTGGCTTTGAAGAGCAGAAAGGACTAAGAGTTTTTATCAAAGAGGAAGTTGCATTCATGCTTTTCAAGAAAAATACTTGAATTCAAAGGCTTCAGACCAGTAGATGTGGAGCTATTTGAAGGGCAAATTGAAGTTACATTCTAATACGTGATTAGGGAGGCCACAGTCAGGTTATGGCAGTCTTACTGGATCTGTACAGAATAACAGAGATCTGCCTTCAAGGCATCTCACTCTTTAAATCTCTCTGTAGTTGTAGGTAGTTACTCTAAATCAATTTCTGGGATACAACCCAAGCCAGGAATAAATTATTGTATCTCAAAGGACACTTACTACTTCAAAAAGAAGTAGGTTTGAGTGCTATGTGTTTAAATTAGCTATGGGTTTGGCCATTTTAGCACCAGCAGAAGGCAGCCTGTCTTATATGTAAAATGGAATGAAGGTGGCATTAGTTTTTCTAGGTTAGGGGAGTCACAAAGCCTAAGTTCATAGCCTTGCTATCCCTGTCTCTCTGTTGCAAATTCAAGTTTAATGGAGTCATAATGCCTTCTGTGCATTTCTCATGTTGTAATCCATGCAGAAACTCCTCTGTAGATGAAATGTTTGGGACACTTGAGAAATGGAACTACTTTTCCTGGAAGGGTTATATGGTTTTCATGTAATGCAAATAATCCAAAGGTGCATATAAATATAGTGTTGGGGGGTTTGTGTCACAGAACTGTCATTCTAAAAACTGATTCCTTACAGGGTTTTTTATTGCTTTATAGTTTGTTGACAATGTTGACCAATATCTGAAATTAAACTTGGGAATGTCTTATCAGGCATATAAATTTCTTTGTTGCTTCTACTGGAATAGCAACATTCTCTTTCAGCTGTGTAAAAACTGCCTAATGCAATTAGTGTGATGTGTTTTCTTGCTGACATTGCAGCTGATTTAGAGTTGTAACAGTCCTGTTAGTTGGAAACTGAAGATGGCACAACACTTGCTTGTCTGTGTTGCCAAGTAATGCAGTAATATGGTGATATTTTGAATTAAATGGTACCAGGTGTGTTAGATTTGAACATTCTGTGTAACTAAGTTATCTACAAAACCCTTTCTCTCTTGGAATGTTTCTTCTAGAGTCATTTTAAGTTTATAAAGTTAGAGGAACAACACTAGGGCCAGTATTTAAGTCAGTAATAATGGTGCTGCAAGATACCTGCTTTGAAAGTTGCTTGTTAGAACTGAAAGCTTGATTAGTGCAATTTACTGTAGCGCTCTATATGCAGGAGCTTGCCATTTGCAGGTGGAATTTGTTCATCAAATGATTACTGGTTTTTAATAAAAAGTAGTTGATCCGTATAGCAGTACTTCAGTAGCATTTAAAATACAGGAGTCTCTAATTTTATTCAGATTTTATTTATTAAAATGCACCAGTAAAATGTAAGACTTCAGGTAGAGCAAGATTAGGATTTTCTGTTAATGGAAGCAAAGCCTTTGCACACTGAGCGCTTACTGGATGCAGCATTTCTGCTTTTTGTAAGGAGTTCTGAAAACCAAATTTTAAAATACTAAACCAAAAACTTTCTCAGGAAGTTGAACAAATACTGTTTGAAAGCATCAAAGCCTGACAGCTGCAAAATGTGGAAGGAAACCCAGGGCTTCTATCAAAGCACTTTCAGCATGCAGAATACTTGTGGTCAGTAGAGATCCTGTGGCATGGGATAGCTGAAATACCAAGCTTGGCACTTGACTCAGAAGATGACAAGCAGTGAGCATCCCATCTGGGCTGCCCCAGTACTCTAGAGCTAGGGAGGTCTCTACTAGTCTCCTGTATGTGTACCTTCCCATTGCTTTCATTTAAATGGGCAGCTGGGGAAGACAGAACTCTAAAATTACTTTCAAAGTAATTAAAGAAACATTTTTCCCCTCCCAGGATTGGATAGAAAACCAGAACACATTCAAAGATTAAACAGAAGGTGCTAATAATAAATGCAAACTACAATGCAAAACAGTGCAGAAGCAGATGAAATACACTAAAGTCCCATCAAGCCCAAACATTCTCCAAACAAACCAAAACCCCAGAACCCCTTTTCTTCTCCCACCTGGGGTTCACCATAAGCCCCCGTGCTGTTTCTCCGCCCACCTCCCCCCATTGCCATGGCCTTCATCAGGCCAAACAGGTTTGTGATGCTCCCCCACTGTTAGCAAATCNGCCTTCTCTTTTCCAGGCTAAATGTTTGCATTTGAGCTGCTTTAATTGTGTCTTGGTGGCTTTGGCATGCTCAAAATTTTCCATTAGTATAGGCTGGATTTTTAGAGAAATTTGGACCATGGATGTTTCACAAAAAACAATTAGGATTTGATGATGATCATTTTTCTGGATATACAGCTCCTTTCTCCCTACCATTCTATAGAAGATTTCTGATTGGTTATATCAGTTGCATGATTTCTGTCACTGAGATGTTAAAACAAAAAAAAAACCAAAACCNTTCAGGTAGAGCAAGATTAGGATTTTCTGTTAATGGAAGCAAAGCCTTTGCACACTGAGCGCTTACTGGATGCAGCATTTCTGCTTTTTGTAAGGAGTTCTGAAAACCAAATTTTAAAATACTAAACCAAAAACTTTCTCAGGAAGTTGAACAAATACTGTTTGAAAGCATCAAAGCCTGACAGCTGCAAAATGTGGAAGGAAACCCAGGGCTTCTATCAAAGCACTTTCAGCATGCAGAATACTTGTGGTCAGTAGAGATCCTGTGGCATGGGATAGCTGAAATACCAAGCTTGGCACTTGACTCAGAAGATGACAAGCAGTGAGCATCCCATCTGGGCTGCCCCAGTACTCTAGAGCTAGGGAGGTCTCTACTAGTCTCCTGTATGTGTACCTTCCCATTGCTTTCATTTAAATGGGCAGCTGGGGAAGACAGAACTCTAAAATTACTTTCAAAGTAATTAAAGAAACATTTTTCCCCTCCCAGGATTGGATAGAAAACCAGAACACATTCAAAGATTAAACAGAAGGTGCTAATAATAAATGCAAACTACAATGCAAAACAGTGCAGAAGCAGATGAAATACACTAAAGTCCCATCAAGCCCAAACATTCTCCAAACAAACCAAAACCCCAGAACCCCTTTTCTTCTCCCACCTGGGGTTCACCATAAGCCCCCATGCTCTTTCTTCCCCCACCTCCCCCCATTACCGTGGCCTTCATCAGGCCAAACAGGTTTGTGATGCTCCCCCACTGTTAGCAAATCTCCCCGGGAGGAGAGAGAAGAAAAAGACCTGGCTTTGCTGTCAGCTTAAAGAAAGTTAGACAAAAGAATTACGGGAGTGGAATAACCTCAGGATTACAATTCCCTGTCTACTCCTGGTCTGTACTCCATGGTCCTTAAAGGCATAAGGCTCAACCCAGGACCCCCAGGTTGTGCTTCCTCCTGTGGGGTGAGGAGTAGCACTTGGAGTGTTTTCAAAGGTCAGTGTAAGAGCAGCAAAACTGAGTGTTTGCCTGACTGGAAACACACAGCTTGGAAANACAAAACCCAAACAAACTGAAACAAGACCACCACAAAATAGACAAACAAAAAAATCCAAAAAAGAAACAAACAAAAACTGACAAAACAACCCCCATGAAACAAACCACAAAACCAAGAAAAATTTCACACCAACCAAATAAGACAAACCAATGCCACAAAAAAATCTGATGAAGATTTTGATAAAGATGTTTTGCCCTTTAAGTAAGGAATGCAGCATTTGTTTATGTTCCCCAGTGAACACACTCTCCACGGAATGATGGCACTCATGGCCCATCTTACTTTCTCCAATTCTCCAATAAAATTGTGTGCCATATTCTTAATCTGTAGGTTATCTGCTCTTTGGCATCACCAAAAAGACTGAAAGGGTTGCAAAATACCAGTTAGCTGTAGTAGCTGTGCTCCTTAGACTGGAGAAATGAAAACTGATTTTTCATTGCTTTCTTGGAGCTGGCAAAAACAACTTTAATATGTGTATTATTTCTCCCTTGTTCTTTCTCTCTCTCTGTCTTTCTGGAGTTTGTGGGTGGTGTGAGGGTTTTGGGTGGTGTTTTTTTTTGTTGTGTGTGTTTGGTTTGGGGTGAGTTGTTGTTGTTATGAGGTTTGGGGTGTTGGTGGTGTGTTGTTTTTTTTTCCTTCCCCTAGATTGCAAGTCCTTGGTCTGGGGGACTGTCTTTTTTTTTGTCATAAATGTGTAGTGTCAGCTGACATGCAGGCAAGTAATTGGTGCTGTGAGGCATTATGTGGTGTTAATGAGAAGTTAGTAGTATTGATTCCTGCTCGAGGGGTATTAATGTCAAGTTTGCACTGCTCAGTTTGGAATTACTTGTGTGTAATTGAAAAAGTTATGTTAGGAAACTTTGGCAAGGTGAGTCCTACGTAACTGACTTTTTCTGAGCAGGGGCTAAGCAAGGAGTAGGTGGTTAGTGGCAGGGGCTTGTGTGTGCTTTTTTTATCTTGGGGGGGGTTGAATGTTCTAAGTTCTGAAGATATCTTTTATGTTCTAGAAGTGATTTCTTGGGTCTCAGCTCTAGTTTTGTTATCATATCTGCCATGAACTTTATTTTTTTCTCCTTGTATGGTGCTAACTCTGAAGTAGGGATTCATGGAATAAGATTTTGGCAAGGGAGAGGAATGCTTTTCCACAATAAAATGCCAGTTAAAATGTATGCTAATTTTCCTATAGTTGTGACAACAGTTCAACTAGTAGAAATACCTCACAACATAAATTTCTTGCTGCTTATAATCTTGATCCTAACCCCCTGATGTATTCAAAACTCTACGTAGGAAGGTCTGAACATCTAAGCAGAGCTTAAGGTCAGAACCAAGATGCTGATTGATGATCCATCTCTTCTCTGATTTCTCAGAGGGCAAACTGCTTGGGTCTTGTTAATTTTTATCATTTGCTGTAATATGAAAGTGATCTTATTTTTCTGATTAAACTGTTACGGGAAATTGGCACTGATCCTGAAACTCCCGAGAAATGTTTTTGGCTCGTCCTTGGAAAGTGAATCTTCATTAGTATGTATTGCGTATAGCAAGGTTCTGTTACACTTGCTTGCAAAAGGACCTTAGATCAGCCTGTCTGGGTCTTACTTGCATCCTTCAGAGTGTTTCCTGCAAAATTTCACCTGTAACTTCTCTTCCTTTAGTTACAGTAACTAGACCAGTTAAAACTGGATTTCACTGTTTTTGCCCTTACCCGCTCCAGCTTCTCTATATTCCATAAAAAAAAAAAAAACCACAGCAGCAACTGACTTCAGGGAGAAACATTTAAAGTTTAATTGTTGCATCTGAAGGTGACAGTGTTATTTAATTGTGTAGGAGACCCTCAATTTCCTATCTCTGGAGACAAGTGAATGGTGATTTCTAATTTATGGGTTAATCTAAAGGTGCGATGAGCATCTGTCAGTTCATGCATGGCAGGAAAACAGTTGACTACATGCAGGTTCACTATGTAGGAGTTCCAAGCATGCTTGTCTTAATAAATGTGACTAACATCTTTAGAGTAATTATGTTTCCTGAAATATAAAATGTACAATATTTGGAAGATGCACTTTTATGCAGTGTTTTTTCATAACTCATACAGAATGCTAAACCATCCTTTTTTTATTTTAAATAAAACCTTTTTTCCCCCCTCTTACCACAGGATAATGAGAAAAGGACCCCTTTACATGCTGCTGCCTATCTGGGAGATGCAGAAATTATTGAACTGCTTATTTTATCTGGTATGTTCTGTTCCTGTTAATGGGGAAAAAATAACTCTATGCACATCTAAAGAAATATTTATGTACGTCTTAGTCTGTGTACCTTTCATTGAGATATTTAAATGTATTAGAAATCAAAGATGTTGGTACTGAAATTTTGCTTTTCAGACTTGTGTAGATATGCTCTAAATGATTTCTTTCTAGAAAGCTTTCTCAGTTGTAGCTGGTTTTATTTGTAGGTTGATCAGTTTTAAGTAGTTAAGTTTAAAGAACCAATAGTTTGTGTGTTACAGGTACATGATAGCAGCGTTGCATTGGTTCTAAAACAGCCATCAGAAAGACAGTTCAAGTTGAAAATAGCTGTCATCCAGAGTTGGTTATATTATTTTCAAGTATCCTTTCCTGTTGTCTTAAATGCATACAATATAGTTAAGATCAGATTAAATTTTTTTTAATTGCTTGCCTTTTTTTTTTCTATTTATTTGCACGACGAAGTGCAACATCTCTAAAAAACTTGCACTTTCACTCTTTTTTTGGGGTTTTGTTTGGTTTAGTGTGTTTAAAAATAAGAAAAAAAAGGTAGGAAACCAAGAAATGAAACAAACCTGAGAGCAAAACTTCACGACTGTGATACTGAATTGGTTGTCTTTGATCTGGGACAAATCTACTCATCAGGTAGCTCAAGGCTGAAATCACGATTCAAGATCAAAACTTGTAACAGTGCCATTGAACTACTTTAATCTTCAGTCTGCTTAATGCCACACCTTACCTGTGCAAAGCTGGCAAAGTCCTCCTCCCCATCAACATTTAATAGCACATTTTCCTCTCAGGAAATGCCACTTTTAAGACTGTAGGAGTCACTTCCAGACTTTCAATTGAAATTAAACAGGCGCAATTTAATTGGTTATAATTTAGCAAGATAAAAATCTTCTTATTCTCTCTCTCTCATGTACTCTTACAATTAATATCATGTTATGTATTTTTTATGTATGTATTTCTCATGGAAATAATGCATAGTGATAATTTTTTCCAGAAAAGTTCACTATTGTTGCTAAGAAGGTGCTGGGTTTCCTTATCAAGAAAATTAAAAAACAAAACATAAGTTCTAGTGACTCTTGAAAATATATAATGACTCCCTTCTTATGAAAAAAGGATCTGGGAGTTGTCAAAGGTATTTTTTGTTGTTTGGGTTTTCACAGTAATTGAAACAAAACCAAACAAACCCCTAAAACTACTACTAACCATGTTACAGATGTTGCAAAATTATATTCAGTTACTTCAGGGAATGAAGCCTCTAAGCTTAGCCCAGTTACCAGAGCTGTAACTGAAGAAAATCTCTCTCTCTTGGGCCAAAGGGCATATGGAAGGTTCGAGTTTCTAGTGCAGATATTAATGAAACAAGATCCTGATTGGGGGATGGCAGCAGGAGGAGAGATGCACATTGTGGCATTGCTATTGTGGCACATTGCATGGGGATAAGAACAATTAGAGAACAAAGGAGGGATGTGACAAATTAGAAAATAGAGCTCTGCAAATAGTTTCAAGTAAGGTGCAGAAAGAGGCTGTGGGATGCTGCTGTGCCTTTAGAATACTCAGGAATACTGAGAGGCCTTGATATGTCCCAGGTCATACCTATTTAATTAAAGTCAATTAAATAGTTGGAAAAATCAAAAGCATCACAAACTGTGGAATTTACAGGCAATATGCAGAAGCAGCATAAGTTTCACAGGGAGGGGTTGTGCTGAGAGTGAGTTGTGGTGGTACAGTGAAGAAGGCACAGGTTCTAGTTGTTGATGCAGCTACAAGTGAATGAGAGGGGCATTAATTGCAGGATGAGAATGATGTCTGCGTGTTAACGCTCTTCAGTCTGAAAGGCTGTGCTGTATTTGGGCACCCATCTGTATATTACCTACCTGTGAGCTGTGGATTTAGGCCAAGCAGCTTAAACTAGATTTTTAAAGAAGCAGTCACTAATTCAGTATTTTTAATTTCTGAATGCTGGATTTGAAATCTTTGTGACTGATAAAGCATGAGCACTCGCAGCTCTATCTGAAGTGCTGTGCCAGCTACTTGTCTGAGAAATCAGGTCAAGGTGTCTCAGAAAGCACAGAGATTTATTTTTTAACTCTCATAATTGAAAGATGGAGAACAGAGGTTAAGTGTATTTATCCTCTCCCATTTCAT
The DNA here is from genome assembly GCA_013399055.1 of Ramphastos sulfuratus. Lineage (NCBI taxonomy): Eukaryota > Metazoa > Chordata > Aves > Piciformes > Ramphastidae > Ramphastos > Ramphastos sulfuratus. Next base: position 69,038 of record WBNM01018135.1, on the reverse strand, counting down.
AAAGATACGGAAAATTAATCTATTGTGTTTCAGCTGGAAATCAAATCTGTCCTTTGAGACAGATGTATAATGTTACATTTTGTCACAGATGACCATTAGGGAGCAAATAAAGAACATCTGTTACAATAGCCATGCTTGAAGAATGCTTGCTGTGTTACAAGATCTCTTTGAACAATAAGAAAGTAGTTTGTTGAAGAAATAAATAACGTCTCAAAACAGCAGTCTTCTCTGTGCAGTAACTTGTGGGTGTAAACCTTGAGTTGACCTGTTGTAATTTATTTGCACAAAGCATTGAATTAAGTAGGCTGCTTTCATCCTAGCATTTCTCACCTTGTGAGAGCTTGGCTTTGCAACTTGGGACGCCCTCTCGGGTAGCTTTGCCGGGCGCCCTCTCGAGTAGCTTTGCCGGGCGCCCTCTCGAGTAGCTTTGCGGGCGCCCTCTCGAGTAGCTTTGCCGGCGCCCTCTCGGGTAGCTTTGCCGGGCGCCCTCTCGGGTAGCTTTGCCGGGCGCCCTCTCGGGTAAGCTTTACCGGGCGCCCTCTCGGGTAGCTTTGCCGGGCGCCCTCTCGGGTAGCTTTGCCGGGCGCCCTCTCGGGTAGCTTTGCCGGGCGCCCTCTCGGGTAGCTTTGCCGGGCGCCCTCTCGGGTAGCTTTGCCGGGCGCCCTCTCGGGTAGCTTTGCCGGGCGCCCTCTCGGGTAGCTTTGCCGGGCGCCCTCTCGGGTAGCTTTGCCGGGCGCCCTCTCGGGTAGCTTTGCCGGGCGCCCTCTCGGGTAGCTTTGCCGGGCGCCCTCTCGGGTAGCTTTGCCGGGCGCCCTCTCGGGTAGCTTTGCCGGGCGCCCTCTCGGGTAGCTTTGCCGGGCGCCCTCTCGGGTAGCTTTGCCGGGCGCCCTCTCGGGTAGCTTTGCCGGGCGCCCTCTCGGGTAGCTTTGCCGGTCGCCCTCTCGGGTAGCTTTGCCGGGCGCCCTCTCAGGTAGCTTTGCTGGAATGTTTTCCTGCTGGGCAAGCTGTTGAATGCAGACTGTGTGCTTTGACTTTTTTATTCTTTCTTCAAACTGGATCTCAAAATTACTCAAGTCAGTATTAATCTTTCCATTATCCAGGGGTGCTTACTGTATTCTTTTTTTTCTCACAATTCTCTGTTCTTGGTTAAACTGTATATCATTTGTTACTTAGACACAGTTGTTTAAAATTTGGTTAGAAAGTCTTTTACATCCCTCTCCAGGGGAATCCATGTTGCTTTCAAGTACATATTTTGGATCACGTGCTGCTTTTACAGTATCTTGAAATTACTTTGCTGTAGACCAAAGCAACCCATATTGCACATTCTGAAGACAGAAATGCTCAGCCTTACAAACACAATTGCTTAGTTTCTGAGTTCTTGGGAGATTTTCCCAAGGTTGCTCAGTGACCTCTCCTACTGTAGTCTTTCATCTGAGCAAGGGACTGAATAGCAAAGAAAATCACTTCTGTGACTCCAGTTTGAGACTGAACACTTGAATTGCCTTTTATTTTTCATAGTGAGACAATACTTCACTGAACTTCATAAGGGAAATAAATTGATGGAGTTACACCCTTCCTACTCTGAGAGGTGCTCACCAGGAGCCAGAGGGGCCCCTTGCTTCTCCTTCTCATCAGGCTGAAGGAGTTGATACAGTAGATGATGGGGAATGGAAAATGCTCTCTTTTGGGGGAGGTAATAAAATTCCATCCCGCCCCCCCTCCGCCTTTACAGGTGCTGCTTTGGAACAGAGAGGAGGTCCTAGAGCCAGAGGGACCAAAGAGAATAAGTTGACTACAAAGTATCTCAGTGTCACTTCATCTGTCAGATGGATCACAACCTCTGATATAAAAAAAAGAAAAGAAGGGTACTAGGCAACTCCCTTCTGAAGGAAGCAGAGGGCTGTATGTCTTCTGGACCCATCCCACAGGGAGGTCTGTTGTCTCCCTGGGACCTGGGTACAGCACATCACAAGGAGGCTGACTGAGCTAATTCAGCCCTCTGGTTATTACCCATTGCTGGTTGTCCAGAAGTGATGAAGTCAACACGAAGGGCACCAGGGTAATTAAAAGGGAATTTCAGCCTCTGGGTCAATTGATTGATGGGGTAGGAGCACAGGTGGTGTTCTGCTTGGTTCCCTCCGTGGCAGGGAGGAGTACTGAAAGGTACAGGAGCACCCACATTATCAATAAATGGCTCAGGGGCTGGTGCCAGCAGCGGAATTTTGGGTTCTTTGACCATGGAGGACAACCTTTACTGCACCTGGCCTGCTAGACTCAGACAGGGTCCAACTATCTAAAAAGAGCAAGAGAATTCTAGCCCATGAGTTGGCAGCCCTCATTGAGAGGGCTTTAAACTAAGTTTGAGGGGGGGAAAGGGGATGAAACCAGGCTCTCCAAAGAGGAAGCTGACCTCAGTGCCATGTCAGCCTGACCTCAGTGCCATGAAAGATTATGGAACATAATGATGATCATCCTGAGTGCAATCACACAACACCTACAGAGGATGGCCAAGGGATCAGACCCAGCCAGCATGGGTTAGGAAGGGCAGGTCCTGCTTGACCAATCTGATCTCTTTTTATGACCAGGTGATTGCCTGGTGGATATGGGGCAGGCTCTGGATGTAGTCTGCCTGGACTTCAGCAAGGCCTTTGACACTGTCTGCCATGGCAAACTCCTTGCCAAGCTGGCAGCCCTTGGCTTGGACTGATTCACTCTGATATGGGTGAAGAACTGGCTGGAGGATGGGCCCAGAGAGTGGTGGTGAATGGTGCCACATCCAGTTGGCAGCTGTCACCAGTGGTGTGCCCCAGGGATCAGTGCTGGGCCCAGTCTTGTTTAATATCTTCTCTGATGACCTAGATGAGGGGATTAAGTCCTCCATCAGTAAGTTTGCAGATGACACCAAGTTGGGAGCAAGTGTGGATCTGTTAGAGGAGAGGAGGGCTCTGCAGAGGGGGACCTGCACAGACTGGACAGATGGGTATAGTCCAATGCCAGGAGTTCTAACAAGTCCGAGTGCCAGGTTCTGCACTTAGGCCACAGCAACCCCAAGCAGTGCTACAGGCTGGGGACAGAGTGGCTGGAGAGCAGCCAGGCAGAGAGGAACCTGGGGGTGCTGGTCAACAGCATCTGGACATGAGCCAGCAGTGTGCCCAGGTGGCCAAGAAGGCCAATGGCATCCTGGTCTGTATCAGGAATAGTGTGGCCAGTAGGACCTGGGAAGTCCTTCTGCCCCTGTACTCAGCACTGGTCAGACCACACCTTTGAGTCCTGTGTCCAGTTCTGGGCCCCTCAATTTAAGAAAGATGTTGAGATGCTGGAAGGTGTCCAGAGAAGGGCAGCAGGGCTGGTGAGGGGCCTGGAGCAGAGCCCTGTGAGGAGAGGCTGAGGGAGCTGGGGGTGTGCAGCCTGCAGAAGAGAAGGCTCAGGGAAGACCTCATTGCTCTCTACAGCTACCTGAAGGGAGGTTGTAGCCAGGTGGGGTTGGGCTCTGCTCCCAGGCAACCAGCACCAGAACAAGAGGACACAGTCTCAAGTTGTGCCAGGGCAGGTTCAGGCTGGATATTAGGAAGAAGCTCTTCACAGCAAGAGTGATTGGTATTGGAATGGGCTGCCTGGGGAGGTGGTGGAGTCAACATCCTTGGAGGTGTTTAAAAGGAGAGTGGATGAGGCACTTAGTGCCATGGCTTAGTTAGTTAGAAGGTGTTAGGAGCTAGGTTGGACTTGATCTCAGAGGTCTTTTTAAACCTGGTTGATTCTTTGATAATAAACTTGTCCCCTGAGAAGGTGAACTTCTTGCCAGCAAATTCTCCTACAACTGTGGTCTGTGGAAGTCTAAATATTCAAAATATCTCTCCTTCTTAGCTTGTAGCATTCCTAAATTTGTTAGGTAAGAGGTTAACAGTAAATAAAGAAGAGGCATATAGGTGGTTGTTTATAGTATACAGAATTCTGGGGAGAAGAGTTTATATTTTAGTCACTTGAGAATCACAATTTTAGAAGCATTTTTCTGTTTTATGTTACTCTGAAGGTTTGTAACACCCATTACAGTGGTATTTTTATGACCTATGTACAACTCTCCATCCTGGTGCATCTGTCCTCTTTGCATAATTGCACTGACTTTATGTGAATACTTAATGGGAAACTGTTGAAAAACAGAAAAGTACAATAATTTAATCTTCATTAGCTGAATATCCAACTTTTGGCTCTTTCCAAGAAGTCCTTATTTTAAAACAAACAAACAAAACCCAAACAAATGTTTATTTGAGTCACATCCTGCATGGGAACTGTTGTGAAGAGGTTTCTTGCTTTGTAAAAATTCAGTCTTGCAATTTGCCCTACATCTTTTTTAATGCCATCAGAATGTGTTCTGTAGGCAAGAGGGATATGAGGGGCAGATTAGTGTGAGCCCAAATGTGTTCTTTTAGTTAGTCAATTTTTTCATGTGTTCTCTTTAATTTATGCAGACTATTATTGTTTTCTCTGAAATCAACACACTTTGTAAAAAGAAACATCTGATTTACTTGTTCTCTTTTTGGGACAGATTTAGTTACTATATTGCATCAATACTTCAACACTAACACAACACTTTTTTGTTTACTTAACCCAAAAGTTTCACTGCGTGGAGCTCAGCCTGCATGAGTGTGTGGTGAAACTTAACCCCATTAAGATTCGACAGCCAAAAGTTCTTGTTGTGGTTTCCTCTGTGTCAGCTGGAAAATTTAAGGATCATGCTGATGCTGAAAAACATTGTTACAGTAATAACAGGTTTTGGAGGATAGTAAAGACCCTCCAATATTACTTCACTGTATCTATGTCTCTTTTGTCTAATTCTGAAGTTATGCAAAAATTAAGTCTGTTGAAAGGCTATTGCTGTGAAAATACCAGCCAAAATTCCTGGTGAGGGACTATTGACAAGGTCTTGCAATGACAGGACAAGGGGCAATGGGTTTGAACTGGAAGAGGGGAGATTTAAACTGGATATTAGGAAGAAGTTCTTTGCAATGAGGATGGTGAGACACTGGCACAGGTTGCCCAGGGAGGTTGTGGCTGCTCCCTCCCTGGAGGTGTTCGAGGGCAGGGTGGACGAGGCTTTGGGTGACCTGTGCTAGTGGGAGGGGTCCCTGCCCATGGCAGTGGTTGGAACTAGATGAGCTTTGAGGGCCCTTCCAACCTAAACCATTCTGTGATTCATTCTATGAATCTCTCATGGTTTGGATTGCAGGTGTACCCACACACCTAAGGTGTTTCAGAGGGGCTCCTTTCACATTTGCTGTATCTTTTGGATACTTTTGATAATGATAATTGGTTGCTGTTTTCCTTTTTAAATTGTCCTAACTTCTCTCTGGCAGCAGTAACAGTTGCTGTCAAAAAAGTAGCTTTGGTATCCTTTGAGAAAAAAATGAGGCATTCAGTAGCTCAGGGAGCCAGAAAACATCCTGTTTCTCTGAAGTGTGAGGAGGTGGTGGCTGAGATGCAACAGAACCTATGAAGTTCTGAAAGGAAATTAACTTCCTACATTGACTCAGCAGTGAAACTCTGGAAGATGCTTTTAACTTGTTTGTGGTTTTCCTCCCTTTCTGTGGCTGCATTATCTCCATATGTGCTGTTTGGTTTGGGGTGGGGTTTTGGAGGGACATTTATTTAATAAAAGCTTGTCGAAGTATCATTGGGGCTGGTCAAAAGATATTCCAGTCCTGTCCATCTCAGGTTGGTTGTTTTTTGGTTTAGTATTTTCTTTTCTTCGTTCTATAGGACCTCTACTATGTGTATGTCTTGTTCACTATTTTTGCAGCAATAATTTTCCAAGTATCCCAGTTTTCAGTAGGAAATTGCTCTAAATTTCTACCACTGGTTGCTCCAATTCATATCTAAAATATTTTACTTTGCAATCTTTTTTTTTTTTTGTATCTTCTGAACATTCACTATTTTTTCTATCTAAGGAAAAGTTTTCTTCTGAAGACTTCTGCTTGTCATTTTTAAGTACTTCCATGGTCATCCTCTCTAGATAAAAGAATGAATAATTTAAAAAGGAAAAACTTAAAAAGTTAATACTAGCCCTTTAGAAAATAATTAAATATAATCAAATTACTGCTGGTTGTTTTTACCCATTTATTCCTGAGATCTTCCTCATTTCTGCAAAAAAATAATTCCTAAAATTACTTCAGCATACAAGCTGTTGAGACAAAGTTTATTAGCTTTTAAAATTGCAATCTGAAGATCTTATTTACATCTTTCAATCCTAAATACATTTACCCCTAAGAACATTTCAGAGCTTCAAAAACTGGACAAGTGCCTGTACTGCACATACGAATGAAACCACGCTGACTTTATTTGTTTATATTAAGATCAGTCGCTAGCACATCTTGTACAATAAGAAAGCAAAATACCAGGCCTGACAGTCTAAAAATACACACAGAACAGCAGAAGGCAATTCAGGACTGAAGTCAGTACTGAACGAAGATAAAAAAGCCTTGTCAGGTCTGTTATAGTTCTCTTCTGAACCTGATTTCCAGCTAGTGGCGCCCGAGTGATGGAGCTGCTGCATTCATTAGTCTTTCAAGGGCATTTACAAATAAGAAGAATCTGGATGCAGGATAGCTTGGGAAGAGAACCACAGCAAAAGTTCTTATGAGGAGAAGACAGGGGATGTGCTGAGGAATGACTGTATGTGTTTCTATAGCTGCTCTGGGGGTGAAGGAGAAGCAGTGTGGCTGTTCCCTGCAGCCTTGTACTGTCAAATGATTTGTTGTCTGTCTCAGTGAGTGGTGACTGAGGTGCTAGCTCTAATTCAAATATAAAAGTGCTGACACCAGTGCAGCAGCAACTGGATCTCAGAAACGTACACAGGTATTGGTAGTGAATGGCACACTGAGATGTGGATGAAAAGCTCAACATGAGCCTGCAGTGTGCGCATGCAGCCCAGACAGCAACTGAGTGCTGGGCTGCAGCAAGAGCAGTGTGGGCAGCAGGACAAGGGAGGGGATTCTGCCCTTTTACTCTGCTTTCATCAGACCCCGCCTGGATTCCTGTGTGTAGTTCTGGAGCCCCCAGCACAGGAAGGACATGGAACTGTTGGAGCAGGTCCAGAGGAGGCCATGAAGATGATCAGAGGGCTGGAGCAGCTCTGCTCTGAGGACAGGCTGAGAGAGTTGGGGCTCTGCAGCGTGGAGAAGAGAAGGCTTCCAGGTGACCCAATAGTAGCCTTCCAGTATCTGAAGGGGGCTACAGGAAGGCTGGAGTGGGACTACTGACAAGGTCTTGCAATGACAGGACAAGGGGCAATGGGTTTGAACAGGAAGAGGGGAGAGTGAAGCTGGATGTTAGGAGGAAGTTGTTTGCAGTGAGGGTGGTGAGACACTGGCACAGGTTGCCCAGGGAGGTTGTGGCTGCTCCCTCCCTGGAGGTGTTCAAGGCCAAGTTGGACAAGGCCTTGAGTGACCTGTGCTAGTGGGAGGTGTCCCTGCCTATGGCAGGGGGTTGGAACTGGATGATCCTTGAAGTCCCTTCCAACCTTACTATTCTATGATTCTATGTGCAGTTGCCAGATAAGTACTGACACAAGGTGTTAGGATCTTGCTGCGAATAGGTGTATGTGTCAAGTTGACAGGTGTCTCCTGGAACGTACATTTGCTAAAAGTAAACATCAATGAGATTTTTCAGTAGCTCCTGTACTTGTTTTATTAAGTGAAATTTGTCTTCCTAGTTGTCAGCCTTGTGAATGCAGCTTTGCAAAGTTCCTGTGTGATCTGGTATAGGTGATCCCGCTCTGGCAGGGTGGTTGGACTGGATGATCTTTCGCGGTCCCTTCCAGCCCCTGACATTCTATGACTCTATGATATGTAACACCCAGGGAGAAAGGAAGAAAAATGTGTAATACTTCTATCTCTCTTCCTCTCCTCTCCCCCTCCCCTCCCCCCCTTCTCCTTTTGCAGAGCCAAAACCTTGCTTTCATATTTGTCTAGATGTGTAAACTTAATGGTCTGTACTGTCAAGGATGGTGATCAAAGGGAAGATTTTGTTTAATGCCTTGGTTTAGTGCACGACTAACATGGAAGAATAAGCTGGTTTGTTTGGAAGGTGTTAGGCGAGTGTCCTTTACATAACCAGTTCTTAAGTTCAAGCAAAGATGATGAGGATTCATGTTGCAATATTTTATCTGAAGTCTCTGGCGAGCTTCTAAATCCTTTTCCTGCAAGCTCTATGGCACTAAAATAATAGAAATACAATAAATTTTACTTTAAACAAATTAAATACATGAACATGTCTTAATTAGCATGTTAAGACCAGACTCGTGAAATCTGGAAGATCCAATATGATGTGGCTTTCTTTAGGTTTGCTTTTTTGTTTCTACAAGTTGGGAATTGAGGTAACACTGCACTATACTTTGGAAGAGCAAACTGCAGCTTAACTGGCATTTGAAATGTGAGAAATGCCCTGGTTAACACGTCAGCAGGTTGGGCTTCACAGAGATAATATTGCATTGGAGTGTTGTACAAGGTATTATATAAATACATGTGTTCAGACTGCCTTTAAGGAAACAGTGAAGCAAATTACCTTTCAACAAAAAGATACTTGTTAAAGGTGTAATATATTCCATAGCATTTATTTCCAATGATCTGGAGTAGAACTTTAGCATAGAGGACGAAGGCTATAAAATCCCTTGCTCTGTTTTTGTCCTCTTTGCTAAAGGTGTGGCTAACAATCTGGAAGATGGTCCAGGATTACAGATACATTTGAAACATACTGATTACATTGTCAGCATCTGGTCATTCAGATGCTTTTCTTGTGGAAAGGATTACCAGAAAATCCTAAGACATTTCTGGTAACTTCTAGAATTTTCAAAAATTTTTTTTTTTTTTTTTTTTTTTTTTTTTTT
>WBNM01018135.1:0-60150 GCA_013399055.1 Ramphastos sulfuratus | reverse complement strand
TTTTTTTTTTTTGCTTGCCCTCTGTTGAATCATAGAATGTGAGGGACTGGAAGGGACCTCCAAAACTCATCCAGTCCAAACCCCCTACCAGAGCAGGATCTCCTAGACCAGATCACACAGAAACACATCCAGGCAGGGTTTGAATATCTCCAGAGAGGGAGACTCCACAACCCACCTTGGCAGCCTGTTCCAGTGCTCTGTCACCCTCACAGGGAAAAAAATTCCTCCTCATGTTTAAATGAAATGTTCTATGCCTCAACTTCCTCCTCTTGCCCCTTGTCCTGTCATTGAGCATCACCCAGCAGAACCTGGCTCCAGCCTCCTGGCATTCACTCTTTACATATTTATAAACATTGCTGAGGTCACCTCTCAGTCTTCTCTTCTCCAAGAAGAAGAGTAGTGGAATTAGATACAGTACATTGTTATAGTACTGTATGGTCCTTATGGTGCTTGACAAAAGCAGATATTTAAGGTAATACTAAGTTTGTTAGAGTTTTGTTAGATTATTTTCTTCAAGTGGATTTCTACCTTCTCCCTTCAAACTTATTTTTCAAAACTTTTGAACTTGAAAAATAGGGTGGCACCCAAAACTTCTGAAATTTGGATAAGGAAAAAGAGCAATCAGTGAAATTGTAACCAGCAATTAGACCTCAGCGTCTGTATGATGCTTGGAAGACTTAAGAGTCAAAGTGGGAGTTTAGATCCAGCATCAACTTCCATGTTGTGTTCTTAAAATTGAAAGGGTTAGATTGACTAGAGACTAACTCAGAGAATTTGCATCTTTGCTTAGTTTATACAAGCACAGTTTTGTAGAGACTAAGTTTCTTGGTCAGATTTTTCAGCTGGACTAGGAGAGATTTCTTTGCTGGTGTTAGTCTGGGAAACTTGAATCAAAATATCCTGTCTCTCGTCTGAGTATCCTGACCAACAGCCTGACATTTGGTGCCTTACTGGCCTTTCATCCTTCTGTGTTGTTTGCATAGAAAAAAATAAATTGATTCAGACACAATATTACGTTTAACCTGAGAAGTTAATTAGTTCTGTCCATGTAACATTAATGTTACTGGGTTCTAGGAACTCTTTCCAACAGTATTTTCAAACTATTTTTTTGAAAAATAATATTTTGTATAAGCTATCTCTTCTCTGTGAAATCTCATCAGTTTTCAAATAAAGATGGCTCTGTTTCTACTCAGTTTACAGCCCCTCTATGGTTAGTATGTGTGGCTATGAGCACACACACATATATGCNGAGGAGAGCAGAGTAAAGGGGGAGAAAATTAATTTCATTTCTTACTGATAGGTTTTCATGTTTGTTCAAATTCACTGGAAGTTAGAATGTAGTTCAGTGGCTTCCTTCAGGAGAAAAATCTCCAAACTCTTCTTTTCTTTTAATATTAAGGAAAAAAATAAAATTGAAACCCAGGTTTGTGTCCCTTATGGATGTTTGCATGACCTTTCTTCCTGGGGGGTGAGGGCAGCTCTTTCTTGGGTATGCTTGTAGAAGCAGAGAGGTGTGGTGGTTGCAAATCTAGTCCATGAAGGGACTTTGGGAGGTTCAGAAAGTCTTGAAGTGGACTAGGTGACCTGGTGAAGCAGAGAAGATTAATTTCCAAATTCTCAGGAGAAGCAGCATCATTCTATATACCCACAAACCAGAAGGAAACTGGAGGCATGGGGAATAAATGTAGCCTCTTTTTTTCACAGATAATTTCCCACTACATTGGGAAAAGTATGAGAATTTTGTTGCTGAAGGCAAGGAATCTCTCTTTCTTACAGTCTTTTACCTACCTTTAGAAGTGCAAAGGATTATAGAGGATTACTTAGTGTAAAAGATGAGTATGCTTTGATGGAAGAGTGCAATGCTAAAAGAATTTCCCCACAGAGTGGATTTCAGCCAGAGAAAGATTCCTTTCCGTTTTTGGCATCATGCTATGTTAATGAGCCTAGAATAAGTATTTTCCAATAATTCTATCTATGTACTTTTAAATATGCATATCTGTCTTTTCTTTCTTTTATGAATTCCTGTTCTCCTTATTTTTTGTTACAGGAGCTAGAGTTAATGCCAAAGACAGCAAATGGTTGACTCCTTTACACAGAGCAGTGGCATCTTGTAGTGAGGTAAGCTTTTTTTTTTTTTTCTTTTCTACTTTGTCTTAAATTAAGACACCTCAAATTACCTTCTGTTCTTTATTTCATTTTTACAAAATGAAACTACTCCAAACATTTGGAATTGCAGAACATTTTTGCAGCAGTTTATTTAACCTCTTGAGGGTGTGTATATATATCACATGCCAGAGTAGTAAGAAAGGGGAGAAACTATAAACATCCAGCTCCCAGCTTTGCTCTTTGATATTTCCTTAGCAACTGATTCTCCATGAAGTGTTTTCAAGTCCAGTTTACTTCTCTTAAGGCAACCAGAATGGTTCAGCATGAGAAGCAGAGATGAAATAAAATTTAGTGTAGCTTTAACAGCATCAGCTTTGCGTTTTCTTTTTTTCCTTCCTGCCTGTTCAGACATTAAAGACATAAATAAGGTCTACAAAAATCTTCTTAAAAAAAAAAACAACAGTTAATGTAACGATAGCACTGCAAATCAATTTAAAAGTTGTACATGAAATATGTAGAAAGTTTTTTGGTTTTTTTTAAATCTACCAGTTGCACAGTTGTGAGAATATAGTACTGTTATTGTTGTAATGTCTTGATAAATATTTTAAGTGCCCATAGAAGATCAAAACAGAGAAATTCTGAGCTTGTTATATGGAAGAGTTTATGCAAAACGACCTCCTTTGAGATCCTGAGTCACATCAATGCACATTTCAGTATGCCTCAAAAAATAAAGTGGGGTTTTTTTAGGGATTCTATGTAAATTTTTGTTTGAGAAGATAAAATTGAATATTTTGGTTTTGACAAGCATGGAACTTCAAGTATTTGATCCATCAAGTATCTACACAAGCCTTGCTTCAGTTTTTGCTTTGAATTCCCTGGATAAATGGCAATGTTTTGCCACTAGCATTAACAGCTAAGTTATGTGGAGATTGTGTTATTCAAAACAGTGTTTGAAAGTGAATCTTTGAGGATGCCTTGATCCCAAAAACTATTTATTCTTGAGGTATTTTTAGGCTGCTGCTCCTTTGGGAACTGATCAGAGCACCAAATTCTGCGTTCTTCAGTGCTGAGGGACAATGAAAGCTCCTTGTATCAGTAACCCTTGCAGAGGAGAGTGTTGCAGAGAAACTGGACCTAAACTTCAACAAATGCAGCTGTGGTTATTTTTTTTCTTTTTAATGTGGATTATTTTAAACAAAATACTAACTGAAGGCAAACAACACATGTGAATCAATCAGACCTTTTTATTTACCCAAAAGGCACTTGTCAGAATTTCATGTTTATAAGCACAGTAAGTCCTAGGAGCCCACATGTGTGGTCGATACACATCGACACTGTTTTGCAACTGTCTGACAGGCAGACATGGGTTTGGGGCTTTAAATGGGAAAAAACTGTAAAAAAACCCCTCTTGATAATTATTTCAATGAGACATCTGGACTTACTTTTGGAGCAAAGACATTGAAACATGCAAAATGGCTGGAATAGTGGATTTAGCTGTCAATTACCCAAGTTCAAGCAACTTAATGTCAACGTGGTCATGCCCCAGGCCTTTATATTTGTGTATCTTGCTAAAAAAAAAGAAACCCTTAGCAGATTCACTAATTCTTGAAACTCAGAAATGCATATCATATGTGCACAAAAATTAAAAATACATTATTTTCATTCTAGTACAGTGGTGCTTCCTTTTACAAAAAGGGTAATAGCTGTTCTAAAATTTCCTTGTCCAATTATGTTTCATAAGAATTGTATTAAGTATATTTAAGTTTCTTGGTTGCTTCATTTTTTTTCCCATTTAAATTAAAAGCCTGTGATGCAGTGTTTTCACTTCTGTACTTGCTTCTGTTTTTGTTTCCATTGACAGTAAAAGAAATTGAACATATTAAATGTCATTTATTGTCATTAATTGTCAAGTGCTGCTTAGCATTCTGCTTGTAGATGAGACTCATACTTGGGTATTGTACCACAGTGCAATTTGAAACTGTCAGTAATTACTTATGATAACATTTGAAGTTCAAAGTGCTGACCATCTCTGTGTGCCCAGTGTTTGAGTTGAAAGTCACTCAAAGCAATGCTATCTTCATTGTCATGTTGATATCACCAACAGATTATTATTTTTTTGTGTGTATTCCAATTGTGCACATATTTTAATGGAATTTGCTTGTCTTTCTGTAAGAATGACAGTCTTACTTATCAAACCTTCATGGTTTGTACTTGTAACAAAAGGAAATGAATAATCTTTTTATGAGATGGAATTTAGTGCAATGTTTTGAAATAGTTTTCAGGAGTTTTGCAACAGTACATGTTGAAACTTTTTGTGACCATGCTCTACTTTGTCCGCAGTTCTTAATAAGCTCTTTTGCCTTTTCTAGACTTTAACAGTTCAAAAATGTTGCTTGTCAAATTGATGAAAAGGCATTGTAAGTTCATAGTGCTGCACTAATCCTTAAAAATTGAAAGACTCTAAGGAGATTTATTGAGCTTCGGACATTAGCTGTGATGACAAAACAATTTGCTAGCCAGCTTAAAGAACTGGATAAAAAAACCTGGAAATGGTTTACTCAGTTGAATCCTATTTGGAGTGTGTCCTTTATGTTCTTGAGAACATCCCCAATTCTGGATTTACCATAAAGCACAAATCCTAAAGCATAAATTATGTTTACAAAAGAGCCAGTTGTAAATAGCTCTGTTCCATTTCACAGTCTTCGGATTTAAGTCCAGTGTTTCATAACTTCACTAAGTGGCTTGGTTTTTCTCTATGCGTGTTTTCAGGATGCTGTTCAGGTGTTGTTAAAGCATTCAGCAGATGTCAATGCTCGTGATAAAAACTGGCAGACACCCCTGCATATAGCAGCTGCAAACAAAGCTGTGAAATGTGCTGAAGCTTTAGTGCCTCTCCTAAGCAACGTGAATGTGTCTGATCGAGCAGGCAGAACTGCACTGCATCATGCAGCCTTCAGTGGACACGTTGAGGTAAGAGTTATTTCTTGGCTTGTTTCCCACTCATCTTTGTCTCTCACATTTCTGATGTGTAGTTTCCCAGTTTAAACTTTCGTTTCCCCCATCACCTCAAACAACCCTAACCCCTAATTTTTTTTATTTGAATTTGTCTTTTGTATTGATCTGTGTGTAGAGTAGTTGTGGTAAATACATGTAGCATTGCTTATTTAGAAGGTTATTACAGTGGTCACCTCTCAAGACAGAAGCAAATTTGTCCAAGTGGAGTTAAGCTAGTGATAGATAAATTTACGATGGAAAGAGAGAAGATGTCTTCAGTAGATAGTGAACATAAGGAACATGCTGTCTCTGAAGTCTAGAGGAAGGCTTCGAGGAGACCTTATGGTAGCCTTCCAGTATCTGAAGGGGACCTACAGGAAGGCTGGGGAGGGACTGTTGATAAGGTCTTGTAATGACAGGACAAGGGGCAATGGGTTTAAACTGGTAGAGGGGAGATTGAAACTGGATGTTAGGAGGAAGTTCTTTACAGTGAGGGTGGTGAGACACTGGCACAGGTTGGCCAGGGAGGTTGTGGCTACTCCTTCCCTGGAGGTGTTCGAAGGCCAGGTTGGATGAGACCTTGAGTGACCTGTACTAGTGGGAGGTGTCCCTGCCTATGGCAGGGGGTTGGAACTAGATGATCCTCGAGGTCCCTTCCAACCTTACCATTCTATGAAATGCATGTAAAAAGCTCAAACCTCTCTAATTGACAAGCCCTAAAATCAGCCACTGAAAATTCCCGTTGTAATTGTATATAAGTAATTGGGTACAAATTGGCAATAGGCTTGCTTTTAGTGATTGACTTTTCTGAATCCCTTAGTAATAGCCTGAAGATTTCAAAGATGCCCTGAATTTGCCATGTTTAACTGGGAAATATTTTCATTGACATCAAGTTCTGTGTTTCTTAGTCATTTTGTTATTGCTGCCAAAGTGGACAGCCTTTTTTTTTTTTTTTTTTTTTTTTGGTTGAGTTTATGGAATATTCAGGAAACAGCACATTTAGATCCTTTGAAAACTTGTATATTTTTGTTTTCTCCCATGTTTTTCTTTGTCTAACTTTAAGCAGAGTTTTCCATTATGAACAGAGGATTTCTTTCTGTTTATCTCAGATGGTCAGCTTACTGCTGTCTAGAGGGGCCAATATTAATGCGTTTGACAAGAAAGATAGACGAGCTATACATTGGGCAGCATACATGGGTATGTACTTACTTCAGTTCACTTCCACTGTGGTAGTGAATTAAAAAGTCACCTTATGTTGAGTAGCTTTATTTACAGGAAAAATATTTACATTGTAAGCATGGAGGTTATCTGTGTGTCTGCCAGAAAACCATTAATATTATACTTCATATTGCCTTCTGAATTTTTTTTTTTTTGGATGGGGTTTTTTTGTGTGGTGAGAAAAATTAATCTCTTGGGAAAAAAGGAAAGTAAGGTAAGTAATTCTCATTTTTTAAAAGAAGAAACTGTTCAGTGTGAGTGCAGCCCAGACAGCCAACCAAGTCCTGGGCTGCAACAAGAGCAGTGTGGGCAGCAGGACAAGGGAGGGGATTCTGCCCCTTTGCTCTGCTCTCCTCAGACCCCATCTGGACTACTGTGTGCAGTTCTGGAGCCCCCAGCACAAGAAGGACATGGAACTGTTGGAACAGGTCCAGAGGAGGGCCACAAAGATGCTCAGAGGGCTGCAGCAGCTCTGCACTGAGGCCAGGCTGAGAGAGTTGGGGCTCTGCAGCCTGGAGAAGAGAAGGCTTCCAGGAGACCTGAGAGTAGCCTTCCAGTATCTGAAGGGGCCTACAGGAAGGCTGGGGAGGGACTTTTGACAAGGTCGTGTAATGACAGGACAAGGGGCAATGGGTTTGAACTGGCAGAGGGGAGATTTAGACTGGATGTTAGGAGGAAGTTGTTTGCAGTGAGGGTGGTGAGACACTGGCACAAGTTGCCCAGGGAGGTTGTGGCTGCTCCCTCCCTGGAGGTGTTCAAGGCCAGGTTGGACAAGGCCTTGAGTGACCTGTACTAGTGGGAGGTGTCCCTACCTATGGCAGGGAGTTGGAACTGGATGATCTTTGAGGTCCCTTCCAACCTTACCATTCTGTGATTCTATGATTCTGATTCCTTAATCAGCAGCAGTCTAATCACAGGTGAAAACTTTTGAAATACTACTAAATGGAAAGTAAGCAGTTAATAAAAGGGACCATTGTAGGACCATTACACCAACTTTGGTAATTTTATTCTAAGAATATTTCATCTCTTGAACTCTAAATTCTTACCTTGCCATTCTTATTGCAGGAGTGGATAATTATTGTCCTCATTGTATTGATTAGTACACTGACAGTACTGTCAGAGGAATGTACTTCATTGCCTTTTAGCAGACTTTGATTTTATTAAGTGGTGTTTCCTTCAGCATAACTATAATAAATAGAGCTTTGTATCTCAAGCTTTGTTTATTATATGAGGAATATAAACCATTGGAAGGTGAATCACAAAATGCAGATGATGAGTTCTAGGCTGACACCGACAAAAATTCTTAGCTTCAGCTAATGGCTTTGTTTCTAAGTAATTGACATGCAACTGCAGATTGCATTTGTGTTGCAGAATGTGTTGTACCTCTTCAGAAGCTAAACAATAAGGCCTCTTTTAACTTCCAGAAACCGTCTAAATATGCCTTTGGAATATGTGCAACTCAAGTATCAGCAGTGAACAGTTAACATTTTTGTAACAATTTCAGGAAGAAGTTGACTGAGATGATTTGGTGGTCCTGTCTGGTATTGAGCATTGCGTTTAACTGCTTTGGAGCTGTATTTATCTAAGCAATGTTTCCCACTCTTGCCAGCAAAGGGCAAATGTAAGCAGTAATTTAAAAGTGGAAATACAGTTTTAAACTTCCATCCTGAGTGAAACAAAGGAGGACGTCATTTGGAGCTTACTGTGTCACCAAAAGCCTTATACTGAGTTTTGGGTGGTACTGAGTTGTTCATTGCATGAAATGTGCTTTGATCAAAGGACTGAGAATTCTGATCTTACAAATGCAAACCACACATTTACAGAATTGGGCTTGTTTAGAAGATCTCAATGCTTACTTGTTAAAGTGTTGTTCTCACAAACATCTGGATTCACACAGAAGTGAAATTACTAACTTGTCATTGTACAACTCTCAGTCCAGTTCCATGTTAGCCTCAGGTACCTGACCATACAGGTCTGCAATTATCTGATATAATGTAAAATAAGGCTGTAAAATCCATGTATGAAATGCTAAAGCGAGCAACAGGACCCTGCTGAGCTGCCATCAGAGAAAGACTTGAATGTGCCAGTGAATTATGATGTGGTTGTCACAGAATTGGTGCTCCAACTTGAAGAAGCTGTATGATATTCAGTAGTAATAGCACTACTTGAAACAGAGAAGTTAAAGAACAGTCTTCATTATTCATTCTTTGCAATATTTAATATTCATATTTTGTAATCAACTTATATATGCACAGCAGTGTCTGTGATAGGGTGTCCTGCTACCTTACTCAGGGTAATTATTTGCAGAATTTTGTGGGATGAAACTTGTGCAGGAAATGGCAGAGATCTGGCAGGCATCAGTGAGAGGACAGAGATGTCTTATCTCACGTGCTTACCTAGATGAGAGAGAAGTCTTCTATTTTGCTGATAAGCTACACTTACTCTAGTTTTAGTTAGTGCTATTTCATATATAGGCTATTAATGGGGAAAGTCAGTTAATCAGAAATGTCTGGGTGGGAAAGATGTAAATTATATGATGTTGATCACACTGACTGTCCTTGCAGACAATAGAACAACAAAAAAAAGCACCCTGCGATGTTCTCTTTCCCAGTTTAGAGCCATTTTACACCGTTTCAGTTGTTTGCAGGAAGCCTTAAAGCTCTTCCACCTTACAAAACTGACCATAGAATAAAAAAATAGTTGTGCTTTTCGTCACCACTATTAATAACTTTCTAGGGTTGTATCCATTGTTTCCCTTCCTTCCTGCTTTTCACTCGGCTCCATTGCTGTCCAACTGCAATGCTGTGAGTAAAATGAACTTTCATTCTTGCCTGCTGGCGTTGCCCTCATTACTGTATCGGCGTCTCCTCGGCTCTTCCCACTTAAGTACCTTGCTCTTCTGTTTGAGTATCTTCCACTGATTGCTGCTTGTCTTTTCAATGCAGGTCAGGGATTTTTTTTGTTGGTTTTCTTGTTTATTTTTTTCTTTATACAGTGTTTTCTGCCACTGTTTTGTTTAGTGTCTCTCTGCGTTCAGTATCTTCTGTAATTCTCTCATACAGGGCTTGTTTTCATGCTTCTCCCCATTGTATTTGGGTCAGCAGATGAGTGTCATGTTTCCATTTGTCTTTATGTTTCCTATAATACTGAAGTAACTCAGAAGTGAAATATTGCAGCACTTCACATTGCACTGGTAGATGCTATGTTTCTAATTGGTATAGCTAGGTGAATTGCTTTGTATGTTGTTGGGCATGAAGCATAAAATAGGTGTGGTTTATCAAAATAGTTTTGTCTGTAGACAATTCCTTTTCAAAGTTTTGCAAATCCTCTTACTCATTGTAAAAGCAAAGATCCTCACTTTTTTATGAAGGACTTAAACTGAAGGCTGGATTTGATACTTTTTACTTACATGTCTGACTGGATAAGCATGAGTATTCTGTGTGCCCCTCACCACTTTTTAACTATGGTAAGGGTACCATGTGAAAGGTAAAACAAAGGATCCCACATCTGTCTGTATGGTGGAGTTGCAAAGGTAAAGCATTAAACATGCCATGGTCTGTTTAACTCAAGTGTTCTTTATTCTGAAGACTTTGTCATGATTGTCCGTGTGTTTTCATTGATCAGTGTATTTGGTAGTTAAATTAACCTCCAAACAAGAACAATAGGTTTGTTTGGTTGCTTCATTTTCATAGCTTTTCTCTGACCATGCAGCGTCACAACTGCATGCAGGCTAGCAGAGGAACCTGCGGGCACAGAGGTGGGGAAAGATGGTTGCCTTTGCAGCAGTGGTGCAGTGTTGGGGCTCCTGACCCAGCCACAATACTGACAGTGAGAGTGAATGCCTCCTCCTTCAAGGTGGGCTTTCTGCCCTCCCTTCCCTTTGCCACTCTCTTACCTGGAACTTACCCCAGCTCATCCCTTCCCTGCGATCCCACTGAACTCTTACTCTCTTCCCGGTAACTTAGAGTAGTTGATACTTTCTAAGGTTTCTCAGATCTGAGTAAGTTTTGAAAACAGAGCTTTGTTAATTATTGGAGTCAACATTTTAAAGACCGTGCAAGGAGAGGAAGCTGGATTTTGCAGGGATATATTTTTATTTAGAAACAGAATATTTTTTCATGTTCGTGTCATTTTTTCAAAGTTTATGTGGAAGACCCTGAGATGGTCAATGGATGTGTTTGCAGTTGAGGTGAAAGGTGAAAGACTGACACTCACATTCTCAAGGTGTTAACTGGAATGTTAGTACATGTTTGCTAGTTACAAAATTATTTCATCTCTCTAGGTCTGAAATAGTCTCGAAACTCCTTCTGTGCAGACAGAAGACAAGATTTTATTTTCTTAAATACATAAGATTATTTTTGCAGTATGAATACCATGATTGTTGAAGGGAATAGTGACAATTCTTTCTTCTGGAGATTAATATTCTGTGTCGCTTTTCTGGTTCATGATACAATCAGAATACAAGACCAACTCTTTATTTCCCAGAATAGTTAAAAAATTAATCCTATTTCTGTCATGTCATAACAAATGTACAATTATTAAGTTTGTAAACTTGTGCTGGTTTATGTAAAATGCAGCTTCCTCCTTTTTGTCTTTATTCTTTTAGGTCATATTGAAGTTGTGAAATTACTTGTGGCCCATGGAGCTGAAGTAACATGCAAAGACAAGAAATCATATACACCCTTACATGCTGCAGCATCTAGTGGGATGATCAGTGTAGTCAAGTATCTTCTAGATCTTGGAGTTGACGTAAGAAGAATAAAAAAGTCATACATACTTGATTATTTAAAATGCTCCTGTTTGGTTTATAGCACACTTTAATTAGGGGCAGTGATACAGTGAAAACAATATTTCCAAGGATCTTCTTTCACATGCCTTTTCTTTTTTTTTTTGTTCTAGAACCTCATTCTCTCAAGCAGCTTAAGAACCTTGTAGATTTTGCAAGACTTTTTTGGAAACAGATCTGTGTTTAGCAAGATTTTTTTGTTCATTTAGTCTTACTTCAGTGGGCTGGTAGTCAGGAAATAGGAATTCCATTCCTAGCTTTACTACACAATCCTTTTTGAACTGCAGGAAATTAAGCTCTTTTCCCTCAGTAATTTGTAAGACATAGCTTAACACAGATCGTAGACACAAAACATAGATTGTAAAACATAGATGTTACTTTCTTACACCATGTAAGTTTTGGGAAATACTAAAACCTGAATACTGCAGTAAGGGAGGCCATACTAGTATTGAAATTCAAATTAAGACTGTACAGAACCTGCATGTAGGAAGTGTGTTAGCAACAAACTGTGAAAGAAATCTACAGTGTGCATCGTGTGTTAGTCTTACAAGGCTGGAGAGTGCTGCTAAAGTTCTGTGTTGGGTAGATCCAACTCCAGTATTCTGCTGTGCACAACAACAAATTCTGCTTCTGTGTATCCCCTGCCACCCACTGTTCCTCCCCATCAAAAAAAACAAAGACTAAAAGAGACTTTTTGACCTCTGTTTTTGGTGGAGACACATGAATACTGTGGAAAAATTAGAGGTCTGTGCTGTGCTTAGTCTGTAACATCAGTGCAAATTGCCATGGTTTTTTCCATACCTGTGTTCTGTCAAGTTACATACTGCATACAGGAAACTGGTGTGGAGACAATTGGAGAAGGTTGGCTCACTTGTAAAGCAATCATACTCCTCCCCAGCACACACTTCTCAATCAAACTAGGACATCCAGATCTTACTTTTAATTTCTGGTTTTGAAGAGCTGCAAAGCATAATGAAGTCGTCCTGTGAGATTTTTATTTGTCTTAATTAAATGCTGCAGTAATACAGGTTTTTGCCTACTAAATAACTGATCTTAGGGTTTTTGTTTCCCTAATAGATGAATGAACCAAATGCCTATGGAAACACTCCTCTCCATGTAGCTTGCTACAACGGGCAAGATGTTGTAGTGAATGAACTCATAGACTGCGGTGCTAACGTAAATCAAATGAACGAGAAGGGTTTTACACCTTTGCACTTTGCTGCAGCATCAACACATGGAGCATTGTGTTTGGAGCTTCTGGTCTGTAATGGAGCAGATGTAAATATGAAGGTAGGTGAATCGAAATCCATTCATTGGCTTTTAAAGATGTAGTGCATCTTTATCAGAGGTAATTTTTCGTGATCATTGTTAGGATTAACATTTGGAAGTTCCCTCTGATTGATGGAGTGTTTCTGTGCAAAGGACATACAGAAAAAATGAGCCAGCATTCAGGGCACTTGATCTGGCACTTCAGGGAACTTGATCTGAATCTGAAAACCTCAATGGAATGTAGGAGATAGCCCAAAAGGATTGTGATGGTTTGGAAGTTACCTCCCCCCTGCCTATGAAAATCACCCAGACTGGACTTAGCCGGCTGGAAGTTAAGGAATGAAGCTTTTTATTCACAGCTTAGCACAATATACAAGCAGATATTTACAATATATTACAATATTTACAGCTATATACAAAAATATGCAAGTTAAAAGTAATACAGAAACAAAATACCCCTCTCAGAAATCAGAATCCCCAGGAGGGGCTCCCAACCACTCTTCCACCTTCTTTCCACCCCTCTACCTTATCCCAGGTGAATTTGGAGGATTGGCAAGGGGGGTTAGAAGCAGAATGATTAGTTGGGTTACACAGCCACAAAAGCCCAGGGGGAAGACACACCAACTCCCAGAGAGTGAGACTCTCTTTTATCTATGTTTCTGTTCTTTTTTTAATACATCTCAGCAAGCCTATGAGTCAAGTAGTCATCACCATTGTTTTTCTTTTCACAGCCTATAATCTAATTTTTCTCATTAAAATATTCCAGTTAGCCTGAAACCAGCACAATGATGAAGAAGAAAGATGACAATACTGTCTGTTCAATCTTGATTGTATTTAAATGTCACAATTCCCCAAAGTTGTCTTCCTTAGTCTGTCCATGAGAGTAAGAGTGAATCACTTCGGGGGGAAAAAAGCAAAATAACTTATTTTTCTTATAAATAAGCATTAATGAAATCCAGGATATTTCAGAGAAATGTCTAAGAACAGACTAATTGCTGGGGCAGTCAAATCGCTGATAACATAAGTTCCTAAAATCTAATTAATAAGGAGGAGTTAGAAATAGCAAAGTAATTAGATTAGACCAACGGAAAGTCTTAAACAGATGGGGTTTTAAGACTCCAGCAATACTTTGTGAGCAGAGTCAGTAACATTTTACATCTCTGCTTGGTCAAAAGTTGCTGACAGCAGAATATTTCTTAGAATCCAATATTAGTGTAGGTAGAATTTCTAATCCATACAAGCATAAAAACAAACTATAACCTAGATCTTTTATTATCTTAAGTGCATAGGATAAGGTCTTCAGATGTGAGGCCTGCTGTTCTCTATTTAAGTGTTTTGGTATGTTTTTGTTTGATTTGGGTTTTTTTTTGTGTCTGGAGTTTGTTTCTTTTACTGTAGTAATGAAAACTTTAATTGTGTTCAGAAATACTCAGTGGTGGTATCTGGAGTCCTTACAAGTTTCATATTGGGGACAGTGGGAAACAGGTCTGTGGAATGAAAGGTCCAAGTGTGTTCCTCTTACAAAATATCTGATTGCCTGTACTGTTGAAGTTGTTTGATATGGAAAATCTTAGATCTATGTTTCTGGTCACTTTTACATGTATTTAAATATTAAACCCATTTAATGAAAATGTACTTAAACTCAGTTGTGGAAAAATTCATCACTGAAGTCACCTGGAGAAGACAGGAGCTGTGATACAGGATTTATTGCCAGTTTTTCCTAAAATACACAGGTCTCAGTTAATTTATTTTTGTTGCAAGCTTTCTGCTCTGCATAATGTCCCAGACTGGATATGGCTGAGGGTTTAGCCTTACAAGGCTGACATGTCCTACATTCTTAGAACATCATTTCTTGATAATGTATGTTCTGTCATGAAAATAATCCCACAATGGTAAATACACTAATGATTATCTTTGGGTGTGAGTTACACAAAGGACAGTGAAAGAGGAACAAATATTACCAAGCAAAGATGTACTGTTTTCCCATATGCTGAGTTGCAAGGGTTCATGGTTTTGTGCATACTTCTGATGTAGAAGAAAGTGGAGAGGTCTTCATTTCAGAAAGGTGTGCAGCCAGATGGTGGTTTTATTTTGGTTAATCATTTTCAAATGCACCTTAATTGGTTAGGAATCAAAATGAAAAAATTCCAACATTCTATTAGGATAATTAAACACTGTTAAAGGTTACTGTAATCTTTATGTTTGGACTTAAAATCTTTGTTTCACATATGGTATACTCTGCAGACTGTTATAACAGTAAATAACCTTAGAAATTGTGTAAGGAATGGCTAAGATCTTCAAAGTGACTGGCAAAGTTAATGAGTTCTTCCAAGTGCATAATGTGGGTGAGCTTGTGTTTGGAGGTGACAGAAGAGGTTTTAACATCAGAGGTAAAAATTGTTGCCTTCCTTTCCATTGAAATTAAAGTTGTGGGATGCAAAGTACAGATTTGACAGGCTTTGTAACTTTAAAAAAAAAAAGTACTTAGAGATTTAGTATGGGTAAACCCAAATATTCCCTTAAGCTTCTTTGGAGATGACAATAATTTTTTTCTGAAACACAATAGTGATGAGGCTGGGAAATGCAGCCTGAAGTGCATATGAGAGAGATGAGAATTTCAGCTGAACTCTAAGGGCTAGCCTGCCTCAGAACAAAATGTCTTCACTGTGGAAGGAATTAGTAGCTTTAGCTGCAGGTTGGCTGTAATTATAATGTGTTGATTTAGTAAGTATCAGAACTGTTAAGTGCAAAATTAAGGAAGTAGAGTTGTGTAGAGATTTTAAGCAACATATGTCTCCATTGTAATTCTCCTGACAGCATTTCTGTGGATTTGTACCAGCTGGTAGGACTGAATTTGCCCTCTGAATTTGCTCTTGGTGTGCAGCAGCCTTACTTTGTATATGAAAACTTCACTCTTGCACTTTTCACAAGCTCAAGAACTGAGGCAAAAAAAAGTAATTTCCAAGTCAGCTTCTGCTTTTTTGGAAAAGGCTGTAAGGATAAATCCTTGATTTACTTAGAAGAACAATCCCTAAAAAAATAGCAAAAGTGAATTGAAGCAGAATATGATGTGCAGTAAAGAGCAGTCTGTAGAGTTAAAATAGGATGCTGTTAGAGTGTTCTTACTATTTATTGAAGCTATGCTTATTCAGTTTCCAAATACTGAGGCTGAACTTCAAATTAGTTTTTAACATTTGTTGTAAGATTTGGTTTTCATTGTAATTATACTGCTTGTGTAATCTAATTCAATAGTTCCCTCCCATGTGCAACTCCTGTGATCTTAGTGGTGGCAGATCAGGTGTAGATGTTAATCTGGGTGCAGACTGTGCAGTATTTGTTAAAGCACTTTCTGCTATGGATGACCTCATGGGGAGACAAAAGGGAAATGCTCTTACTCTTGATGACAGGTGGAGAGTAAATGCTTATGCCTGTCTGTGGATGCTGACCACATCTCAAGGGAATATGTAGCAGAAGATAATAGTAAAAATATGTTGAATGCTTTCTATCACTTCCATAGGCAGAGGACATAATCTTTGTTTTTGTAGCCTTGTCAATGTCCATATAGTACTGTGTAACAGTGAATTCTGTTCAGTATTTACTCATTACTGCAGCAGCCTCTTCTCACTATTCAGGATTTCCATGCATGGAAGAACACTTTGAAATAAGCATGTAATGAGACAGTAATAATAGTTTTATGGGCCTCCTTGTTGCTTGGAAGTTTAGTGACCTAAATAGAAACAATATTTTGCTTCCACTGATGATAGTAGAATATAAGAGTTGTTGCTAGGGGGAGATTTTACTTGGAGAAATGCTGTGACTTACACCAACATTTCCACTCAGTAGTTTGCATATAGTTAATACCTGAGTATTCACTTGATAGAATATTGAGTGCCTTGTGTTAATTCTTTCTGCCTAGTAGCAATTACTGTTCTTAGCAAGTTTTGTGTGATTTTAAGTATTTTGTAGGTATTTTTTCTCTAGAGGAAGTTCAGGTGATTCCTTTCCTATTACCACACTTGAGTTTCACTGTGATGGAAGCTACCATGAGCTAATAGTTGTTCTGTCATGTGCTGTGATCTCCTCTGATCTTGTGAAATCAGACAGCTGTATTTAACACGGAAATTTCACATCCACTTCTCTAGAAGGCTCTCCGGCAGAGTTTTGGTAATACTTTGGAGCAGTTTGGTTTCAAAGGAAGAGTGAAAACAAGAAGATGCTTTTGCCCATGACAGCATTTAGTGGTATTTCAATACATAGTGCATATTCCTCAGACCATCCTTCTCTTTTTAACTTCCTATTTTTTGAACATTTCATACTTTAAAATTTAAAGGTGAATAACCATGTGCATCCAGGAGTGCTTTTATTTTCTGTGAGTGTTATGTTTTCAGTTTCATGTTTGCATTTGTAGGAACTTTTTTCTGCCATAGACCTTTCCCATTACCTGTGCCAAAGTACAAGGAGGGGAGGGGAGGGGAATCATCATCTTAAAGTAAGAAGAAAAGAAAAATAATTATTTTGTAAGTGCTTTGAGATTGTGCTGTTAAAAATTGAAATTCCCTTATGTGTTACTGTTAGCTTACTTGAAGTACACCTTTAATGGGTAAATGACTTAAGTGCACATTTGGTGCGTTTGTGAAATGTATAATGCTAATTATGGTTGAATAGTTCTACCCTAGGGTTACTTGTACTTTATGAGAAGTTACTTACAAATAGCACTTCACAGAGGTTTCCATGAAACACATGAGCTTTTTGTGCAAACTTCTATAGTAAAAACAGAGATTTTTCTTTCAAGAAACAAACTGACTTTAAAGAAGTATTGTCTTGTATTAGACTTGGATGGGAGAAGAATTGAACATAGGCTTGGTGCTGAAGTTGAGCACTGTCACCATCCTCTCAAGAGTGATTATCTCAAAGGCACAACTCAGAGTGGACATCACCAAGTTGTCACTGACAGCTGGAAGTGTGAGCAGCTATTTAGAATAGCTTGCTGTGTCATTCCAGCATCCAGCTTGCAGAATTGCATAGAATCAATTTAGATGAGGGAGTAGAGTGAAGAAAAGAAAGTGGAAGAATGTCTTTTTCCATTTTTTGTCTTTCTCAGTTTTTATTGTTACTGACCATAAGTAAACCACTGTGGGTTTTTCTTTTCCAGAGTAAAGACGGGAAAACACCTTTACACATGACAGCAATTCATGGGCGGTTTTCACGATCTCAAACCATCATTCAAAATGGTAAACATGTTACCAGCTACCCAGTGTTATGAATAGGCAGTATCCAATATTCAGTAGTTGTGCAGTTCATGGTGGTGCGTATCTGCTTATGAAGTTTGATTAAGTCGCATTGAAGAACCATTTTTTTTCAGAATGCAGAAATATCATAGAATGGTAAGGTTGGAAGGTACCTCAAAGCTCATCCAGTTCCAACCCCCTGCCATCAGCAGGGACACCTCCCACTAGAACAGGTCACTCAAGACCTCGTCCAACCTGGCCTTGAGCACCTCCAGGGAGGGAGCAGCCACAACCTCCCTGGGCAACCTGTACCAGTGTCTCACCACCCTCACTGCAAACAACTTCCTCCTAACATCCTCTTTCAATCTCCCCTCTACCAGTTTAAACCCATTGCCCCTTGTCCTGTCATTACAAGACCTTGTAAATAGTCCCTCCCCAGCCTTCCTGTAGCCCCCTTCAGATCCTGGAAGGCTACTCTAAGGTCTCCTGGAAGCCTTCTCTTCTCCAGGCTGCAGAGCCCCAACTCTCTCAACCTGTCCTCATAGCAGAGCTGCTGCAGCGCTCTGAGCATCTTCGTGGCCCATCCATGTCTCTTCCGTAACCCACGCTGCAGAAAGTTTGTCCCATATGATTATATAATAAAATGCTTTTCTCTGTTTTGCTTGGTATTAAATACTACTGAAAGCTGTATAATTTTTTTTTCCTGGATCCGTAGTAGTCATTCACAATTATTAACTGTTCTTACATTATCATCACTGCTTTTTTTCTAGCAAGTATCTGTATACCTACATGTATTCTTACATAGTAATTACTTTTTGTTATAGGAGCTGAAATAGACTGTGAAGATAAGAATGGAAATACTCCTTTGCACATAGCAGCTAGATATGGCCATGAGCTATTAATCAACACTCTGATTACAAGCGGTGCTGACACTGCAAAGTAGGTAACCTTACTGAGATGAATGCAAACTGAGAAAGTTTAGAAATGTATTTATTAGATTGACAAGACTACTGGGATTTTTTTAATAGCATCTTCAGCTTTCAATTGGAAATATTTTGTGCTTTACTCTGTACTGTACTTTTCAGTAGCTGCTCAGTACATTGCCATTTGTACAGAATGAAATAGATTTTCCTCTAATAAATTAGAAGTAAAAGCTCTGGGAGTTTTAATAGGATGTTTCACTGACTTAAATCACCCTGCTAGCTTGAAGGAAAGCATTTATTCTGTGAAGCTTTCTTAAGGCTCAGTATTGTAATTAGGTGGTTTGCTGACCCCTCCATGCATGTGCACTTTGGCACACAATCATGTTTGCTTTATTTTAATTGTAATGAAACTGTGATACCTGATTATGGTGTATCTTAGGCGGGGTATACATGGGATGTTTCCTCTCCATTTGGCAGCATTAAGTGGATTTTCAGACTGCTGCAGAAAGCTCCTCTCATCAGGTAGGATATGCTTTAAGACTCTTATGGTTGCTTTGTGCTTTGGGGTGTTTTTTGGTGGGGTGTTTTTTGGTTGGTTGTTTTTAATTTATTCCATAGACTAGCTTTTAATGATTAATAATAGAGAAAAATCTTCATAGTTTGTTCATAGTCTGAGGCCAGTGCTTGGGTATTTTTAATGGATAGTTTGTAGTTAAAGAGAAAACAAACTTTTACAGAAGTAATTAAAAAAAAAGTCATCCAAATTGAAGTAATGTATCCATGAATGTCATGTGTCTGTATTTTAACTTAAGTTGGCTATAGAGGCAAGATGACTGATTCAGACCATAATGCAACTGCTAGGAGAAAGGCTAATGGTCTTTTAAATGGTTTCATGGAACATCATCTGTTGGTCTTCCATGGTGTTTGCAGCTTAGTACAGATCAGTCTATTCCTTTCTGTTTCTGTAATGGACACTTAATAGCTCTGAAGACTCTATAGACTGCATTAAGAAACTGTTGCATTGGTGGTTTATTGTTAATTAAGTGCAAACCAAAGTGTGCTCTGCTTTCATTGATTCTTCCCTGAAGCTGTGGAAGGTTATAAAGTTACTACCTTCCTTGTTGTCTGAAGTCTGCTCTGGTGTGATTTCTGAGAAAGCAGACTTGTCTGAAGGATTGTGGAAGCTTCAGGAGCAGCAGCAGAAGAACCACCTACATGGTTCTACATTAACATGAAAGCACCTCATGTTTATTGAAAAGTTTAAAGTGGAGGGCAGAGGGCTGGGGAAAAGGAAGAGTAAGAAGTTACTTCGCTAGCTTTATGCTGTCTGCTAGGGAAGCCTAGGAGAAGAACTAGAGGAGTATATCTAAAACTGCCACTGGTAAGGCTTCTTATTTCACTCTCCTGTCATGGACAAGCTTGCAAGGATTTGCTCTAGGAAAGAACTGCCCTATAGTTGGCTGTATTTCAATTGGATGCATTCAAAATGAGGAATGCTGTGGCTCTTCCAACTTTCTGACATGGTGCTTTGCTGGCCTTGCTCTTACTAGAGGTGCAATATGGGAAAGGAATCCATGAGGAAGACTTGCAAGTGCTTTCTGTGACTTTTACATGAGCTGAGCAAACTTGGATATAAATCTAGCAGGGAGCAGATAAGAACTTGAAGAGTATGTTCAGCCTTCAGACTGCTAACAGGTTACAAGTACCTGCTCTTGATATAGGGATTAGTATCAGCATGCTATGCCCGTTTGGGTTTGGGATGAAGAGTCCTGTATGTAAAGTAAGAACCTCTGTTTCTTAAATTCATGAATGCTCTTGAGAAGACCTAAAAAAAACCCAAATATCATTGATCTGCCTTGTCCCCATAGTGAATCACTACTGAAGTATTAGTGAAATCCCAACCTAGAAGTAGAAAGGTATCAAAGACTAATTTTCAAATCAGACTGATTAACTTTCTTAAAGGGATTGCTGTGTAGCACTGCTTATTGAAACGGGAGGAGATTGTAGTGGAGCATATAAAACCTGTATTTTGTGGGATGTAAAGTAGGAAAACACTCTTGAATAGTTGTGCTCTTGAACAACACGTCAGTTGTTCACCACTTATTTTTGTTAGAACAACTCTTAAAATGTAAAAAAAAATAAAAATTACATTCTCAGGCAAGAGTACCGAAACAGGAGAAGCTAATTGCACAAGAACAAGACACTTTGGAGAATATAGTAGCTTTCTCCAACCAAATATAGAGCTTTGAAACCTGATTTTAATTTGGTAATCTTCATGTCAGAGTAGTAGTTAGATATGGAATTGAATAATTAAGTTTGTGATCTTGGATTTGAAGTTCCATAGTTCATGCAAGTTGGGAAAAGAGTAATAATGTTCTGTAACAACCTCTGCTGTAGCCAGTTCCTGTTCATAGCCCTCAGTTCCACAGAGCTTTTTATTTAAGTAGCTTCTGTATTTAGCTGATGTCCTTCTCTATCAAAAAATAATCTTTGCATAACACTGAATTAAATTCTAGCATATTCTTAAAGTTTCTTATTGCCTTCCTATATTTTATATTCCATACTAAACTGTACAGAACAGTTAGCAGGCAAATAAGATAGGAAAGAAAATAGCCTCTTGCCTCAGTACAGCTAACTGGCTTTTACTCTGTCCCTTTCAGTTTTACTTGAATGCCTGTTCTTCAAAGTACTAGGAAGAATTTATTTCCATTTAAGTAAATTTTAAGTGAACAGCTGTTAAGTTTGCTTAGCAAGCATTTCTCTTCAGAATAAATGAGAGCAGTTTTGTGAAAGGTGATGTTAGATCACAATTTTACAAAATACTTGGTTTGTAGGTTTTGACATTGACACGCCAGATGACTTTGGCAGGACTTGTCTTCATGCAGCTGCAGCTGGAGGGTATGTAAGAGGCATTCATGCTTAAGTACTTGTGTGCTTTTTTGCTCATCATTCTTGTTCTGTTTTGTTATTTCCTCTGCTTTTCCTGCCCTCTCCCCTTGGAATTTACGTGAACGTGAAAATAATTTAAAGATAGATTCCATCTACAAACAAGAAAAATGAATTAAATATTGNCTGCACAGAGGACTCCAAATGGGGGTATAGTGTCCAAGTATCATCAGCCTTACCTTAGGTTTATGTTTGGGGATGAACTGAATTCTATTTTTAAGTTCTCATGGGATGATGATACCATTTCTATAGTCTTCAAGGGTGGCATACCCAGCTAAGGTCACTGCAGCACATCAGATGGAGAACAGCAGCTTGGGGAAATACATTTTTACCATAGCCATAAACAAAAGATCCACTTAACTAAATTTAAAGCCATAATTCAATTCTAGAGTTGATATGAATGAAGTAGTCAGAACTACTTGCTTATCACCTGAACTGTGATCCCTATTGATTATTGTTAATAGTATTGTTTGGTATTGTATAGGTGTATATAGTGTAGGTTTTCTATAGCAGCTACTCAAAATTACTTGGAGGAATTGCATAATAAATTTCATGATACACTTTGGACACAGGAACTCAGTGATACTGGTATTTTCATTTTTCTGTTGCAATGTTGCTTAAGTAATACTGTTAAACAGTCATTCTAAGTCCAAAGATACTTGATAGATACATCCTTGTTGCAAGTGATTGTGGTTAAAATGCTCTCTCATCATATCAAAGCACAGAATTTGTGACACGTTCCCTCATTTATCTACAGTTTAGGGAAGTTACTCTAGATAGTGTTTAAATTATTATCAGTATTGTACAGCTGTTAGAATGAACATCTTGTATTTCAACTTCATTACACTAAAAAGAACAACATTTATGTTGCAACTTGTATGGTTTTATGTCCAAATACATTAAAAGCTTGCCTCTGGGCTGGAATCCTGACAGCAAAAAAGCATGTGGCACACAGGTGTTCCTGATTGCTTGCTTTAAAGTATAGAAAAGTCTGTTAAGTGAGGTTAATGTTTATGTGTTTTTATGCATGCCACTTGTTAACAATAACATTTCTATATGTGGACTTCAAATAATTGCTATTCTTTCCTGGTCTGGTCCTGCAATTATGAAATCTGCTCTACATATGAACACAGATTTTCAGCAACTAAAAATGTAGATGAATAATGTGATATGTGTATGTGTAGCAGTTCTGATATCTGCAGAGGCCAACATTAAGGAAATAAAATTAGCAATCACAAATAATACTGTGTTAATTTGATAGGAATTTGGAGTGCCTAAATCTTCTGCTAAATACTGGTGCAGACTTCAACAAAAAGGACAGATTTGGGAGGTAAGTCAGTTTCAATATTGTAAAAGGCTGTTAAAAGTATTACACAAGTAGCATGTGGGCAAGTCTGCATGGTGGTTACATGTTTTTAAGATGCAGTGTCTCTAATAAGCCATGCTTCAGCATATGTTACCCAGTATTACAAACATATTTTGTTGATTGTGTTCTGTTAAGTAGGTGTTGAGTTCTGTTTATAATGACTGAGTGCCATATTTGACTAATTTTTATGAATGTTTTTAGCTTATAATGGGCCTAATGAGTTTAAATTGCTCAGAATCAAGGACAGTCAGGATGTTTTCCAGATAATGTGTTAGTTGCACCTATAAATCTGTTGCTATTTCTAAACTTTCTTATTAAAGAAATCCATTATTTTATTATAGCTGCTTCACTTCCTTCATTATATCTACCCTTTTCTGTTTCCTTGTTCATGCTGTGAACTCCTTTGGAATGATACAGTTTTCTATTTTTAGTGTAGAATTATTTACGTTTAGAATGCCTGATCAGTACTGGTGTAAAATCTTGCATCACATCATGGAAAATATGATTTTTTCCAGGATGTGAATGGCAGGAGCAGGACATGAAGAGGCTGTTAAGGATCCAAAGCTGTAGTTTGCTTTAAATACCACTTCCATCCTTTCCTGAGAAAGGAACAACTCTCTGTCACACCTTTTGTCAATGAAAGTTGTGATTTTGTTGCTTTGGTGTTGTGTGTTATATAAAGCAATTATTTCAGGAGTCTGAGAAGATTAAAATAGTTTAAAATGAAGAGAAGTGGGAGAAAAGTAATTATAAGAGAGAGGGAAAAGGCAGGATACTTTAGGGTGCCTGACAGTCTCCTGAAAATTGAGATATTTATAGTAGCAATCTCTTTAAAAATAGAAAATTAAACCCTGAGTCATCTAAGTTCTACTGAAATTCTATTTGAAGTGGTGTATTTAGAGAATTAGGTATTTGAAGCTGGACAAATTGTCCTCTGGAATTACATATAAGTATTTCATAGTTTTGTTGTAAGAAAACAAGGTGTAGTTAGAAGTATTCTTCTACATTACATCTGCTATATTAGTAATGTTAAAAACTAATAAATAATGCTTGCCTCTTAGGCAAAACACTGATCTGTTTATTTAAAACATCTACTTGCTAATTTTTGTGGGTTTTGACCTCGTTTAGTTGCTCTGCAGTTCTTAGATCTGTCCATAGCTTTCATTGTGGCTTAAAATTACTTAACAAGGTTTCTGATGCAATCTTATTTTTTTCTCTGTATGTTTACCTAAGAAAACTCATATAAAACTTCATACACTTTGTGCATATTTTGACTGGCAAGTAGATCCCCTAGATACTGTTCTGTATTATTAATTTGCCCCATTTTGTTAATGTTCCAATAATGCCTTCTTCACCACAAAAAAATATTTAAAAATGTAAGGAGGATTTAAGATTCATTTTATTTACTTTTTCTATATATAAAATATTGTTTTGCTGTTATTTACCATTGTACTTTTTATTTAAATGTGTACTAAAGAACTCCACTCCATTATGCTGCTGCCAATTGTAATTATCAGTGCCTGTTTGCCCTTGTGGGATCTGGAGCTAGTGTGAATGACCTTGATGAGAGGGGTTGTACACCTCTGCACTATGCAGCTGCATCAGACACAGATGGAAAGTAAGTGACATGCTTTGTACTTAGAAATATTTGACTTTCTCCTTAGAAATATTTGAGCTGTGATATTTGTGTAAGCTCTGCCTAGCTCTTGCTGCATATTTGCCAAAGGCTTTTTAGGGTATTTTTAAAGGTTAAAGCTGACAGTGGGTTATTCATTGTATTTTGAATACTTTAGGTTACAAAGATTTCAGAGAAAAATGAACAATAGTAAAATATGTTGTAATTTTATGTCCTATAAAATAGATATCTGAACTCAGGAATTAATTTGGAATAGAATTTTTAATTCCACCTTCTGTTTAGTAGTTGAGGAAATACCTTTTATGGTGATTGTCAATGACAGTTGTGAGCAGTAGGCACATTTAGCTTTAAAATCAAATTCTGAAGAAGTCTGGTGCATTTTATAGAGGGCTGTTAATGTTGCCCCAGACTCTGTGTAGCTAGTTAAAAACACACTGTAAAACTCAATTGAGTTATGGTAGACTTAAGGCAAAGTAGAAATGAACCTGACATTTCAGTATGAGATGCTTTTTCCATTTGGTGTTTGATCAATCTATTTATCTTTGACTTTGCAATTCCATCACTTGTTTTTGTGCAAACAAATTTTTGTGAAGTAGTTAAACTGTTATCAATTATTGCCTTATTTTATTCATGAAATGCATCCAGGAAGTTTCATAAATGTCTTCTGTGCGTGTTTGTTTTTTAACCGATGGTTATATTTAACGTAGTTCATTTATTAACTGCTTAAATGCTTCCTTGCAAAGATTATATAGGTAGTACAAAATGAACTGGGTTACTTAAGCTCCAGACATGGTATATCTTAGAATCATACAATGGTAAGGTTGGGAGGGACCTCAAGGATCATCTAGTTCCAACCCCCTGCCATAGGCAGGGACACCTCCCACTAGAACAGGTCACTCAAGGCCTCGTCCAACCTGGCCTTGAACACCTCCAGGGAAGGACCAGCCACAACCTCCCTGGCCAACCTGTGCCAGTGCCTCACCATCCTCACTGCAAACAACTTCCTCCTAACATGCAGTCTAAATCTCCCCTCTGCCACTTTAAACCCATTGCCCCTTGTCTTGTCATTGCAAGACCTTGTCAATAGTCCCTCCCCAGCCTTCCTGTAGGCCCCCTTCAGATATTGGAAGGCTACTCTAAGGTCTCCTGGAAGCCTTCTCTTCTCCAGGCTGCAGAGCCCCAACTCTCTCAGTCTGTCCTCATAGGAGAGCTGCTGCAGCCCTCTGAGCATCTTTGTGGCCCTCCTCTGGACCCGCTTCAACAGTTCTATGTCCTTCCTGTGCTGGGGGCTCTTGAGGAGACTTGAGAAGAGTGCCAGCTGCATGTGCAGATGCTCCCATGCACAGGTCAAAACAAGCTGGTATGCAGCATTGCATTGCAAATGCATACACTGACACCTTCTCTGGAAATGAATGCTGCGTAGCACGAGATCCTCCTGTGTTAATGCAGGACTTTGAAAAGGTGAGCTAGCAGTAGGAATGAGGTGGCATATAAGTTCCAGATTGTGTTTTTAAGGCTAAATACAGAATACTTCTCTGGCTGTTTTAATATCTAAAGTATGTGCCTTTTTATTTAAAGCCAAATTTCAAAATGAAATTGTCTGCCGCTAGTTAGAAATACTTTCAATGCCTACTGGGGGCTGCTGAGATCATTTTACTTTAATTGCCCTCTTACAAGTTGAGCTAGGATTAATTTTAGCTTCACAGTTGCTCTGAAAACCTCCAAACTATAATGGTTCTTCAGATGACATCCTTTTGCCATCTGTCTTATAAAAGGCACAAGGAAGAATGATGATGGCAATACGGCAGAGCTTTGGGAGGTAACTCAAAGAATCATCTCTGGAAGCTACATGGTATTGCCTCTCTGATTAAGAGGTGGCTCTCTGAAACACAGGCTGCAAAGCAGAATGGCCTAAGGAGAAGCTTTTTATATTGGTGTAGCAAGATGATTAGTAACAGCTGGGAAACCAGTACTACTCAGCTCATATTCAAAATGGGAATGAAGCTAAAAATGATGACCGAGTTGGAATATAAAGCCTGTGGGAAAAAAGCCAGGAAATTATCTACATAGAAATTCCACAGATACTATTTATGTACATTATCATAGTCTTTGTTCAGGCATCTTTAAAGATAGGTTTTAGAGACAGGGATGTTTTTATTGAAAATTATTTTCTGGATTGTTCCTATTTGGAAATGTTTCTTTTATATCTTAAAAAAAAAAAAAAAGAAACTTCTGATCTGGAACAAACACCAAGAAGCCTCATTTTGAGAGACTAGGAATGTGATTGCAGAATGAGATAAACAAAGCAGCATCTTACAGAGAGAAAAAGCCAGGCTCTTGACTATTAAATAGTTATAACACAGAAACAGACCAATAGATAAATGGAAAATAAATTTAATT
This sequence comes from Ramphastos sulfuratus, assembly GCA_013399055.1. Classification (NCBI taxonomy): domain Eukaryota; kingdom Metazoa; phylum Chordata; class Aves; order Piciformes; family Ramphastidae; genus Ramphastos; species Ramphastos sulfuratus. The sequence goes on along the minus strand of WBNM01018135.1, from coordinate 33,278 downwards.
TGTGTGAACTTTTCAGAATTTTTTATTAATCCCTTTTAAAGAGGCCTGCTGAGGGCACTTAATTATGCAAAAGATGCAAAGTTAGTATCTTTCCTGGGTGAGAAGAAATGGCAAAGATAATCATCCCTTTTTCACTGGAAAGAATGGCTACTGAAGCATTTTTAGTAAACTTGGCTTCCTGCAGGGTACTCAGTGTATTGTGAGTTTTATGAGCACACAAGTATAGAAATATAAAGAGCCAAGGCCAACAATGTTTAACACTTATTAATGAGCCATGCACGTTAATACAAAATCATTGATTAAAGTTAACAAAGTTAGATGATTGCACAAAAAAAATATCTAAGGACAGTAATTCTCTGTGGGACAAATGGACTTGTTTATGGATTCTCAGAAACCTCATTTCAATTTAAGTGCACTAAAGCACAGTTGCCATTAATGAAATGCAGGCATTTGTTCACTGGGCAAGTAAAACACACATCACTTGGCTAAAAATACAGATTCACTTTACAGCTAGCTTTTTATTAGATACATTGAGCTTCTCAAGTTACTTACATCTTGTGTTACACATGTTATTGCTTAAAATTGGATAATTTCTACCTGTTTCACTACCTACCTAAGACCTTTTCTCCATTATGCTGTGCACAAAATGATGAAAATGAGAGTGCACTGTGGTACTGCTCCTGTTTTCAACTCTGTAATGAGACAGAGTACTTTGTAATTAGACAGTTCCTGCCTCACAGTTTTTCTTGCAGCTTTTTGCCCCTTGCCCTTGACCCAGTAAAGCTATGTGTTGAAATGTGTTTCCATTTCATCACAGCTGGTACCAGATCTCGCTCAGATGATGAACTTACACTGTTCCATCTGCTGAGTCCAGGCCCTTTCCTGAAAGAACTTAGAGAGTTCTGATGTGGCAGGGTCATGCTGTCTTCCCTTAGGAGATGACTGCTTATGTAGGATTTCTGCCTGTATTTTTCCTAGGTTTGAAGGTTCCCTGGGGTATTGAATGATGAAGTTTCTACTCATAATGACATTGATCAGAGGTCATGTTAGGATTCTTGCCTCTGGAATTTAAATCTGCCACATCCTACTGCAAGTTTTTCACATGATATCACAGCATAGCCATGTCATAAAACCACAATGTTGGCATTTCCTTTAACTTTCTACCAAACAATTTTCTAGATATCAGTGGCAACTGAGCTCCTGATACAGGACAGCTGGATGCACTGACAATTTGTCACTACTGATAACAGTAACCTGTCAGGACCTTTGATAAACCATGCTAAGGCAGAAAGATTCCAAGCTGGATTTGACAACACAACATATTTTTTGCCTTCAAATGCATTTTGTTTAACCAATAAAGAAGTACTTCATAATCCCAGAGACAAGAAGGGATAACCACCTCTTGTAAACTTCAGAAAACCAAACAGTTTCACCAGCAAGTTAAGGTCATGATGGTGACTTTGTGAAATGTTTCTGAAATTACAACATAAAATTACGACTAAGTAGAATCACTGGTTGGAATCATTCAGTGTGCATGGATGGATTCTCTTAAAGAAAAGCAGGGAGGCAGAACTGACTTTTATATATCCTGTTTTTCATCCTTCTTGCTGAGTGTCTTCGGTTGAAAATGTGCTGATCATGTTTTGCCTCTTAAATTTCATAGAATCATAGATCGGTAAGGTTGGAAGGGACCTCAAAGATCATCCAGTACAAAGCCCCTGCCACAGGCAGGGACACCTCCCACTAGAACAGGTCACTTAAGGCCTCGTCCAGCCTGGCCTTGAACACCTCCAGGGAGGGAGCAGCCACAACCTCCCTGGGCAACCTGCGCCAGTGTTTCACCACCCTCACTGGAAAGAACATCATCCTGAAATCCAGTCTAAATCTCCTCTCTGCCACTTTAAACCCATTGCCCCTTGTCCTGTCATTGCAAGACCTTCTCAGTAGTCCCTCCCCAGCCTTCCTGTAGCCCACTTCCGATACTGGAAGGCTACTCTAAGGTCTCCTGGAAGCCTTCTCTTCTCCAGGCTGAAGAAAGTAAGAAATAGTAGAATATGTGTGCTAAAAACTAAGTGTGTTTACTAAATAAAGCAATAGTGTCTGATATTGGAAGTGTGTATGTATATGACTCTTGGATGCATACAATGAAGAACTTAGCTGTTGGTTCTCTTCCATATTAAGTAGAGAAGAATGTACTGATACAGAAAAACACACAAAAGTAATAATAATTTATATTAACAAAGGTAACTGTAATTGTATTAGCTAGGAGGAAAATACCCATGAAACACTAGTTTTTACCAAGCCAGATAATTCTGAGCATGCAAGATGTCTGCACAGAAGGATTCTTTCAAACTTTGGAAGCTTCATGATTGAGCTGAGCACTCGGTGTAATGAGTTAGATGTTCTCTGGTCCTAGCCAGTATTGTACATTAGGTCAGTATTCCCCTGTGCTTTATTCTATTTCATAGTTGGATTGGAACAATGTATCACTTAGTGTTAAGTTGAAATTCAACATTTGGATACATGGTTGCATGTGTTAATTTAAATAGGTGCCTGGAATACTTGCTAAGAAACGATGCCAATCCAGGGATCCGGGACAAACAAGGATACAATGCAGTTCATTATTCAGCCGCTTACGGTCATCGCTTGTGTCTTGAGTTGGTAAGAGAACACATCATAAAGGAAAGCTGTAACAGCTGCTCTTACAGAGTCTGGTGCAGGTCTACCTTGGTTCTTCACCTGTAAACTAGGTCAAGAGTGGTTCTCAGCCCCTCTAAGGATAAATATTAAGGACTTGGTAATCTTAAAACAGAGGCAAGATGAGGAGCGAAGATGCTGTCTTCAGTAATACATTCTGAGATGAAGAGACAACTGGTTGAGAACGTGGGATATTAGTTTTGTTTTGTTTCTTAACTTAGAATATGCTGCTGATTTGTATCCTCCTGGCTGTAATACAATAACCACAGGTTACCCCATTAAGAAATTTCACAAATGTCATCTGAAGGAGCAAATGACAATATAAGGAAAACCTGTGAAGTAAGGATGCCTTTTAAAGTAGTTCATCTGGCTGCAGTAACACCCACATAATGGAGTTGTAGATAATAAAGCCTCAGGTAGCTTGCAAAAATGTGTATGTTATCTTCTCTGTGTTATACTACTTAGTCTTTTTATACAAATGATACTTTTATATTCAAATGTACTCAAATGTGAATTCTGAATGTTTTTAATTGCAGATTGCAAGCGAAACGCCCCTAGATGTTGTAAGTGTGTGCTCTCATTTTTAAAGTACTACTGCACAGCAAAAGGGAACATGCCATTTTAAAAATACTCCTTATTTTTTAGATTTCTTCAATTCTTCAGTGCACAGCTGTATTATTTCATTCCAAATCCAATTTAGATTTAATTGCCGTTCAGAGTTTAAAAGGAGAAAATTATATTTGAGCCTTTTTTCACTTCCATATGACCATGTTATAAAACTGTGATGATGAAAACTTAGTGATCTAAGTGTATTTGGTGTTCTTCAAACACTCCATTTAAATTCTACTAGTGTACTAAATTAAACATGGTAATTAAAATGTAGCAGAAATATATATATACATAGATACTGTAATCTCATTTGATAATGCTTGTGCCTTTTTGTGGCTTATTTCCTTTTTTGAAGACATTCTTCTGTTCTGAAAAAGCAATCCTTGCATGCTGACTTTTCACCTATTCTAAATGCTGACCTGTTTGTTTGGGGGTGGTTTTGTTGTTGTGTTTGTAGGTTGGGTTTTTTTTTTTCTGCTTGTTGTCTTTTTCTTTGTGTTTCATATGGCTGCTTCAGGAAAAATAATAATTCTAGAGTAGTTTCTCATCTAATTATTGCATTCTTATTAAAAAATTAAACAGCTGGGCTTAGGAGATCAATATGGGGGTAGAAGTTGCAGTTATTGCAACTCAAGCTCTTTGAAAGCTGAAGGAGAGTGTGAATTTCTAAGGAAACTAATCCTGGATTATTCTTTTTAAAATCTGTGCATACTGGGAACTGTAGCAATTACTGCTGAATGCTGTTAAAGGTGAGGGGAATTTGCACTCATTCTGACTTTCTGTCTCTGCTAAGCTAATGGAAACGTCGGGTACTGACATGCTGAATGATTCAGACAACAGAGCACCTATAAGTCCACTGCATTTAGCTGTAAGTATTTAATTTCAAACAGTTGTTGACATGGATTTATTCATGTTCTTTTTTTTTTTTAAAGATTGGGCCAATAACAATGATTGCAACAAAAAAATATGTACTAATACTCCTAAATGAGTTATACAGAGCATTTTTTGCATTTCTCTTGAAACTTGGTTCATGGAAAAGCTTTTATTTCAAATCCTGTAAATTTTAATTATTTTTTTTTAATAATTCATAGTGATAAAACTTTTTAAAGTGTTGCTCTGTAAGAAATAACCTTTTCTTAATCATCACAATCATTTTACCCTCATTGTTCTTTAGTATGACATACATTTGCCCTTAGTACTTTAAGAAAGATTTGCACAGAGTAGTGTAGGAGACAGCCTGATGGAAGTCTGTGTAAATATACTCAAAATGCAGAGTAAATACTTCAGTATGTAGCTTTCATCTCTTCAGCAGACTTTGGGCAGTTGAGAACCACCTGTACTTTGTCTCATGCAGTGTGTATGTGTGTGCATATATCTACTTTCAAAGTAAAAAAGTTATCTTTAATACTGGTAAGTGAAAGCAGTTAGAAGAGACTGTTCCTGGAAACTAATTTTGTCTGTGGGTGGAGGTTATGTATCCATGAGTATACATGTAAAGTTTATTATGGAAATGAAAATCATAGTTGTAGAATAATTATTTTCATTACTAACCTTTGACAGTTTCCCTTCACACATACCTACAGAGTATTCTCTATACTGCTTCTTTTATCATCGTGTACCCATTCTGATTCCTTAACTGTTAGATCCTCTAAATCTTGCTAGTTAGGTCAGCTGCAGCTATTTGTATTCTTTTTGCTTAGGATCTTTACTGACTTCTTTTGTAAGTATTTCACTTAAAGGGATGGGTGTTTGCATGTGTTTCCTCATTTGAAATAATCTGAGGATGGCGTAACTATATCATAAAGCAATGAGGTATTGGTAGTTAGATGAGACAGACTTTTTTCTGAAAGTAATTTCAATGGCTGACTGAAAAGATAAAATGGAAAGGAAAAAAACACCAACTTTCCCACTGAAAATGTGTGTGGAGTTAAATGGACTTAAAACATGAGGCAGCAGTGTGCCCAGGTGGGCAGGAGAGCCAATGGCATCCTGGCCTGTATCGGGAACAGTGTGGCCAGCAGGACAAGGGAGGTTATTCTGCCCCTGGACTCAGCACTAGTCAGGCCACACCTTGAGTGCTGTCTCCAGTTCTGGGGCCCTCAATTCAAGAGAGATGTTGAGGTGCTGGAAGGTGTCCAGAGAAGTGAGGCTGGGGAGGGGCCTGGAGCACAGCCCTGTGAGGAGAGGCTGAGGGAGCTGGGGGTGTGCAGCCTGCAGAAGAGGAGGCTCAGGGCAGACCTCATTGCTGTCTGCAACTACCTGAAAGGAGGTTGTAGCCAGGTGGGGCTGGTCTCTTCTGCCAGGCAACCAGCAACAGAAGGAGGGGACACAGTCTCAAGTTGTGCCAGGGGAGGTCTAGGCTGGATGTTAGGAGGAAGTTGTTGCCAGAGAGAGTGATTGGCATTGGAATGGGCTGCCCAGGGAGGTGGAGTCGCCATCCCTGGAGGTGTTGAAGAAAAGCCTGGATGGGGCACTTAGTGCCATGGTCTGGTTGGTTGGCTAGGGCTGGGTGCTAGGTTGGACTGGATGAGCTTGGAGGTGTCTTCCAACCTGATTGATTCTGTAGTTCTGCAATGGTAACCATTTGAACTACTTCCATACTGCTTTGGTAGCTCTTCCATGTGTTAAAACAGAAATGCTGTCTGCACTGCTTCACTTACATAATCCTGGGAAGAAAGGGGAAAATGTGAAGGATGGAAAAACTGAAATTTTTTCTTTTTCTTGTAGGCCTATCATGGCCACCATCAAGCTCTGGAAGTGCTGGTACAGTCACTGCTGGACCTTGATGTAAGGAATAATAATGGAAGGACACCACTGGATCTTGCTGCCTTTAAGGGACACGTGGAATGTGTAGATGTGCTCATTAATCAGGGAGCATCAATTTTGGTGAAAGATTATGTTGTGAAGAGGACCCCAATACATGCTGCAGGTACTTGCTAACTGCTAAGCCCTGAAATTCTGGCTTTTGAAGTGGATCATCTCTTGTGTTTAAAAGTCTCTATCATTAATGTTCTGAGAAATAGCATTTAAGAATAGATGGTGATTTTTAAGTTATATGCTATGGTGAAAAACATGTAACAATGTATTTGTAGGTAGAAACCAGTATTGACCCATAAAGTAATTGTAGCTCAAAGAGTGCTGTTCCACACAGCTCTCTGGAAGGCCACATTGACCTTGTCCATTTAACTAGCTAGGCTAGCTCTGTGGACAGGTGTCACTGACACACTCCCATTTCTATCCTCATCTTTCATGCAGCCCAAACTGTAGCCCCAAATTTAGATCTGTGAATTGTGTTGCTGTCTTGGCAGTAAAATACTTCTAAAAACGACTGGAGGCTTGGAGAATTTTGTCAGTTTGAAATGAGACAACAAAACCTTGGGATTTTGCCAAGAGTTTAAATGACTTGAGTATATTCAAAGTAACAGTAGTCCTTTGCAATATTGTCTCTCTGTTTCCTAGAATTCTTCTGTAAACCTAAGTCTAGTATCCATACTAGATGCTAATTTTTTTTCCCTGTCTTTTGAAAATGGGCTGATTTAAATTCACATTTACAGTGGTGGTGTTCTAGGAATGCTGCAGTGAAAAGAGCATTGTGTACAACAGATTGTCCTTCCAATCACTTAATTTGCTACCCACAACTACAAGCTGTATTTTTCTATTTGATTTAGCTGCTCCTAACTTGTGTTAGTGTTTCTGTCAGCTAGAGAAGCATGAATTGTCACTGTTCTTATGCGGACTGAATACAGCAGCTGTATGGCAGAAATAATTTCCTCTCCAACAAGCAATCATTTTTCTTTCATGAGTTCCATTTAAATGCAATTTCTCAATTTTTCACTTCTTTCCTTTTTTTTCCTAAACTGCTTGGTTAATTACTTCTATGCATTACATTTCCTTCCTCTCTTTCTAAATGTGATTTCAGTTATTATTTCATAACTGTGCACATGCTACACTTGATAGCAGAATCAGTTTATGATTGACTAGGTTTGTGTTTACCTGTGCCATAAAACAAGCAAAAGGTTATGCTAATTACTCTAATTATTCCTCTTGTGGATGTTGTATAAGCAGGTGTACTAATTATGGTTAATATATGCAACCTCATTTATATATAAAAAACAAGTATCTGTTGGCAACTATTTGAATCAGTTGCTTTTAATACTACATACATGGGTGCCTGATTCGTGAAAGAATTTTGTAGCAGTCATAATTTTAGTTTTTAATTTAAGTTTGTGGAGTGGGAGCTCTGTGGAGTGGGCTCTCAAACTAATGGGCTTTAGTCTGACCAGGCTACCATTCTGTTTGAGCTGTGTACTCCAAGGCAATTCATGTGAAACTCGTGGTTTCATGTTTTACAGCTACAAATGGTCACTCAGAATGCTTAAGGCTATTGATAGGAAATGCAGAACCACAGAATGCAGTGGACATTCAAGATGGAAATGGACAGTGAGTTTAAACTTTTCATATTTAACTGCATTTTCATATGTAACTGCATTTTACAAAAGAAAAACTAAAAACTTTGATGTTCAGTTTACTTGAAAGGGAGATGATACTTGAATAGGACAAACATGACTCTGTATTTTGCAGTAAACAATGTTGGTGTTGAAAAATGTTCGTGTTCAGTTGGGAGGAAACTAATGTGCATCTTTTTGCCCANTAATGCAAATTTTTTTCCCAAAAAAAAAAAAAAAAAAAAAAAAAAAAAAAAAGATTGTAGTAACTTAATCAGGACTTCTGAATTAGAGGATATTAAATTATTTTTCTCAAATCTGAGTGGCATACTCAGCATGGAAGTAGTGCTAGAGAAGATTATTGATGGGGTAAATTTTACCAGCATTGTTCATAGAATCATAGAATGGTAAGGTTGGAATGGACCTCAAAGAGCATCGAGTTCCAACCCCCTGCCATAGGCAGGGACACCTCCCACTAGAACAGGTCACTCAAGGACTTGTCCAACCTGGCCTTGAACACCTCCAGGGAGGGAGCAGCCACAACCTCCCCGGGCAACCTGTGCCAGTGTCTCACCACCCTCACTGGAAAGAACATCATCCTGAAATCCAGTCTAAATCTCCCTTCTGCCAGTTTAAACCCATTGCCCCTTGTCCTGTCATTGCAAGACCTTGTCAATAGTCCCTCCCCAGCCTTCCTGTAGGCCCCCTTCAGATACTGGAAGGCTACTCTAAGGTCCCCTCGAAGCCTTCTCTTCTCCAGGCTGCAGAGCCCCAACTCTCTCAGCCTGTCCTCACAGCAGAGCTGCTGCAGCCCTCTAAGCACTTCTGGACTGGCTCCAACAGTTCCATGTCCTTCCTGTGCTGGGGGCTACACAACTGCACACAGGACTCCAGATGGGGTCTGAGGAGAGCAGGGCAAAGGGGCAGAATCCCCTCCCTTGCCCTGCTGCCCACACTGCTCTTGATGCAGCCCAGCACACAGTTGCTGTCTGGGCTGCACTCACACTGCAGCCTCATGTTGAGCTTTTCATCCACCCACACCCCCAGGGTCTTTTCCTCAGGGCTGTTCTCAGCCATTCCCCACCCAACCTGTATTTGTGCTTTGGGATTGTGTCTACTCAGGTGCAGGACCTTACACTTGGCCTTGTTGAATGTCATGAGGTTGGCCTGGGCACACCTCTCCAGCCTGTCCAGGTCCCTCTGGATGGCATCTCTGCCCTATAGCAAGTTGACTATGCCAGTAGTGGTTATATTTCAGCTGAGTATTGAATTTCCCTGAAGGCTCCACTTTCTCACTCTCTGCCTAGGACTCCTCTGATGCTGTCTGTTCTCAATGGGCACACCGACTGCGTTTATTCGCTCCTTAACAAAGGAGCAAATGTAGATGCCAAAGATAAGTGGGGCAGGACAGCGTTACACAGAGGGGTAAGAAAACATTCTGTCCTGTCCAATTTTGTACATACTGATTTCAAATATAAACATAGTATCTAGAGTTAAGGAGTTTCTCACTATTCTCATCTTGCCATTCTTAGTTTTTGTGGGTTTATTTGTTTTCAAAAGCTGGCTCTGGCGTGTTTGCTCTGTGCACTTGGAATTATTTTAGACTTATAAAGTTTCTCCCTCCCTCCTCCTTTCCTCCCTCCCTCCTCCTTTCCTCCCTCCCTCCTCCTTTCCTCCCTCCCTCCTCCTTTCCTCCCTCCCTCCTCCTTTCCTCCCTCCCTCTCCACTGTGAAGTGCTGACTGGAGAGGTGCCAGAGCAAAGCTTTGAGTGATTGGGTGGGGGTGGTGTTAATGTGGGGAAGAAAAGTGATGCATGTTGCATGCCAGTGTTTTGGGGTTTTTTTCAGTAGTCTTTACCAGATAAGACAATTGAATGAGCCTTAGAATTTTGCAGTTCTTTTTGGTGTTATTCCAAGGAATATTATTGTTGTTATTATTATTCCACCAGAATGACTATTTCCAGGAATAAAAAGAACTGCTTATTTTGTTATTACTTAGAAATGTAAGAAATTGCCTGAAGTTTGCTTGCTGCAGTTGCACATCTTGGCTTAAATACATGAATACTTGCAAACTTGCTGTTTTCTGTCCCTGGCAGGCAGTTACTGGGCACGAGGAGTGTGTGGAAGCATTGCTTCAACATGGTGCTAAGTCCTTACTACGAGACTGTAGGGGGAGAACCCCGATACACTTGTCAGCTGCATGTGGACACATAGGTGTTCTAGGAGCTCTCCTGCAGTCAGCTACATCTGTGGAGACAGTACCTGCAATAGCAGACAATCATGGCTATACATCACTGCATTGGGCCTGCTATAATGGTAAGATAAAATAAAGTCTAAATGTGTGTGTTTGTTAATCATAGATTTGCTTTGGTTGGAAAAGACCTTTAAGATCATCAAGTCCAACCATTATTTAACTCTACCAAGTCTAGTGCTGAACCACATCACTCAACACCACATCTATACATCTTGTAATCACCTCCAGAGATGGGGATTCATCCATTCAGTCTCTGGGAAGCCTCTTCCAGTGTTTAATAACTCTCTCAGTGAAGAAGTTTCCTGTAATATCCAATCAAAACCTCTGCTGGTGCAAATTGAGGCCATTTTCTCTTGTCCTATCACTTGCTCCTCCCAAGTAACAACCAACCACCACCTTGCTACAGCCTGCCTTCAGGTAGTTACAAAGAGGCAGGTCTCCCCTCAGCCTTTTTTTTTTTTCTCCAGTCTGAACAGCCCCAGGCCTCTCAGTCACTCTTCATCAGACTTGTTCTACAAGCCTTTCACCAGCTTCATTGCCCTTTTCTGAACCTGCTCCAGCATCTCAATGTCTTTCTTGTAGAGAGGGCATCAAAATTGAACATGTTACTCATGAACAGCTTCACAGTGCTGGGTACAGGGGAACAATCACTTCTCTGATCCTGCTTGTCACACTATCCTTGCTACAGGCCAGGAAGCTGCTGGCCTTCTTGGCCACCTGGGCACGCTGCTAGCTCACCTCTGCCCAGCTGTTGATCCACACTCCCAGGTCTTTCTCTGCTGGGCAGCCTTCCAGCCATCCCCCCCAAGCCTTTTGCATTGCATGGGACCCAAGTGCAGGACCTGGCACCTGGCTTTGTTGAATCTGATACAGTGAGCCTTGGCCCATTGATCCAGCCTGTCCAGAGCCCTCTGTAGAGCCTTCCTACCCTCAAGCAGCTCAACACTCCCTTTCGACTTAAATGTCATCTGCAAAGGTATTCACAAAGCACTCAATCCCTTTGTCCACATCACTGATAAAGATATGAAAGAGAACTTCCCAGTACTGAACCTTGGAGTATACCACTAGTGGCCAACCACCAACTGGATTTAACTCCATTCACTACCACTCTTAGGGCCCAGCCATGCAGCCAGTTTTTTAACCAGTGAAGTGTCCCCTCGCTCAAGCCGTGAGCAGCCACTTAGTTTGGGAAAATGCTGTAGGAAGTGGTGTCAGAGGCTACACTCAAGTCCAAATAAACAGCATCCACAGCCTTTCCCTCATCACTAATGGGTCACCTTATCATAGAAGGAGAGCAGGTTGGTTAAGCAGGACCTGCCTTTAATAAAGCCCTGCTGGCTGGGCCTGATCACCTGTTTGTCATGCACATGCTGCCTATAGCACACAATATGATCTGCTCCACAACCTTCCCTGGCACAGAGGTCAGACTTGTAGTTCCCCAGATCATCTTTCTGGCCCTTCTTGTAGGCTGGTGCCACATTTACCAATTGTGATACGGATGTGGAAGTTACTACTGTTTATAAAAGAAACAAAGTCTGTCCTCTTGCAGTTCATATTAGTCAGTATGACAGCATGACACGTGTCTTGAGGGGGAATGCTTTATTAACACCTGATACATAACATGAAGAGTTTATAATACATTTTTGTTGCAGACTGCCTTCTTAGTTTTGTGCCTCAAACAGTGTTTCAAGAAATTCAGCATAGTGCCTGTGAATAAAAATGTGCCACACATCCTCAAAAATTAACCATTACAGGGAGCCTTGAGAGGAATAGTTTCAGATTAAATCTGGTTTTTAAAGTTGAAGTAGAAGAGAAGGCTTTGAGGGGACCTTATAGTAGCCTTCCAGTATCTGAAGGGGGCTACAGTAAGGCTGGGGAGGGACTATTGACAAGGTCTTGTAATGACAGGACAAGGGGCAATGGGTTTGAACTGGCAGAGGGGAGATTTAGACTGGATGTTAGGAGGAAGTTCTTTCCAGTGAGGGTGGTGAGACACTGGCACAGGTTGCCCAGGGAGGTTGTGGCTGCTCCCTCCCTGGAGGTGTTCAAGGCCAGGTTGGACGAGGCCTTGAGTGACCTGTGCTAGTGGGAGGTGTCCCTGCCTATGGCAGGGGGTTGGAACTGCATGATCTTTGAGGTCCCTTCCAACCTTACCATTCTATGATTCTGTAATTCTAGTCACCCTTGGTAGGCACAAGAAGCTAAAGCATATAAAAGTACTTCAGTAAGAATTTGTTTCCTCACTGATACTTTTTTGGGGGTTTGGGGATGAAAGGAATCCTTACAAGGAGATGTTGTTCTCTGAGTTCATTTCTGACATAGCAGAATTTGAACTAGAACAACATCTCTTTATCGTATTCCTAAAGTGAAACTTTTACAGCTTGGCCCATTTTTAGAGTGCCCACAGTGTCTGACTAAAACAGAACTGAAAACATATACTTGGTTTGTAGAATGAAAATTGGACAGGAGTTGTGAGAATACAAATCTTCAGGCATCAGTGAATGCTGAACAAAGATTCTCTGCATATAGATATTTTGAAGCTCAGATAGCTACAGTTGTTAACTACCAATATAAGCAGCAGGCTATAGAAGGTTGGGCATGATGGGTTAGGTTGGGCATGTTTTAGGCTTTTGTTATGAACATCAATTTGATTGTTACTTATGATTAGTGAGGTTGTGGAACAAAAGCAGCTGGGACTGTTTAGTTTGAGAAAGAGGAGGCTGAGGGGAGACTTCATTGCTGTCTACAGCTAACTGAAAGGACATTGTGGAGAGGTTGGTGCTGGTCTCTTCTCACAGGTAATTAGTGAGAGAAGAAGAGGAAATGGCCTCAAGCTGTGACTGGGTAGGTTTAGATTGGACATCAGGAAAAAATTCTTCACAGCAAGAAGACGTGTTTAAAGGTTGTTTGGATGTGGTGCCTGGGGATATGGTTTAGGGTGAACTTTGCAGAGTAGGGTTATCAGTTGGACTTGGTGATCCTGAGGGGTCTTCCTCAACCAGAAAGTTTCTGGGATTCTGTGAAAATAGCTCTGAAATGGTAGAGACATTTTCATGTAGATTTAAGTGGTGAATGCACAGGTGAGTTTGAAATGTGTAAAGAACTAGATGAAGTGTTCTGGATGTTCTTCAGACAGCATGAGATCCCTTCTGAATTTCTGGAAGTTCTCAGTAGTTCAAATGTCAATTTGGTTTTCAGGACTCTAAAAATCTCTTGGTTCTTAAATGTAGCTTTATTAAGTATTATCAATGGCTTTGAAACTTTAGAACAAAAGATTGCTTCATCTAATTTAGATGTTTTGGGTTTTTTTATTGTAACCTATAAACAGACATTTTCCAGTTTGTTGTTCATTCTTTTTTTAATACCTAACTTATACATTTGCTTTAGGTCATGACAGTTGTGTAGAGCTCCTCCTGGAACAGGAAGTTTTCCAGAAAATGGAAGGGAATTCTTTCAGTCCGTTGCATTGTGCTGTGTAAGGAAGTACAAAATTATTCTTCAAAGCTTTTATTGCTGTATTTAACAAAAGATTTAGCATTCTGTAAATAACAGCCTTTTTAATTCATTATAGGATAAATGACAATGAAGGTGCTGCAGAAATGTTAATTGATACACTAGGTGCTGGTATTGTAAATTCAACAGATTCAAAAGGAAGGTAAGAGTGCAAATGCACAGTGGAAGAATGTTTATAATGTAACAGAGGGACTCTGTTGAAATCTCCAGTCATTTGGGTTTTGTACTTACTAAGCCTAATTCCCCCTTCTCTCTGTTTTTAATCTTTGNCTCCAACACTTCCATGTCCTTTTTATTATTGGTAGAAATTTAGACTTTTTAAAATGTGATTCAATACACTTCGGATGACTTTATTATTATATAGGCAGTTTTGAGCACTTTTTAAATTGCATCACTTTGTGAGTAATGCTTTATAACTGTTTTCTTTCTGCTGAATCACATTGTTTCTCTGTTGTAAAACTGCATAGAGGGAATTCCTTGAACCTTGGAGGTGACTTTCTGAAGGCAGCAGTCACAGCTCCAGCAGTACTGGTTTCATATCATCAGTGAGAGGAGCTGCTCAGACTTGTACCTTCGGGATCACAATCAGGATGCCTCTTTGAATACAGTAGAAAGCACAGCTGAACATGGCCATATATTGTCTTTTGATCTGTTGTAGAACTCCTCTTCATGCAGCAGCTTTTACAGATCATGTTGAGTGTCTACAGCTTCTGCTCAGTCACAATGCTCAAGTAAATGCTATAGATTCTTCTGGAAAAACACCTTTAATGATGGCTGCAGAAAATGGACAGACAAATACAGTTGGTAAAGAGAAAGCTTTATTTATTTCTGCTTGTTAATCTTACTATGGGTAAAGTTGCTTTAATGTTCTTGGGAATGTATTTTGTCAAAATTGTCTTCACTTCACACAAATGTAAGCCATTAAGACTTTAAGGAATATGCTTTTAGTTAATACACATCTTTATTTCCCCAGAGGTGCTGGTTAGCAGTGCTAAAGCTGATCTGACTTTGCAAGACAGTTCTAAGAACACAGCACTCCATTTGGCTTGCAGCAAGGTGCGTGCATAGACTGACTTAACCAGTGCTGAACTTTGTGTTACCAAGCACTGTTAGCAAGTATTAACTCATTACTTTGAAAGGCATTCAAAGCAGTTTTTGAAGAGTATTTATGTAACATATATTTGTTCTATATTTAGGGTCATGAAACTAGTGCCTTGTTAATACTGGAGAAGATTACAGATAGAAACCTCATCAATGCCACCAATGCAGCCTTGCAAACGTAGGTATCAGCTGTGAGCGTGTTTTACAGATGAGTTTTGGTGTGCATCCTGCTCATGAAGAGGCATCTTTTTCAGATTTTTTTTTTTTCAAATTGATTGAAATTTAATTGCTTAATAGGTATCAAGAGCTGATCTGACTTCAAGTGATGTTTTGCTCAGACTTAAAATTCTCATTTTGGATGAGTGAAAGGAATGATAAATAAATCTTACAGGGAATCCCATGTGGAATTACTGCACCCCACTGAGATCACCTGTAAACCAATACTGGGGAATATATGTCAGGTTGCCCTATTAAAATTACTCTTCTGCATATTTTTCCTGTATAGAATGTGGTATAGACAATGCTTAACACCTGATACAAGGTTGAGTTATGTACATGAATTGTTAAACTGCTTTACTAATGCTGTTGGAGACCATTTAGGGGAAAAAAAAAACACAGGAACTTGTAAGCAACCCACATTTTTCTCTAGCCTTGCCTCCTTTCTGGAATCTAAGTGCAAACCCCAACACTTCTTCCAGCTACTTCCAGAGATCTGCTTGAACATAAGGAGATAGTAAGAATTTTTCCTCTGCTCTTGCTGCTCACCGTGGTACACCTCAGGCAACATGAAATAATTAGAAAGCAAGAAAGGGCACACTGATTGCTTCATTTCTGGCTTGAAGCAGGAATGTCTTGAGAGAAGAAAAAGCAAAATGGGAAGACAGATGAGAATAGCAATGGGAAAGTATGCTACCACAGGCTCATGTAATTCCACCCACATGTCTTGGCTCATATTCTGATCAAGAGATGTCATGCAGAAAAATAGGTACATACCCACACCTCCATGAACCAATTTTGAAAAATTGTTGCATTTGGAGAAGATCTGAGTAGGATATTTGAGGTAAACCTACACTTTCCTTGATAGGTAAAGTCACTGCAAAATATGGTTAAAGTGAATAGTTTGAGCTTTTGAAAAAAATAAAATCTGTTTTTCTTGCTTCATGCATTATACTGTAAATTGTTTTGGTTTTTTTTCTCTAGTTATAGTGGAATACAGTGGCTTCTAACAGGCAGATTGATAAAGTGCTTCTGTTTGTCATGGTGGTGTCAGGTCAACTGTTGGACTCAATGATCTTTTCCAACTGAAATAATGCTGTGATTGTATCTCCTATAAACATTTACATGCATTAATATCTGACTACCATTCTGCTCTTGGTGGTGTAAGGATCACTGCCAATGATAGGCAGTAACTCTCAGATGTGACAGTATCTGTTACAACACTTCAGTGAAGGATTAATCAACAGGAGGGTAGTAGCTGTTCCTAACTTTCTAACATGGTAAAGTTCATAAGCAGGCACAGCATTCCTGGTAACTACTCTCTGCTGTGTGGTGCCATAAAGAAAGTTCACAATAGTTACTGTCTAGTTTCTTTGCAATTAGAGATTTGCTGTTGTTCTCATTGTAATTACATCTGCAATATTTATGTAATGTGTAGGTAACATACAAGTACTTGAATAATCATATATCTAGGTGCAAGCTACCTATCTTACTACCTTGTTCTGAGGTTTATATAAGAGTTTTTTTTGTCTTCACAGACCTTTGCATGTTGCTGCTCGGAATGGACTAACGGTTGTAGTTCAAGAGCTTTTAGGGAAGGGAGCAAGTGTACTTGCTGTAGATGAAAATGGTAAGAAAAGTTTAACTTTGTTTCCCCATAAGTAACTGTGTGTTTAAACTTGGATCACTGTAAAGCAATAAGTCTTTGGGAATTTCATATAAGCCTTGCAGTAGGTTCCCTGAGAAGGGGAAAAAAAGTGCTGGTGAGGTCATTTCAGCAAAACAGCAGAACTGTAAGGAGAGTGAAAATTCAGAACATGTCAGGTTACAACATAGGATTGTTTGGTTTACATCTGTAGTTTTGTAATGTATACCCTATGAATACACTAGCTTTGGCATACATAAAAAGATCATAAAAACATAATGCTCAAAGTAAAAGACAACTTCCAGCTGTTAAGCAGCTGGATCAAACTGCCATTCCTTTTGTCACGGTAAGTATATACTGGTGTCAGCAGTGAAGAGTGAGTGCAAATTGCAGATCCCATTTACTGGTCTCAAGCTTCTGGCTCTTTAGTGGGTTTTGGCACATGGAAGTAAGAAAAAGTAACTGCATTATCAGAGAATAAATCCTATACCTTGTACAAACAAAAGAGAATTAGATCTACTGACTTCTTATTTACGTATTTTCGTGTAAGACATCTGTGGTCCTCTGAAGCTGTGCTTTGAAAAACACAAGAGCCTCCTGCTCTTATGCCATGCTCTTGTGTTTCTTAAGTGAAAGCAGTAGCTGGGAGGTGGGGCTTGCTGTTTGTTTTTTTTTTTGTTGTTGTTTGTTCTTTCCAGAAGGGATGTGCCTAATTAATAGTTCTAAATATATTTCCAGTTTCGAAAAGTTTTTCCTGCCTTAGTGTTTACTGTGAGGCTCTCTGTATGTATCTCAAATGACACTGCTTAAAGTGACACAAGTGATTCCAAGATCATTCCTGGACTGAAACAGGGGCCAGGGGTAACTGCTAAATGAAACTCCATAAAATTACCAGATTGGAAAACATATCTTTTTGATTCCTGTGTTTGTCATCACAAACGTGCTACCTGGAGATGTTTGTATTTTTGTGGGCTTTCTCTGTGCAGCCAGCCAGTCCCTTGTCAGGGTGGCTCTTTGACATAACAGAGAACAGGGTTTGTGTATGTGATGGTTTGGGAGTTACCTGCCCCTCTACACTTTGTAAAATCCCCCAGACTAGACTCAGCCAGCTGGAAGTTAAGGACTGAAGCTCTATTTACAGCTCAGCACAATGTACAAGCAGAGATACACACAATATACAGGAATAGTTACAGAAATATACAAGGTAAAGGTAATACAGAAACACAATTCCCCTCCCAGAAATCGGAGTCCCCAGGAGGGGCTCCCAACCACCTTTCCAGCTTCTCCCCACCTCTACCTTACCCCAGGGTTTGCCTTATCCACAAGATGAGTTTGGAGGACCAGCCAGGGGAGTTAGAAGGAAAGTGGTTAGTTAGGAGTAGACATCACCATTGTTTTCTTTTCACAGCCTGTAATATAATTTTCTCCATTAAAATAGTCCAATTAGCCTCAAACCAGCACAGTGTAGAAGTCACAGTTCTCTGGCAGCCTAACTGCAACAGAATAAAACTTCTTTTTAATTCTGCTCATGTTTAAAATAACTCTTGAGTGCTAATCTTGTTCCTTACTGTGGTTCTTTTCTAGCAGCAATTACTTTGTTTATGAAATTTTAAGCAATCTTGAGAATATTCATAATGGAATCCGTTGGATAAATGTGCCAGCTTGAAGTAGAGTATGAGCAAAGTAATAAATACTTTGAGTTGTGAGAGAGCAAGAGGATCTTTCATGGGATTGGGTTCCTCAATCTATTTCACTTGTCACTGTAAATTTTCTTAACTCTTAGAAGTATTAGCCTGTCAGCAGGCTTGCTGAACCTGTTTTACAAGCCTTCTTGATTTCCATAGTGTGTGTATTATATTAAATGGAAAAGCTGGCAGTAGTGCTAGCCAGGTTCTGCTTTAGGTCTGCTTGTCTTTGATTTTAGCATTTACTGGTAGAGTGTGTAAGTCTTTCTAAAGAAAAAATAAAACCAAACCAAAACACACACTTATTTAGTTCTAATAAAGTACAAAATACAGGAGGAACTTGGATTTTATTTTTATTATTTTGTGGGATCACAGAACTGTCAGGGTTGGAAGATGACCTCAAGGGTCATCTAGTTCCAAACCCCCCTGCCATGGGCAGGGACACCTTNTGAAGCTCTATTTACAGCTCAGCACAATGTACAAGCAGAGATACACACAATATACAGGAATAGTTACAGAAATATACAAGGTAAAGGTAATACAGAAACACAATTCCCCTCCCAGAAATCGGAGTCCCCAGGAGGGGCTCCCAACCACCTTTCCAGCTTCTCCCCACCTCTACCTTACCCCAGGGTTTGCCTTATCCACAAGATGAGTTTGGAGGACCAGCCAGGGGAGTTAGAAGGAAAGTGGTTAGTTAGGAGTAGACATCACCATTGTTTTCTTTTCACAGCCTGTAATATAATTTTCTCCATTAAAATAGTCCAATTAGCCTCAAACCAGCACAGTGTAGAAGTCACAGTTCTCTGGCAGCCTAACTGCAACAGAATAAAACTTCTTTTTAATTCTGCTCATGTTTAAAATAACTCTTGAGTGCTAATCTTGTTCCTTACTGTGGTTCTTTTCTAGCAGCAATTACTTTGTTTATGAAATTTTAAGCAATCTTGAGAATATTCATAATGGAATCCGTTGGATAAATGTGCCAGCTTGAAGTAGAGTATGAGCAAAGTAATAAATACTTTGAGTTGTGAGAGAGCAAGAGGATCTTTCATGGGATTGGGTTCCTCAATCTATTTCACTTGTCACTGTAAATTTTCTTAACTCTTAGAAGTATTAGCCTGTCAGCAGGCTTGCTGAACCTGTTTTACAAGCCTTCTTGATTTCCATAGTGTGTGTATTATATTAAATGGAAAAGCTGGCAGTAGTGCTAGCCAGGTTCTGCTTTAGGTCTGCTTGTCTTTGATTTTAGCATTTACTGGTAGAGTGTGTAAGTCTTTCTAAAGAAAAAATAAAACCAAACCAAAACACACACTTATTTAGTTCTAATAAAGTACAAAATACAGGAGGAACTTGGATTTTATTTTTATTATTTTGTGGGATCACAGAACTGTCAGGGTTGGAAGATGACCTCAAGGGTCATCTAGTTCCAAACCCCCCTGCCATGGGCAGGGACACCTTCCACTTGATCAAGTTGCCCAGAGCTAGCTGCTTAGCAAAGCAGGCTGAAGAATTGGGTGCTGGAGTATTTTTGCATCCCAACACTGACATCCTCCTGCTTCAGCAAAGCTCAGAAGCACAGTCATGTTCTGTGCAAACTTGGAGTTTCAGGTAGAACTGGATGAAATTGGAGGGAAAGTCTTAGTTAGTATTTTATAGGAATGTGCCTTGATATGCAGAACATGTAACCATCAGAACCTCAGCTGGCATGGAGTGGTCATCTCCTTTCTGTCTGTGAAGTTGTCCCTTTCTATAAAGGCTGCATTGACTGGTTTTACAATCACTCTCTATTTCTATCTGTGTGAAACTACTTATTAGTCCTGCTGCTGTATCTGGGCTACAGAAAATTACTGAAAAACATAAGCTTTGGGAAAAAACCTAACATTGCTCCAATTCTTAGTGTTTCAGTTTATAAATAATTTATATTTTGAACTCTAGTTTTGAAGTCATACTGCTTTTATTACAGAGCACATCTTAATGTGGTGAGGTTACTATTAGAGATAATAATTTGGGGGAAAAAAATTAATCCTCTTAGTTCTCAAAAGATTAAATGCAACTGAAACACCAAATTAACTGTCTAGTATGGTCAAAAGAAGTTGTGTTGAGGGTTTATTCTCAGTTCTGTATCAGTTCCTCTCAAATCTTTCTGTGTTTTCCCTATGTTTACACAGGTGTCTTGATGAAACTTTGCCATCACTCCCATCTACAAAAGTTCTGATGAATTTTACATTACTTATGCAAGTTTACCTCTCTTAGATTACTAGTTTTTTCTTTCATTTGACACCAGCTGAAGTTTATTTTTGGTTACTCAACCAGCTCACCAAGTGGGGGTTTGGCTTGGTTAGGGTTTCTGCCCCCACTATTTAACTTACTAGGCTAGCTGAATTCCCTGGTGCCAGCTGTCGTGTTTGTCACGTACATATGTTACTGTGCACCACAGTAGTGAGAGGAGGCCTTCTTTCAAACTTCTTTTTAAAGAAAAAAAAAAGAATTGAGAAAAGAAAGAAAAAATGTCTAGTTCTTTCCCCAGCCTTCCTTTACTCATATTCTAGTCTATTTTGGAGACTCCCAGATTTTTCTTGTAAATGCTAACGAGATGACTCATGCCTCACCCCTCAGATGACTTTCACAGAGTCACAGAAACATTCAGGTTGGAAAAGACTATTGGCATCACCAAGTCCAACCAATATCCCTACTCTACAAGGTTCACCCTAAACCATATCCCCAAGCACCATATCCAAACAACCTTTAAACACATCCAGGGTTGGTGACTCCACCACTTCCCTGGGCAGCACATTCCAATGCCACTCTTTCCATGAAAATTTTTTTTCCTAATGTCCAGTCTACACCAACCCAGTTGCAGCTTGAGACCCTTCTCTATTCTATCACTAATTACCTGTAAGAAGAGACCAGCACCAACCTCTCCACAACCTCCTTTCAGGTATCTGTAGACAGTAACGAGGTCTCCCCCCAGCCTCCTCTTTTTCAAACTAACCAGCCCCAGCTCCCACAGTTGCTCTTTGTAATATTTATTCTTCAGGCCCTTCACAGCTTCTCCCCAGCACTCCCTGCAGCACCTCCACATCCCTCTTGTAATGAGGTGCCCAAAACTGAACACAGTACTCGAGCTGTGACCTCACTAGAGCCAAATACAAGGGGACAGTCACCTCCCTACTCCTGCTGGACACAGCGTTTCTAATACAAGCCAGGAGGCCATTGGCTTTCTTGGCCACCTGGGCACACTGCTTGCTCATACTCTTTCCCAAGAGTAAGAATTCATTCAGTTATCTTAAGAACTGTCTTTGCACCGACCACATGAATAAACCTCTGATTTCCCTGTAGACTGCTTCACAGAAACTTTCAAGCCCCAGAAGAGGGAGCAGCACTGCATATGGGCAGAACGAGCCCTGATCTGAAGTCTGTGCTCACCAGTTAGGCTCTTTTCTCTTGTGTGAGGAAGCTGTTTCACTTACTGTGCTTCTGTTGTCCTGTCTATAAATGCAGACAGTGATTTACTTTTCTTTTTCCCCATGAAAGCTTGTGCAAATGCAAGTACAGGTTATGGGAAACCTTCTATGAGAGCAGTAAGAGTATTTCAGTGGAGGTAGTACATTTACCAACACCTAATTAAAACAACATTTAAAGTATTTATACCTATTGTTGCCATGCCATGAGTGATGGTTTGCAGTTGTTTAAGGGACATAAAAATATGATTTGTTCTTCTGATTTTAAAGTAGACCAAAAAATCAAGTGGTGGAGGATGCAGATGTTCTTTTCTGTTGCAAGTAGTTCACGTTCCTGTGTCCAAGGCAAGAACAAAACCAATACTTTATTCCTAGTTATGAAAGCCAGAAGCTTAAGATCTACAATGAAATATTTGTATAAATACTGTTTTTAGAGAACTTTTAAAAGAAGCAAGTGATCTGTTTAATCTTTACGTTGGCCTTTAATGTTTTTATGACGAACTGGGACACTCAAAGGTAGATGGTGACTGCTCGTTTTTCTTCTTTGAGCCTTTTTCACATCATGTTAGTGAAAGAAATGGTGTTGAGTATGACCAGCTTGAATAAACTCACTTTGTGTCATCTTGCCTTCATACAATCTCCAGCAACTGTAGATATTAAGTTGTGTGCGTTCGAGTATCAATGCTGAGCCTTCTGTTCTGCCTGACGTGCCTGAAATGCAGACTTCGTCCAAGCATAGCAAGCTCTGGCCCGTGCTTCTGAATACTCTCAAAATGTATCTCTTCTGCAGACTGTCACTGTTAACTCTGAGGTGTTTAAGTGCTGTGATACCTTACTAACAATGAAAACATCTGCTGCGCTGCACTTCTGCACGGCCCTATCGCATGGTCAGCTGGTGCGTTCTGTGCTTGACTTATCTGTTTCCTTGGGTCGTATGCTCCTTTGGGCAGGGACTGTTGTCTTACTGTGTTACAAGCATCAAGCACAAGGTCTGTTCTGAGCCAATAATAATTCAACTGCAAGATTGTCTGTCCCCCCTGCTTGCTTGATTTCTAGCTACAGTTATTTTCCATAATGTGCCTACCTGTTTAAAACCGCGCAATTGTACAACACGGTAACCGCTCCTGAGCTCTAGCCTAACACTTGACCTGGATCTACTTCTACAATAGAGATGGTTCCTCAGTAGTTGAAACTCTTGCTGGTAGAACAAGCATTGCCTCGTTTCTGTGCCTTCCTGAGGTGTAGATAGCCCTCTGTTATTTAAAATTCCTGTTCTGCCTTTTACCTGGATATTGTACACCTTGAAGTTGTGGAGTGGGGGTAGTGCAGGATTTCAGACTTCCAAATGTACCTGAACTTGAGTCTTCCTGTTCAGCTTCTCATGAGTGTGTCTACTGCATGCACTAAGGGATACTGTGAAGGTGCTACAAGGTGATCTGACCACCTGCTGCTGTGTGGAGCTGAGTAGAAGGACTTTGGTATTGGCAGCAGAATTAGCTGTTATCTGTGGTTGTACTTTAGACTCCCCTGCTTCTAGAGCTGCTGTTGTCACTGCCAATTGCAGTGGCTCGGTGTGGTAGATGCACCCTGGGACCTGTGCCAAAACTCATCCTGGGGTGCCTTGCTGAATGATTATGGCTAAAGCCCAAGACAGGACCAGTGTGCAGATCTTCACCGAAGAGAACTTGAAGCATTTCAAGTGCATAGGCAGGGAGCAAGCTGCAAAAGGACAAATGTTGGAGGATTATTACAGTTAGCCAGAAGAGATTTTACAGCTGTGAGACACTGACTGCAAATGGGGGTCTGACCTGTCCTGTGTTTTGGAGTTACCACAGTAGCATTGCCTGGCAGAAGGAGCTTGGCCAGGCCAGTTGGGCAACCGAGAGGTGTAGTTTTTGTCTGCAGTCTTGGTCTGCTAATCTAGCTGGTATTTCCTCAGACTTCTGTGGATTTCTTAATTGACATCCCCCAAATAAAAGGCAGACAGTAGCTTTATAGCTCCTATTACTGTATATTGTAATAAATTATAGATTGGTTGAAATTGTGTACTCTGCCTTTTCAACTCACTGTTCCTGAGGCTTTAGCAAGCTTCTTACTGAGACAGGAGAGTCTTATTAAAATAACTCTGCAGTGAACAAGCTGTATGAAAGCTTTGGGGTGAAGAAGTGTTTAACATGTTGAGCTGTAGTTTCTGCAGTGGCTCTCTGGTGAATGCCTTCGTGCATCACCATTGGCTGCCATTAGTTGTCTCTTCACAGCCAGGTGAGTTTCTCAGCATTTTCAAATCCAGGCTTTTCTCCGTGGCCTAGAGTGCCTTTGACTGTGCTTAACAAAACAATTACACCTCAGTTCCAAAGCTCACTGACTTCTGGGTATGCTTTGGCAACCAAAAGTTAAAAAATTCTATTCCATAACGCATTTAATGTGTGTTGGGGTTTTAAATGGTGCAGAACTAAGTAATATTAAATACTTTTGCAGCTGAAAGATTATGTGCTCTTGGAGAAATGTCTGCATTCTCTTCATCTAAAATAAAGCTCCTGGTTTTCTCTTGGCTTTCCAGGTTACACACCGGCTTTGGCCTGCGCACCCAATAAGGACGTGGCTGACTGCTTAGCTCTTATTCTGGCCACCATGATGCCTGTTTCATCGAGCAGCACATTACCTTCCCTTACATTCAATGCCATTAATCATTACACCAACACCTCAAAAACTGTCACCTTTGATTCCTTGCCAATTATGAGGAGTGACCATAGCTCTTACTGTACTTTCAACAACATTGGCAGGGAAGGTGGCTACCCATATACAGAAGAAGATGAACTCAATGACTCAGATTCTGAGACCTATTAGAAGCCACATTTTGTAGGTCTGGAGTGAACGCTGGTGCTGGAAGGTCAGACTTGCACTGTCACAAAGCTGTTGGTGTACAACAAGAGGACAGACCTTGGAGAAGATGTTTTTTTTTTTATTGTGGTTAACCTGTGAGACTCTAGGAGGATTTTTAAGAGCATATTTTGCGGAAGAAGCATAAATTCTCAAATCAAGTACTTGGAATCCACGGGGGGAGGGGGGAAAAAAAAAAAAAAGAATGTCAAAACTCTTTTATTTAACTGTATTCTACCATTCTGTTGCTGGTGCCAGGAGTAATTTCTGCAGACTGGGCACCCTACTTGATGTAAATGAACACCACTATTGTACAACACAAAGGATGCTAGACTTAAACATTATCAATGAAACTAAAAACATTTTTGAAGGCAATAAATGAGTTTGGTACAATAGGCATTGTTTGTGCTGCAAATTGCCAAAGGACCAAATAACTTAAAAGATTTTTTTTTTTTTTTTTTTTTTTAAATTAAGTATGTTTTTGTGAAAACTGGAATAGGTTATTTGAGAAGCTGTTTCAACCAAACCTTAATTACTTCTGGAAGAGAAGATTTGGTTTTAAATGTTGAATTTTTTTTAATCATCCGAAAGCCTTCCGACACTATACAATGTATCATGAAAACAAGCAGATGTACTTCCAAGTTTTTTGTTTTCTCTTTCTTTTAGGTGAAGTGAAAATGAAGTCATACTTTTATAATACTAAAATTAAACCAGCTAACAAGGTGAAGTCAGGGTGAAAAATGTACAGTGTAATAAACAAGGGAAGGGGTGGGAGATGTGGAAGGGAAGCAGTAATTGTTGCACAGGTTTAGATTATCTCTTTTTATTTTAAACTTTTGGTTCTTGGATTGAGATTTTTTTTTTAATTCTATTTAAAAACACACTAGTAACTTGGAAACTATGAAACTGCATAACAAATCAAAATGTCTTCATAACCCTGTTGTGACCGAGAGAGCTTTTTCAAATAATTTGTCCCCTTCCTTACAGCATAAATTTGTATGTAAGATGAAAAGTTGTATATCCCCATCACTTTTTCTTTTTTTCTTTTCTTTTCTTTTTTTTTTTTTTTTAATCCTGGAGTTGCAAGGGGGGAAAGTGAATTTAAAAGTATATTTCCCTATTAGAGAAACAAGTACAGTGTTGGTCTGTGGGAAAAGCTGTGTACCTTTGTCGTGCTCCATTTAGAAAATAAACAGCAGAAACAGGTCCCTGTAATGTAGTTCAGGCTTGCCCAAATTTATTATTTTTTTTTTTTTAATTTATAACAGACTACTGTGGGGTTTTATAATTGCCTGAAGAATGAAAAACTGACATAAGTAAGCTGAAGTTTTGTCTGTTAAATATGAACATTTACTTAATTTGGCTCTGCTTTAACTATAACTGCTACTTTACAAGTGAATTTCTTTATGTACATGCAAGGAATCCTTGCGTGTCCTGGTAAAGTACAAATAAATAACTACAAACTGATTCCAATTTCCTTTTTAATCCTTTTTGTATTGTGAAACTGGAAACCTTTATGATATTGTAAATTACCTGCTGATTTTTCTGAACATAGTGTGGAAACAGGGGACAATATTTTGATCTATTTGATAATTTGGTGGGGTTTTTGAAGAATTGCTGAGCATGTACATAGGAATAGTGACTGCTTGAATACTGTATTTACCTGCACTCTTTCAGTACTTCAAGATTCCTGTATATTTTACGGAGCGTAATAAAACTCAAATGTGAGTTCTACTAATGAAGAACTTTTGTATCTACCAAGCATTAATGACAAAGTCTCTTTTGTTGAACTGTTGGAATTTATAAAACCTACTTTGCAAAGGCTTTGCCAGCATTTTAATTCCGAAGCAAAGGTGAGCTGTTGAAATTTAAAGTCGTTCTAAAGGTTGAACTACTTGGTTATTACTTTAGGCTTCCTTTTTTTAAATGTTACTTAACCATTTGTGCCTGTGTTCATTGTTTATATATGCAGTATGTTTGTCTGTGAGGTGAATTAGGTGGTGGCAGAGAGAGATCATGATTCCTGTATGGACTTCCCTCTGATTCTGTCAAGTATGGGGCTGCGTGGGAGTGATGTAGGTGCCTCAGATGAGCACGCAGCAGCGCTCAAGCAATCCATTTTGGCCTGTCTCGGGAATCACTGCATCTGCTTAAATACAAAGGTTGAAGCAGCATGGACCCATTTTCCTCAGAATCAGAATGCCAAGCAGCAGCCTGTTATTTAAAAGGTAAAAACTGTGGTTTTCTGTTAATGAAGCTCCAATTTTTGTTACTTGAGAGGAATTGTCAGCAGATGGTATCGTGCTAACTTCTGACTTCAGCGTGACCTGTCACCTCATTGTGTGGTGTCTGAGGCAGTTTATAGGAGGAGACAGTCCTGTCTTGAAAAATTAGCAGGGCAACCAAAGGCTGAGTGCTATGCTAATCATGTTCACTGTGTGCTTGGATGATGGAGGAGAGAAAATTCTTAAGGCATTGGTTTAAAAGTCGAAAGATTTGGATAGAGAATAGAGGCAAATGCAGAAAAGAGAGCAGCTGGACACCTTTGTTTCCTTGTGTCAATCAGAAATCATGCCTCTTCTGTTTCATGACTGCTTCCTTCTCTTCCTTTTCTTCTTTCTCTTGAGGAAGAAAACCTTGCTGCTGTATCAGGTCTCCATTATTTTTAAATTCTGTGAACTCCTCAGAGCTAAAGTTCTGGAGGGTTTATCACAAACTGATAATTCCTTTTAGGAATTCAGAGTTACATTATTTAACTGTCTCATCTATCTCATCATTAGAACTTGTTTGGCAAGGCTGTAGGTTTTAATTTGTATGTATTTGATTGATCCTGTTTAAAAAAACAAAACAAAACACACAAAAAAAAAATACACCCCCCCCCCCCCCCCCCCAAAAAAAAAAAACCCAAACTCACAGAGAGAACACACCAAAACCCCAACTCTGTTACCTCCTGTCAGAATGGAGAGGACAGTGATTGTGCCTTGTCATAGTTTGGACTGTTAGCAGAATGTAGTGGTGTTCCAAAACTGGAAGGTCACTTGTTTACAAACCATGCTACTGTGCACAGAGACCACTTCCCCAGTGAGAGCTTCCTTGCTTCTGTAAAACCATTAATGCTGTGCGTGGCTGGAGGGGTTCTGTGTTCACACTTCAGTGGAGGCCTGTTCATTGCCAGAAAATTGTACTGAAATAGTTTTGGGCTCCCCAGTTGTAAGAGGGACAGGAATCTGCTGGAGAGAGTCCCAACAGAAGGCTATGAGGATGATTAGGGGACTGGAGCACTGCCGGGTGAGGAGAAACTGAGGGACCTGGGGCTGGAGAAGACTGAAGGGGATTTATTAAATGTTTATAACTATCTGAGGGCTGGGGGTCAGGAGGTGGGGACAGGCTCTGCTCACTTGCTCCCCGGGATAGGACAAGGAGCAATGGATGGAAGCTGCAGCACAGGAGGTTCCAGCTCAACACAAGGGGGAACTTCTTTACTGTAAGGNGGAATCACTGCATCTGCTTAAATACAAAGGTTGAAGCAGCATGGACCCATTTTCCTCAGAATCAGAATGCCAAGCAGCAGCCTGTTATTTAAAAGGTAAAAACTGTGGTTTTCTGTTAATGAAGCTCCAATTTTTGTTACTTGAGAGGAATTGTCAGCAGATGGTATCGTGCTAACTTCTGACTTCAGCGTGACCTGTCACCTCATTGTGTGGTGTCTGAGGCAGTTTATAGGAGGAGACAGTCCTGTCTTGAAAAATTAGCAGGGCAACCAAAGGCTGAGTGCTATGCTAATCATGTTCACTGTGTGCTTGGATGATGGAGGAGAGAAAATTCTTAAGGCATTGGTTTAAAAGTCGAAAGATTTGGATAGAGAATAGAGGCAAATGCAGAAAAGAGAGCAGCTGGACACCTTTGTTTCCTTGTGTCAATCAGAAATCATGCCTCTTCTGTTTCATGACTGCTTCCTTCTCTTCCTTTTCTTCTTTCTCTTGAGGAAGAAAACCTTGCTGCTGTATCAGGTCTCCATTATTTTTAAATTCTGTGAACTCCTCAGAGCTAAAGTTCTGGAGGGTTTATCACAAACTGATAATTCCTTTTAGGAATTCAGAGTTACATTATTTAACTGTCTCATCTATCTCATCATTAGAACTTGTTTGGCAAGGCTGTAGGTTGTAATTTGTATGTATTTGATTGATCCTGTTTAAAGAAACAAAACAATACACACAAAANAGGAGCAATGGATGGAAGCTGCAGCACAGGAGGTTCCAGCTCAACACAAGGGGGAACTTCTTTACTGTAAGGGTCCCAGAGCACTGGCACAGGCTCCCCAGAGGGGTTGTGGAGTCTCTTTCCAGGCCTGTCTGGATGTGTTCCTGTGTGCCCCGAGCTGGATTGTCTGGTCCTGCTCTGTCAGGGGGGTTGGACTGGATGATCTCTTTGGGTCCCTTCCAACCCCTGACATCCTGTGAGCCTGTGAACCCCTCAGCTTTCTAAAAGCAAATCCTCCTCTTTTTGTATGGGGTAGAGCACATCTGTTGTTAGAACCTTCTTCAAACAGTCCGTGGAGTTTCCACTAAGAGAAAGCAGTGAGCTTTGGCAGGACCACTAAAGCAGTATTTTTAGAATAAAAGAACCTCCTTTTATCCTGGGTGAGGGTGGGGAAACAAACAAAAAAGAATTAAGTAATGAGGGAAACCAACCCTACTTAGCTTTCTGTGCCTTCTGACTTCTGGGATGTTTTGTGGGTTTTTCAGTTCTCAGGATAAATGTGCTGCAGAAGAAAAAATGCCACATTAGTATTAACTTCCCAGGCTGATCTGTTGTTTTAGTTTTCAGGGCTGGGGGGAGTGTGTGTGGGGTTTTTTGGGGTTGGCTTTTTTTTTTTTTTTTATCATAGCATGGTAACATAAATGGTACTTGCATGCAGAATCTGTCTTGTCTTCACCACCACTCCCACTCCCTGAGTGACCTCACTGTAATCAAAAATACTTTTCTTGTAGTTCCTCACAAAAGCTTGCCCTCCCTCTATCATCTTCATTGTATTTCTTCCTATTACTCTTTATTGCTTCCCTACTCCTAGATACCTCCAAAATAATACCATAAATACATTTGCAACAATCAGAGCTAGAAATATGCACATTTTATACTGGGATCTTAGTTGTTGTGGGTTTTTCTGGTTGTATATTTTCTCATTTTTATATTCTGACTTGTCTGCCAGGCTGGAATGCTTGGTTAAAGAAAGATGACTATCTGAAAACTAATTACTTCAGTGTTTTGCTGGGTTTAGCATCTACACAAAAGGCACTAAAAGATCCCAGAGCTCTTACCTAAGTTTTATGGAATATCTCTAAAAAGGAGCCTGAGGTGATGTTTACAGATCCTTCAACCTCTGGGGTTGAGAGGATTTAGCCTTCCTGTCTTGCCCAGAAATGGTGTCCATTTAAAGGCAACAACTTCTGTAGTAATCCAGAATAACATAATTCTATTCTAGCTTATCAAAAAGGAGAGAAGATTCATTAAATCCAGCTGGTTGGGAGAACACAAGTGGTGTTCTGATAGCTCAGCTCCTTTATTGAATGAAAAAAAAATGTGAGCTTTCTGTTTTAAGCATGCAACAACTGTGTGAGAGGTTAAGTGCAGAGAGACTGTAAGCAGCAGTCAACTCTTACAAAGCACCACTGTCTAGCACATAACTTAGGAGAAGCTTTTTCATGTGCATGGCATTTTTAGCAGTGCTAAACATGCCTGGGGGTGCCCATGCTATGTAATTCCATGTTTGGACCAGGGAGGTTCCAATCTTAGAAGCCTAGATAAAAAAGGATGTTTATAGAAACAGCAGTTCTGAGAACCACAGGATGTGCTCTTTGGCACAGTGTTCCTCAGGGTGAGGGAGGGAGCTCCATGGGCATGCCCAGCTGCAGTAGGAGGAGCTGGCAGGAGTACCCTCCTCGTTTCCCACCACTGTCTGTTGTTCTGCTGAGGGTACATACCCATTTCCCCAGAGAAATTCCATCATGGTCTTGGTTAAAAAGCATTGGTGCCTGGTAGCCATAATTCCTGGTATTTCAGCCCTGGATGGAGTCAGACTAACAACCTCAGAGCTAAGGGCCTTTGAAATTTCTTAATAAGCAGTTCCATCTTGAAACACCACTTCCATAAGTCTGGATTTAAATTCAGCAAATTAATATCAGGAAGAACTAAGTATGTAAGTTACTTAAGTTGGTCCAGAAAATTCCTATGAAGCCTTAAATCCAGGACTGACCAGCAGTTGTTGCCTCTTGCAGTAATGGCTCAATGATTTGTGATGACTTCCTTATAATCCTTAAATATGCTGTGGAAGCTGATAGCACAGCTGGAGACAAATTCTTTCAGAATAGGGTTTTAAATATTTGGAGTTTTGTTTAATTAATCTGTAGCTATGACACTGACTGGGACAAGATAAGAACTTAAAAAGATGGCCTTCCTTTACAGACTGAACCCTGAAGAGATGGAACACAGGCCTCTGCTAGATGACAGCATTGGCTTTTGCCTTATAAAGAACATTAAGGAACCACCATGCATTAATCTGAAATGACAAAACAAAGGGTTAGTCATAGAGAAAATATCCTGTTATTATAATGATCTGCAAGCCTCATCACCAAAATCTCTTTGTTTTACTTGCAAAGATCGATGTTACCTTGAACTGTCACAGCGGTGTCTCCATGAGAGTTTTCTTTTGCCAGGAGCCCCAGGAGTGCTTGCAGCTCTGCTTCTACTCTTCCTGGGGAGCACTTGGCCTTTGTGTTGGCAGCTTAGAGCAGGCTTGTTGCATCAAGGGCAAGGTGAAGCAGAAGCAAGAAGAAAGAGAAGCAAGTGCCTGTCTGGATGTAGAAAATACCACCCAAGCCCCTGGTGTGATGTATGTATGCTTCTCATACCTAGCATGAGAAAGACTGCCTGAAATAGCAGCCTTGGAAAGAGTGTTCCTCTCAGGTGTTCCATCATCTAGAACCCAGGAAAAAGACAGGAGTGGTTTGCTTTCCCTTCCCTGGGGAAAAAGTAGTTACAGATGTGATTAACATTTTCAAGCCATGGGCTTCTTCTACAACTTGCCTCACAACTGAACATTCCCCATGGGGGAAGAAGGTCAATGTCCTTGCTTGCAGAAGGTGAAGATGTCTTGCAGCACTTCCATACCCAGTATCCTGGTCTCTTTAGCACTGTTACCTGTCTTTAAATAAAGCAGTGTTCAAATTTCCATTTTCCTAGTGCTGTGTGTCATTTTACATCAAGATGGAGCTCCTTCCATTCCATGCTGCAGTTTTCAAGCCAAGGTTGGAATAGGAACATTGTAGTGTGTCACTGTGTATGTTTACAGATCAATAATATGGAATGTAAAGAGCCTTTCAAGCTGTAGATCAATAATATGGAATGTAAAGAGCCTTTCAAGCTGTCTTAATATTGCTAATGTCACTAAGTGAAGGAGGAACCTCTTGCATTCTGCTTTTTCATTAAAATTGCAATAACCATGAATTTTGCTATTCAGTTTCACAAGCCCCCACTTCCAGGTCTTACCAAATGGCAGATGTACAGGTTTTCTTTTCATTTTACCTGGGGGTTAGCTTGGAAAGCTTATGACACTGAGCATTTTAGATGTTCTTTTATACTACAAGCACAGATTTTAAAGCAGAATCTAAGGATTCACATCCTGTGTCGTGTATTTACTATCCCTTGCCAAATGCTGTTACTGTGGTTTGGTTTTGTTGCACTTGCAGATGGAGGCTGTTCAGGAAGCTCTAAAACATGCATCTGCTGAAGAGATGGTGGCTAATGGGCTGTGTTGCAGCGTGTTGTGAGCACCAGCCTTGCTGAAGTTTTCCATGCTTTCCCACTAAATGGTATGTAGCTTCCCATCTGAACACCAGGTTGTTTGGAAACAGTGCATCAGGGCAATGCTGGGATTGCTGTTCTAGTGCAGGCTTCCAGAAGCTGCTGATCAAGATAGGAGAGCACACTCCTAATACTTGTGCCTGCTTTTCTCAGGGAGGAGATGGAGCAATGTGCCCCATGCATATGGTAAGACCAGAAGGTCTTGTTTTCTGTAGTTTTGACATACTCACTGGTGCTGTGCAACGCACTTTGCAAGTATCTCTCAGATAATACCTTGTTTTCATGTAAGCATAGCAAATATGTGACACTATTTACTTGTTTAGCCTACTTTACTGTGATGATAATGGCCTGCTGTGGAACTAAATCCACAACTATCAAGTGCGAGAGGACACATTTTTCAGTCTACAAAGTGGAGCGGGGAGGCTTACCCTGAGAGCTGAAATCCTCCAGCTGTTCATTGCTCCTTTCTTTTAGGCTTGGTCTTATGGTAGTATAACCAGAAGCACAAATAAGCACCACAAATGTTTTTTTGTTCTACCCTGTATGTTCTGGAATTTGCACAAGAACTCTGCTATGGGTGCCAAAGAATTAATGATTCCTAATAACCCTGTGGCAGGGTGGCCTACTTTTCCATCAGGAAGTTTATGTCTAATGAGATACAGACACTCCTCTCACCATATTTCTGTCCAGAATATGCTGCAGGATAAACAGACCTCTTGTGTTGCTGCATCAAAGCTGGGTGTGGGTAGATTCCAGCTCACAGTAATACAGCTTGAAGAAGGAAGGTTTGATAGAGCCCCAGATCATCACTCTTTACAAACTTATTTTGTGTAAACAGTTAAGAAACTGTGAGATAGAAACCAAGAAACTGCAGGATTTCTGAGACCACAAGGTAAGTGTAATGGAGGGGTAA
>WBNM01018134.1:0-14601 GCA_013399055.1 Ramphastos sulfuratus | reverse complement strand
TTTTTTTTTTTTTTTTTTTTTTGAGGGGTTGGGGAGAACAGGATAAATCAGCAGATATTTGGGTCCCAGCATGAGATCCTTCCCTTTTGCCCTGGAGTTCTCCAGCCCTTGCTTTGTACCTTATCTCCAGGAAGACCAAAACACCTTCTTCCCAACTTGCCAAGAACTCTGGTGCCCATGCCAACAGACTTCCTCGTGGGATTTTAGCAACTCTTGTCAGCACTTGCTATTTCCAACCCATCACCCCCTTTTCTCTTTTTTTTTTCCCTGGGTTTCTTTTTTTTTCTTTCTTTCTTTTTTTTTTTTTTTCCCCCTCCCCAAGGTGGAAGATTTATCAGCAGAGCTGTGAAAAAAAGAAGAAGGTAGAACGTTGGAGCCTTGGGGCCTTGGCAGCATGAATGGGGCTGGAGAGGTGTTTTGGCCACATAAAAGATATCTCTGGCTCTGTCCCAGGGACACAAACAAAAAAACCAAACAAACCTGGGGGTGATGAGATAAAAAATCCAACGCCCCCATAAATGCTTTTTTTTAGGACCTAAAAAATGCCTCCAGTGATGCTTTCAGAGGCACCTACCCTGGCAGGTAATGCTTCTCCAGCTCTCCTTTTCACCATCTTCCCTTGGTTCCTCTCAGGGCTCAGTGCCTCCTGGCTGTAAGGATGATGTCCCTGAGGTCAGCTGGAGCTCAGGATGGGATTTGAGGAAGAGCCACACATTTCATGCCCATCCTCATGATGTCCCTGAGGTCAGCTGGAGCTCAGGATGGGATTTGAGGAAGAGCCACACATTTCATGCCCATCCTCATGATGTCCCTGAGGTCAGCTGGAGCTCAGGATGGGATTTGAGGAAGAGCCACACATTTCATGCCCATCCCCGTGATATCAGTGCTATAGACAGGGGGATTGAGGCACCTTCAGCAAGTGTGCAGATGGCACCAGGCTGAGTGGTGCTGTCGATATGGCAGAGGGGCAGGATGGCATCCAGAGGGAGCTGGGCAAGCTGGAGAGGTGTGCCCAGCTGAACCTCCTGAGGATGAACAAGAGCAAGAGCAGAGTTCTGCAGCTGGGCTGGAACAGTCCTCACTGTCAGTACAGGCTGGGGGAGGAGATGATGGAAAGCAGCCCTGGGGGAAAGGGCTTGGGGGAGCTGGAGGGGAAGAAGCTGGACAGGAGCAGGCAGTGTGAGGCTGGAGCACAGAAAGCCAAGGACAGCCTGGGCTGCACCCAGAGATGTGTGGCCAGAGA
The DNA here is from genome assembly GCA_013399055.1 of Ramphastos sulfuratus. NCBI lineage: Eukaryota > Metazoa > Chordata > Aves > Piciformes > Ramphastidae > Ramphastos > Ramphastos sulfuratus. The sequence continues at coordinate 13,358 of WBNM01018134.1, read as the reverse complement.
TGGAGAGAGGAGATCCTGTCCCTCTGCTCTGGGGAGACCTCACCTGGAGTGCTGCATCCAGCTCTGGAGCCCTCAACACAGCAAGGACATGGACCTGATGGAGCAGGTGCAGAGGAGGGCCAGGAAAATGATCAGGGGGTTGGAGAAGCTCTGCTGTGAGCACAGGCTGAAGCAGCTGGGAGTGTGCAGCCTGGAGAAGGCTCCAGGGAGACCTAATTGCAGCTTGCCAGGAGCTGAAGGGGGCTCCAAGAAGGCTGCAGAGAGACTGTTTGCAAAGGCCTGCAGGGACAGGATAAGGAGCAGTGGTTTGAAATGAGAGAAGAGGAGATTTGGATTGAATGTAAGGAACAAGTTCTGCACCAGGAGAGTGCTGGAACACTGCAACAGGTTGCCCAGGGAGGTGGCCCCATCCCTGGGGATATTGAAAGTGAGGCTGGACAGGGCTGTGGGCAACCTGATCTAGCTGAGGATGTCCCTGCTGAGTGCAGGGGGGGTTCGATTGGATGAGCTTCGGAGGTCCCTTCCAACTCGGCCCATTCTATGAGTCTGTGACAGAGCAGGGCTGGTCCATCACAGCCTGGAGCCTGGCGAGCCCCAGCTGGTGCTCTCCAAAGCTAAATACTTTGCGCCCTCTCCTGGGTCTGGACGGTGTGGCCCTGGTGTCTCCCTGGTGTCTCCCATCCTGCCACCTTCCCTTTGTCTGGCAAGAGCTGGGGACACCAAGCTGCGGTTGTCCCCCAGGCCGCCACTCTCACAGCCCTTCCAACACTTTACCCTCCCCCAAAATACACCAAATGAGTTTTTAATGTGGATGAGCTGCAGCCAAGGGAAAGCTCAGGGCTGGCTTTGAGTCCTCCACCACATGCTGAACCTCAACCTAAAGTCATTGTCACCATACATGGTCCTCCCCATCAGGACAGGACAAAACCAGGTGGTTTGAGTTAACCAAGATCCTTCTTCATTCCAATCTGCTACGATGCTGAGATCTTTGAGCATCATCCAGGGGTCGATGCCCACCCTGGGCATCCTCCTTCATCCTTGTGACAGCAAGAAGCAACACTAGGACTACCAAACCTGGATGCTGGTGAGGGTTTGGGTGTCAGAGCACTGAGGAAGAGGCTGTGTGCTTGCAAGGAGCAAGGTGGGATGAAGCTGTATGCAGGCAGCCAAGGTGGAGAGGTGTTCATCCTTAGAGAGCTGAAGCAAATGAAATCAGCCTAGACATGACCACTGTAGACAGACAGAACAGCAAAGTCTCCATCAGTGGCTGAGACAGAAGCACAAGGCTTAGATAAGTGCCCTCTGCACTGGATAAAATACTGGCTGGGCCAGGCCCAAAGAGTGGTGGTGAATGGAGTTAAGTTGGCACCCAGTTACCAGTGGTGTCCCCCAGGGTTCAGTACTGGGGTCTGTCCTCTTTAACACCTTTATCTGGGTGAGGGGATGGAGGGCACCCTCAGTAAATTGGCAGATAATCCCATGCTGGGTGGGCTGTGTCCATCTGCTAGAGGCTTTGCAGCAGAACTTGGGCAGGTGAGAGCCATGAGTCAAGGCCAATCGTATGAAGTTCAACAAGGTCAAGTGCCAGGTCCTGCACATGGGTCACAATGACCCCATGGGGAGCTCCAGACCTGGGGATGTGTGATTGGAAAGCTGCCACTTGGAGAGGGACCTGGAGACATTGGTTGGCAGTCAACTGAACATGAGCCAATGGTGCCTGGGTGGCCAAGGAAGCCAATGGCATCCTGGCTTGGATCAGAAACAGAGTGGGCAGCAAGGACAGGAATGAATCATCCTCCTGTGCTCAGCACTGGGGAGGCCACACCTCGAGTGCTGAGTTTAGCTCTGGACCACTCACCCCAGGGAGGACATTGAAGGGCTGGAGCCTATCCAGAGAAGGGCAATGAAGCTGGAGAAGGGCCTGGAGCACCTGGGCTGTGAGGAGGGGCTGAGGGAGCTGGGGGTGTTCAGACTGGAGAAGAGGAGACTGAGACTGGAGAGCGAGGAGGGGGCAGCTCTGCTGCTTGGTGGCAAGGGACAGGAGCAGAGGAAATAGTTCCAAGCTGTGCCAGGGGAGGTTCAGGCTGGATGCTAGGGAATATTTCTTCCCAGAGAGGGTTCTCAGACATTGGAATAATCTGCCCAGGGCAGTGCTGAAGTCTCCACCCCTGTGGGTGTTTAAGCGGCCCATGGGGCCTGGTGCTTAGAGACATGGTTTGGTGTTGACCCTTCAGTGCTGAGTTGAAGGCTGGACTGGATGAGCTTGGAGGTCTCTTCCAACTGGATGTTTTCTGTGATGCTGGATCCAGTGCACCTTCAACAAATGTGCAGCTGGCATCAAGATAAGAGGTGAATTCAATACACCAGAGGGATAGGATCCATCCACACAAACCTGGACAAGCTTGAGTATTGCTTCCAGGTGAGCCTCAGGAGGGTCAACAAGGCCAAGTGCAAGGTCCTGCATATGGGTTGGGTCAGTCCATGGTAACAATCCAGGTAAGGGGATGAAGGGCTGGAGAGCAGCCCTGTGGAGGACTTGGTGGGTGCTGGTGGGAGAAAAGCTGGGCAGGAGCTGGCACTGAGTACTGCCAGCCCAGAGCCAGCCCTGTCCTGAGCTGATCCCCAGCAGCATGGGCAGCAGGGGCAGGGAGGGGATTCTGCTCCTCTGCTGTACTCTGCTGAGGCCTCCCCTGCAGTGCTGGGGCAGCTCTGGAGTGCTCAGCAGACCACAGGCAGGGACCTGCTGGAGCAGGGCCAGAGGAGGTCACAGCCATGCTGGCAGGGCTGGAAGGGCTCTGCTGGGAGGCCAGGCTGGCACAAGGGGGGGGGTGAAGGCTGGAGAAGAGAAGGCTCCAGGGAGAGCTTCTGGAGGCCTTGCAGGACTTGGAAGGGGCTGATCAGAAAGCTGGGGCCAAACTTTTTATCACAAGGGGTGATGGTTTGATACTAAGAAACAGAGATTCAGACTGAGTTAGAAGGAAGGAATGTTTTATGTTGAGGGTGGTGAGAGCCTGTCCCAAGTTGCCCAAGGAGGTGGTAGATGCCCCATGACTGGCACCATTCCAGGTCAGGTTGTTTGGGGCTCTGAACAACCTGCTATAGCTGAAGATGCCCCTGCTGTCTGCAGAGAGGTTGGACTGGATGACCTTGCAAGATCCCTTCCAACCCAAAGCATTCCATGATTCTTTACCATCCATCCATCCAAGGCATTGATACATGCAAGGTGTTCAGGGTGCAGAAGATCTGCTCTGATCAACTAACTTTCTCCTGTTTGGGTCTATCAGAGGTCTCAATGTGTAGGAGATGCATGTCTCTGTCTGTATCCATCTGAACAAGGTGGGGAGGTTTGTTCTACACATCCTATATGGTAAAGAAGACTCCAGAGTGCTCGGTGGCATATTCACCCCCACCACCAAAGTGAGTCCCTCCTTGATGGGAGGGAACAGCATCTCCATGGAGGCTGCAGGGAGCAAAGCTCAAGCCACAACCCCACATGGTGGTGGTCGAAAGTCCAAGTCAAGAGTAGGACACGTGGTGGCATGGCTGGCATGGGTTGGTGCCATGGCCAAGGACACTGAGTAGCTCCACGGTACGGGTTGGTGCCATGGCCAAGGACACTGAGTAGCTCCATGGCATGGGTTGGTGCCATGGCCAAGAACACCGAGTAGCTCCACGGTACGGGTTGGTGCCATGGCCAAGGACACTAAGTAGCTCCATGGCATGGGTTGGTGTCATGGCCAAGAACACCGAGTAGCTCAGTGGCATGGGTTGGTGCCATGGCCAAGGACACTGAGTAGCTCCATGGCATGGGTTGGTGCCATGGCCAAGAACACCGAGTAGCTCCATGGCATGGGTTGGTGCCATGGCCAAGGACACTGAGTAGCTCCATGGCGTGGGTTTCCCAGCTCTGGGCGTCGTGTCCAGGTGTGCCAGCTCTGATTTTGGTGTATCCTTATCATCCAGATCTCAGTAGGAGATGTGAGTGGGTCACCAAGAGCGCTGGGGTTGGCCATTTGGGGGGCTGGGCTAAGCAAGGCTGATGCTGTAGGTCTCCAGGCAGGTGACAACATTGTTGGCTTGTGTCTAACCCAGCCCACAGCTACCATTTGGGTGGCAAACTCAGCATGGGCTCCTTCCCAGTTCTCAGTCTGGCCAGGCATGCTCCCATCATTCTACAACACCGATGACACCAATGGGCCCACATCTCTTACTGGTGTGGCCCCATTCTAGCAACTGGAGGATAAGGATGTCCCAGTACTACCCTTAAAGCCACCCATGGTACAGATCTTGAGCTGGAGAAACACACAGCTCCATGTTCTTCAGATGAGTATGAGCTGAATAAACCCTCCCCAGCCTTCAAACGGCCCCATCAGGGAACCTTTACATGAGAAAGGAAAGGAACTGTCCACCGGAAGCTCACCCTGAGCCAGGGTCTGTGTCCTCCATGATCCCACCTCATCCTTCATGGTCCCACCATGTTCTCCAAGGTCCCACCATTTCATTGGTGGCTTGATCACCAGTGAAATATGGTCCTAAGCTGCTCAAACTGAGCCAGGGACCAAGTCCTCCATGGTCCTTCCTTGTCCTTCATGGTCCCACCATGTCCTTCATGTTCCCACTATGCTCTCCAAGGTCCCATCATTTTGTTGGTGGCTTGACCACCAACAAAATATGGTCCTAAGCTGCTCAAGCTGAGCCAGAGACCAAGTCCTCCATGGTCCCACCTTGTCCTTCATGTTCCCATCATGTTCTCCAAAGACCCATCATTGCATTGGTGGCTTGACCACCAACAAAATATGGTCCTAAGCTGCTCAAACTGAGCCAGGGTCCAAGTCCTGCATGGTCTCACCATGTTCTCCAAGGTCCCACCACTATGTCGGTGCTTTGACCACCAACAAAATATGGTCCCGATCTGCTCTAACTGAGCAGCCAAGCCAGAGAGAGCGAGCGCTGGATGGGGCTACCACTGTGTCATCGCAGGCTGGAGATGGGCTGAAAGTGCTGCAAGCTTGGCGGCTGCTGTCCTCCCACCCTCCAGCGCACCCCCCAGCGCAAACCATCTCCGCTGCATGAAGCTCCGAGGGCCCTGGTGAGAGCCAGGTGTCTGCCGGCGGTGCCCTAGGAGCCGTAGGTGATGCAGTGGTCGTTCCTCCACTTGGAGCTGACCTTGTCGAGGAGGTAGCGAGTGCTCTCGCGGAACTTGCGCTGGGTGAAGTAGAAGAGGATGGGGTCCAGGACACTGTTCATGCTGGCGAAGGGCCGCGTGCACTTGTAGGCAATGGCGAAGGCTTGCAGGGCCTGGCAGGGCACGCCGGGTGAGGACCGCACCATCAGGTAGATGGTCTTGGTGAGGTGGAAGGGGAGGAAGCTGATGGAGAAGACGATGACCACCATGATGATCATCCGCACGGCCTTGTCCTTCCTCTTGTGCACAGCCAGGCCCATCAGCTCATCCCGCTGGCACAGGATCCGCGCCATGCTGCAGTAGCAGGCCAGAATGGCAGCGAAGGGCAGCAGGAAGCCGGTGACGGTGAGGGTGATGCCGTAGGGGAAGTAGGTGGTGGAGCCCTCCGGGGGGCTCAGGTCGTAGCAGACGGTGCGGTTGCGCTGGGTGCCGGTGGAGGCGAAGATGAAGGTGGGCAGGCACTGGGCGATGACGATGAGCCAGACGGCCCCGCACACCAGCCAAGTCAACTTCTTGCTCTTCTTCTTGTGCCACGAGGCCAGGGGGTGGCAGATGCCCAGGTAGCGCTGGACGCTGATGCAGGTGAGGAAGAGGATGCTGCCGTGGAGGTTGGTGTAGAACTGGAAGCGGACGAACCTGCAGGTGAAGTCCCCGAAGGGCCAATAGTCCTTCTGGGTGTAGTTGTAGATGAGGAGTGGGAGGGAGCAGACGTAGAGCAGGTCAGCCGTGGCCAGATTCAACATGTAGATCATGCTGCGGCTCAGGGCTTTCCGTGCCACCCAGATCTGCCCGATGACCACGGCGTTCAAGGGCAGCCCCACCAGGAACACCACCGAGTAGACCAGGGGCAGCAGGACGTGCTTGAACTCCTCGTGGAAGGTGCAGGAGTTCCTCCTGGCACTTACCAGGGCTGTCAGGTTCTCCATGGCACTGTGGTCCCTCCTACTGTGGTAGCCCCTCAGCAGCATCTGCCAATGACAAAGCAAGACAAGTAGGGATTGGTGGCTTGGGCGCAGGGTGTCACATGTGGCCTGGCAGGGTGAACCTGAACCAGTGTCTGCAGCCCTATAGCTCCATCCTATGAGGACAGGCATTGAGGCCCCTTCCCACCTAAACCATTCTATGATTTTATAGAATCATAGAATCATAGAATGGTAAGGTTGGAAGGAGACCTCAAGGATCATCTAGTTCCAACCCCCTGCCATAGGCAGGGACACCTCCCACTAGCACAGGTTACTCAAGGCCTCGTCCAACCTGGCCTTGAACACCTCCAGGGAGGGAGCAGACACAACCTCCCTGGGCAACCTGTGCCAGTGCCTCACCACCCTCACTGTAAAGAACTTCCTCCTAACATCCAGTCTAAATCTCCCCTCTGCCAGTTCAAACCCATTGCCCCTTGTCCTGTCATTGCAAGATCTTATAAATAGTCCCTCCCCAGCCTTCCTGCAGGCCCCCTTCAGATACTCTAAGGTCTCCTGGAAGCCTTCTCTTCTCCAGGATGCAGAGCCCCAACTTTCTCAGCCTGTCCTCACAGCAGAGCTGCTGCAGCCCTCTGATCATCTTCGTGGCCCTCCTCTGGACCCGCTCCAACACTTCCATGTCCTTCCTGTGCTGGGGGCTCCAGAACTGCACACAGTACTCCAGGTGGTGTCTGAGGAGAGCAGAGTAAAGGGGCAGAATCCCCTCCCTTGCCCTGCTGCCCACACTGCTCCTGCTGCAGCCCAAGACTCGGTTCCTGTCTGGGCTGCACGCGCTCACTGCTGGCTCATGTTGAGCTTTTCATCACCCTAGACCCCAAGGACCTTCTCCTCAGGGCTGCTCTCCAGCCATTTCTCACCCAGCCTGTATTTGTGCTTATGATCCTTCTGGGGTGGGGCAAGCCCCACTATTAGTCCAGGCTGGACAGCAGCCTGGTGGAGAAGGGCTTGTGGGTGCTGGAGGGTGAAAAGCTGGACAAGAGCTGGCACTGAGCATTGCTAGCCCAGAGCCAGCCCTGTCCTGGGCCGATCCCCAGCAGTGTGGGCAGCAGGGGCAGGGAGGGGATTCTGCCCCTTTGCTCTGCTCTGCTGAGACCTCCTCTGCAGTGCTGGGGCAGCTCTGGGACAGAGGAAGTCACAGCCATGCTGGGAGGGCTGGAAGGGCTCTGCTGGGAAGCCAGGCTGGGAGAGCTGGGGGTGTGCAGCCTGGAGAGGAAAAGGCTCCAGGGAGACCTAATAGCAGCCTGCCAGGAGCTGAAGGGAGAGACAAGAAGGCTGCAGAGAGACTTTGCAAAGGCCTGCAGGGACAGGATGAGGGCAATGCAGAGTAGAGCAGGTTGAGATTGGATGTGAAGAACAAGTTCTGCACCAGGAGGGTGCTGGAACACTGCAACAGGCAACACTCAATCAACAGGCAACCCAGGAAGGTGGTTGAGGCCCCATGCCTGGAGATATTGAAGGTGAGGCTGGACAGGGCTGTGGGCAACCTGATCTAGCTGAGGATGTCCCTTCTGATCTGGATGAGCTTTGGAGGTCCCTTCCAACCCAGACCGTTCAGTGATTCTATGATTCCTGCTCCTCTGCAGGGGGTGCCAAAGCCCTGCGGCTGGTCCCCGGCGTGGTGGCCTCTGGAGTTTCAGGACATGGACTGTAGTACAACTCACTGACGTTTGTGGCTGCTTTCAGCTGGGAACCAGCACTGGTGACACTCTGGTCCCGGAGGTTTTGAGGTCTGTGGGATGTGAGAACCCACCCGTGTGGTCTGTGGGCTGCTCTGAGCTGGGCAAGAGGGCATCAGCTTGTCTTAGAGGCTTGTAGGACCATGCAAAATGTGGTCCTGTAGCACAAAGAGACCCCTGAACCCCAGCGGTGCCACAGAATCACAGAACCCGAGAGGTTGGAAGGGACCTCCAGAGATCATCCAGTCCAACCCCTCCCCTGCCAAAGCAGCATCCCCTAGGGGAGGTCAGACAGGAATGCATCCAGGTGGGGTTGGAAAGGCTCCAGGGAAGGAGACTCCACAACCTCTCTGGGCAGCCTGCTCCAGGGCTCTGCCACCCTCACACCAAACAAGTTTCTCCTCCTATGGAGCTGAAACCTTCTCTGTGCCACTTTGCATCCATTACTGCTTGGCTTATTGCTGTGCACCCCCCAAAAGAACTTGGCCCCCTCCACTTGACACCCACCCCTCAGCTAGGGACAGACATTGCTCAGATCTCCTCTCAGCCTTCTCAGCTCCAGGCTAAACAGCCCCAGGGCTCTCAGGCTCTCTGCACAGGGGAGATGCTCAAGGCCCCCACTCCCCCTCGTGGTTCTCTGCTGGACTCTGCAGCAGGTCCCTGTCTCTCCTGCACTGGGGAGCCCCAAAGTGGACACAGTATTGCAGCTGTGGTCTTGGCAGGGCAGAGCAGAGGGGGATCAGAACCTCCCTAGCCCTGCTGGCCACACTTTTTCTGATGCACCCCAGGCTGAATCCTTCCCTATGCCGCCCCTGGGCGCTGCAGGTTCCTGGATTGCAGCAGCTCGGAAGCGTGGGCAGAAGGATCTCTCCTTTGCCCTCCTGCTTCCTCCATCACTGGAGACCTGTCTGCAAGTTTGGCTGTTGCTGTGGGGCCACTACCCACTTCCCCCCACCTGTCCTAGTGCTAGGAATGAGCCTGCCTGGCAGAGGATTGCTCACTGTCCCCACACCAGTTTGAAAGGGAAACTCAGGCAGGGAGAGAAGTGGTCGAGCTCTGGCTGAGGGCATGGGGCAGAGGGGACCATGGTGGGGGACACAGAAGTCCAGGGGTCACCGTGTTAGCTCATACCACTATGGTGTGCCCAGTTTGGACCTCTGTGGATCCAGCCCCTGGTCACAGCCCAGCCCCGGGGTCAGGCTTGGGGAGAGGGTTGGGGACGCATTCAAAGCTTCTCCATTTATGTAGGGGTGCTCTGGGCTTTTAGATCACCTCCCACCCCAACTGTCCCTGCTGCCACATGTCCCTCCTAAACACCCCACCCCCCTGGTCCCAGCACCCCACTGAGCCTCCTGACACCCCACTGAGCCCCCTCACACCCCACTGTGCCCCACTGCACCCACTGCCACCCCGCTCTGTGCAGTGCCACCACTCTCCTCAGTCACCTCCAGGCCATTATGTGCCCCAGAGCTGGGACCTGCCCTATCCCCTAGGACCTGCCCCAAACCTCCACCAGGACACAAAACTGGGGCAGCACCCACTCAGCACCCTGGGCACCCACGGGAACCTCTGCCATCCATATGTGCTCACAGGAGACCCACTGTGACACTGGGGACAAGGTGGCAAGAGGGGTGTTGGGGGACCTAGGAGGGTGTCTTACCTGCTGGAGTGCCACAGGATGTCAGAGGGTACCAGGAAGTGCCACAGGGTGCTGGGACCTGCTGCTCTGCCCAGCAGATGGGCACTTCTGGGGCCCCAGGGTGCTGTGCTCATCCTTTTGAGCAATGCTTCCCCTTTCCGCCCAATGACAGCACCCAGAAGTGATGTGGAACAGAAACTTGGGTGGCAGAGTGGGCATTGTGCTGCATGGCATGGCACCATGGGCATCACGTGGCATGGTTGCAGCATGGGAACTGTGCTCCTGTCATGGCACTGCATGGCACAGCAAAGCAGGGTGAGCACTGCAAGACAAAGCATTGTGGGCACCACATGGCACTGCACAGCAAGGTGAACACTACATTGCATGGCATGGTTCTGCATGGCATTGCATGGCAAAGTGGGTGCTGCATACCATGCCACCATGGGCACCATATGACACTGCAAGGCAGAGTGGGCACTGCACTGCATGGCATGCCACTGTGGACACCATGTTGCATGGCATGGGAGGGTGGGAACAGCAAGACATGGCACTGTGGGCATTGCTTGGGACTGTAGAGTGGGCACTGCACAGCAAAGTACAGCACAATGGGCACCACATGGCACTGCACAGCAGGGTGAACACTTTGGATCTCCAGAGGTCCCTTCCAATCTCTACCTTTATGCATGGCATAGTTCTGAATGGCACTGCACCATGGGTACCACGTGGCACTGCACAGCATGATTCTGTATGGCGCTGCACCATGGGCACCACATGACACTGCACAGCAGGCAGGGCACTGCACGTGGCACCCACTGCATGGCCCCAAAATGGCTGTACCCAGACACTAAGGGACATTCAGAGCTGGCAAATGCCACCAGGGCAGAGGACTTGCCCCAGCTCCAGGATGCCAGGAGCCCTGTCACCAGCCCCATGTATCTTGGGGCCTTTCCCCCTGGTTTTGCATCTCTTTTTCCCCCATTTGGAATCTTTTCCCTTATGTTTTTCCTCCTTCCAAGAGTGGAAACCAAGACATGCCCAAGGCTACAGAGGACATAGGTGGCAGAGGGCACCTACAACCAGAGAGGTGTGGGGTGGGGATGCTAAGAGACATGCCCAAGGCTACAGAGGACATAGGTGGCAGAGGGCACCTCCAACCAAATCTGGCCCAAAAATACAATGAGAAGCTGAAAAAAAAAGGGCAAATGAGTCAAAATCCCTCTTTGTGGGAGGAAAACAGGGCACTGAACCTCAGGGAGGGATAGGAAAGGTGGAGGAGAAGAGGGAAATCCCTCTCAATCCCAGGAAAAATCTGGCTGCAGGACGTGCTGAGCACAACCTTCTATTACACAGCAGAGAACCCCCACCCCAACTGTCCCTGCTGCCTGCAGCCACCTGGAACTCCACTATCACAAGCTGGCAGCACTCAGAAACCACCACAGAGCCCAGTTCATGAAAACCACATCAAGATCCTTGACCTCATCCTGCTGCTGGACCCCTGCCACATCCCTGAGTCAGGAGGAGGCCTAGAGGATTAACCCCAGAAGTCCCTGAATGTCAGCAGGATGGAGCTGAACTGGGCAGGATTAGGTCTGAGTGTGTCAGACAAAACTGGGTCAGGAGGAAACCTGAGGGACAGAACAAACCTGCAAGGAAGGGACTTGAATGGCTCAGACCACACTGGGCAGGATGGGCCCCAGCAGGGTCAGACAAACCAGCCTGGATCAGACCCAACAGACTCAGACTGAGCTGGGCAGGATGAGACCTGAGGGGGTCAGACCTCAATGGGCAGAATGGGGGTGGACGGGGCAGGATGAGACCCACCAGGGGCAGATTGGACTGGAAAGAATGGGACCCATCAGGGTCAGAACAAACCAGGCTGGATCAGATGCAACAGGGTCAGACTGGACTGGGCAGGATATAACCTGAGTGGGTCAGACCAAACCAGGATGAATGGGGCCCACTAGGATCAGATTAAACCAGACAGGATGGCATCACAGTGGCTCAGACTACACTGGGCAGGATGGGGCTAGAGTGGACAGGATGAGACCACCAGGGGCAGGCCAAACCAAGCAGGATGGGAGCTAACAGAGTCAGAAAGGATTGGGCAAAATGGAGCTGAACTGGGCAGGACTGGGTCTGAGTGTGTCACACAAAACTGGGTCAGGAGGACAACTGAGGGTCAGAACAAACTGAGAAGGACCTGCATNGGGGGAAGGGAAAGGAGGTGCCCTGGCACCACGGTGGTGGGCACCAAGAGAAATCCATCACCAAATGAGACTTGCAGGGGGAAAGAGAGGGTGCCCACGCTGCAGGGGTGCCCTCTAGGATGGAGTCACCCTGATCTCAGTGGGTTGAAGGTGCCTGAGGAGGAGGAACAGGGCTGAGAAAGGGAAGTGCTTTCAAACCAGCCACGTGGGGGATGGCTTCCTCGGAGACTTTCCTTCTTGCTTTCTCCTGCCCTGAGAGGAGACCATGGTGAGGATGTCTTGGTGGCTTTGATGGGGTGGTGGAGGAGGAAGTGAAAGCCACAGCTCAGCAGATTTCCAAGGGGATGAAGAGGACATGCTCTCACCCTGCATGTCACTTGCCTGAAGCCACCAAATCCCTGTCCTCAGACACCACCAGGCTGGGCTCCCAACATCTTCAGGTGTCCGTGGACATGCCCCACGTGCCCCAGTGTGGTTGAGGACCAAGGCTTGGGTGTCCCCAGGGGAATCTCCATTTATCGAAGCCTGAAGGTGTAATGCTGTGGCCAAACTGGCCCAGAGTGGTATTTTTGGGTGCTGAAGATGGATAGGCTGTGAAAGATGAGGCTGCTCAGCCTGGAGAAGGCAAGGCTCTGGGAGACCTCCTCTTGGCCTCCCAATACCTGAAGGGGACCTGCAAGATAGGGATGGACTTACAGTGATAGGATTAGGAGCAGTGGATTGGAGGTGGAAGGGAGGAAATTTAGACTGGAGATTAGGAAGAAATTCTTGGCAGTGAGGCTGAGGAGACACTGGCACGGATTGCAGAGGGAGACTGTGGATGTGCCCTCCCTGGAGGTGTTCAAGGCCAGGTTGGATGAGGTCTTGAGCAACCTGGGCTGGTGGAAAGGTGTCCCATGGCAGGGGGGTTGGAACTAGATGATCTTTAAGGTCCCTTCCAACCCAACCCATTCACGAATCTATGACTCCACACAGGAATGGTTCTGAGCTTCTCTGCACATGCCCCACATGTCCCAATGTGGTTGAGGACCAAGGCTTGGGTGTCCCCTGGGAAATCTCCATTTATCAAAGCCTGAAGGTGTAATGCTGTTTCCATACTGGCCCAGAGTGGTATTTTAGCATGGTGGGCATCACAGAATCACAGAATGGGTCAGGTTGGAAGGGACCTCTGAAGCTCTACTTGTCCAATCCTGCTGCAGTGAGCAGGGACACTACTAACTAGATCAGAGCTCCATCAAGTTTTACCTTGAATGTCCCCAGGGATGGGGCCTCAACCACATCTCTGAGCAACCTGTTCCAGCATTTCGCCACCTTTGTTGTAAAGAACTTCCTGCTGATGTCTAATGTCACACAGGGCAGGGCTGGTCCCTCTGGTCATGCCAGGTGGCTTTGCCAATGGTGTTCCCTATCCTTGAGTGACTCCCTTCACCTAACTATGCACTGGTGCCCCACTGCTGAAGGAAATCCACATCTCAGAGATGCTCTGAGCAGCCTGGGCAGGGTTTCCCTGCTGGCAATGGGCAGTGCTGGGAGATGGGGAAGGTGCAAGAAGTTGGTCTGGTCTCAGGTGGGCAGGGATAGACCTGTGGATATAGGGCACAGACATACAGGCAGACATAGTGCCAAGTTCATCTGTGGGTGCACACATAGAGTTGTGTGGGTTGGAAGAGA
>WBNM01018132.1:84485-166593 GCA_013399055.1 Ramphastos sulfuratus | reverse complement strand
ACAGACTCCTTTTTTTACAAAGGGTTACAAGGAAAAGATAAGTAACAGGTACAAGCTATTTCTGGGGACATAGATTTAACAGAAGAGGAAAAAAATTTCACAAGGAGAATAAGTCATTGAATTAAGCTCCCCAGGGAAATGGTGGAGTCCCCAGCATTAGATGTTTTAAAGATGCAAATAGACAGGATGCTAGGCCATCTTGTCTAGATTGTGCTTTTGCCAAGGAACTTTGGACCGGATGATCTTTGATGCCCCTTCCAACCTGGTGTTCTGTGATTCTGTTTAGGAGCTTGTATCTCCCTTGATGAAAAAGAAAATAATGCTTTCATACAATTTAGTTTGGACATGCATTTTGAAGTACCAGAGAATAACTGGAATTGGAGTATCATGAATCCTCAAGAGTTTAGTAATTCCCTAGTTGGACTACAAATCATTATTATCATGTCTGCTTTCTTTCCACACACTTATGACAACTATTAATGTTAGCTATTAATATTCTTAAATGAGAATGTACTGTGTATATGCTCATATTCCTAAAAAAACATGTATAGTACTCATAAAAAGAACCCCACTGAACTGTCATAACCAACCTTTTGAATTAATATGCAAGGAAATTATTTTGATAGCTGCTCAAAAGTTCTTCACACCACAATGAAAATCCTATCTTCTATAGTTGCATGAGTCTACAGGAGATTATGTAAAGTGGCTTATAGGGAGGAAAACTAAATTAATACTTAACAAAGATGATTGAGAGTCCCTGATAATTAAATTTTGCTAACTGCTATGTCCACTAATGAGCCCCCAAGCTGACTTGGTAGAATTACTCTTTTGTATTCAGTGGAGATATATATCCCTCTTTGTATGGCAGAGACAAAAGAGATGTGTCATCAGGGAGCTGCCTGCCTGCACAAACACACTCTATAGAAATTGCCATATTATTGGAAGCATGGAGGAATGTCACTAGGAAAACACAGGAAACCCAAGCCAAGATTTGAGACAGCTAAACTCAATTATCCGACATTTTCATTCAGACTTGAGAGTGGTATTTCAAAAGCCACTGTTTTGTTACTGCCTGTTAAAAGTGCCCAGGGCATTCTTTATGATTATTAGTGAAACAGAAATTAAATGACAACTGACCCGTACAGTGTTCGCTGGAGTCACATGTTCGCGAGACCCAGATACTGCATCTGCATCACTGTGTGATGAACAGCACGTACATTCCCACTTATGATCTGCTTTGGAGTGCCCATGTAGAGGAGCGAAGGAAATTTGATGGAAACTCTTAAACTGATGCCATAAGAGGAATGAATGCTCTTGTTTTCTGTTTTAAACTCTGGTTTGTAGGCTTTTTGTCATTAAAACAAAATGATCTCTATAATGTTTAAGAGAAATTAATACAGAAGCCCGAAAGAGTCAAAACGCTTCAAAAAAGGATGATATAGGAAATACAACATTGACATTAAGTAGGTGTACTCCATCTCAAACTTTGAAAAATCATAGCCATGGGCTCTTCAAATGTTGCTGTTCCTTTGACATGTTAAACAACAGACAACATTAACAGTGCTATACAGGAAGTGCTTTTTTCTTGGGCAGAATATTCTGAATTAGTTTGCAAAAAAATAACCCCAAACCACCACCAAAGCAAAACACAAGTGTTTGTGTCACACATAGCTTTTAATATAGAGCCAGACTGGTGGTAAATTGTCAACGATGTCAATGTTCCTGTGTTAGGAGCAGCATGTTCACTGCTAGTCCTAGTTTCCTACTGTTCTTGAGCAGAAACCTGCCCTTTTGCAAGAACCTAAAACCTGTAAAGAAGTCTGCTATTTGAAAAGGCCCAGAAATTGATCTGTTATAATCCTTTCTAATGTGTTTTACTAGTTGTGCACGCTTAATAAATTGGGTGTGTTAGAGAAGTTACTGTGATTCTATGCTCTGTCTTAATACACGCTGCCACAATGCACATCTTAATTTCATCCAAGCCTTACAAATTATCTTCTTGTATAGAACATGAAAAGTAGGTTATAATTTTCGCATCTCTTAGCACTTTAATAAATCACATTTGAAAATGTTCTATGACAAACATTTGAAGAGCACTCAGTATCTTTTCTTCTTCTTTGGCAGGAAAACGGCATCACGTCACACACAGACCATGCACACACAGTGAATCTGGTGAGAATTAGTCTCCAGCTATTTGTTTCTAACTGTAACAGTAGCTCAGAATCTTTGCATATACATTTTGCTGTGTAAAATGTCTGAACTGTCACATTTCCTAATAAAGTCCCATGCACATTGCAGAACTGGTGCTAGCACAGCTCCAGACACAAGTATTTTCCCAATTCTACCCCTTTGCAGAGCCACGCTTTTCACCAGCAGAGAAATATTTGCTACTGCTTCTTCACAACCTAGCCATCTGTTTTTGAAAGCACCTTCTGCTTCCAGAGGTGTCCTCCTCTGCAAAGCTGCATTTGCCACTACAGAACCAGCCACAAACTAAGCCTTTGCTAAAGGTTTCTTTGCACAGTCAAAAAGGAACACGCAGGAACCAAAATCAGATAGATATTAGTGAAGGGCAAGCGAGCACCTTGAAAAGCAGTTGAGCAGCAATCAGGCATAAAGCAATTCCAGTAAAACTTTGTGAAATCCCTACTTAAAGTCTCTATGAAACGTAGCCGAATATTGCCACTGTTCAGCAGGACTTCACATTCTTCTCTGTTATGCTAGACGAGGGAGATGGAAGTCAGACCTCCCTAAACAGGACAAGCTCCAAAGACTGTCCCACTCTGTTACCATTAAACTTTCCAAAATGAAGTGAACCAAAAAGGTAACAGCATCTTTAGGCAGACAAATGAGACTCTCGGCACTACATTTTTGTTCATAGAGGCTGGTCCAAATAATAACCCTCTGTCTGCAGTAATTTTCTCATGAAAAACATGATTTAGGGTGATTTTAGGAGCAGAAAATCAAATCATTCACAGTGGATAAGTCTCCTAATAACAAGAGGCTTTTATCTCTCAGCCAGCAGTGTAGTCAGTACTTGGGCATAATTAGGACTAGAAATTGGTAATTTTGCTATAAAGCAGATGACTGAACAATAGACACTATTTAAAAAAATACTTCAGTTGAAATATCCAATATGGACTCAGGTCACACAGTTACAAGACAATTTATTAAAATCTGTGCATGTTGGTATTTAAAGTAATTCTTGGTTTCTCACTTTCTAACCAGTCACTTTACCATTGGATTTTGTATCCATATTTATCCATATCCCTTTAGCTGACTGGCAAACAAAAACAATTTATCCTCTGGTATTTTGGAGAATGGTGTTACCTAATGGAATCTTTAATGTGAAACACAATTGTATCCTAAGCTAAATTTCAGGGGAGCATACTGTGGGAAGCTACCATTTTTCATAAAATAGCCAAGTTCCATAAATAACCCATGGGAATGTGAACAAACATGACAGGCAAAATATATTAAGTGATAGGAAGGACAACAATTTGAACTGAGAAACCTCAAAGCAACACTAAGTCAGCATTTCCCTCTAAAATGCAACTCTCCTCTTTCTTTTAAAAATAAAGGAAATAATGTGTAGATATTGTTATATGTAGATATGTATACATATTTATCCCAAACACATTGTGTTTGGGATGAAACAGTTACATTTCTTTTACTTGTCATATTTTATCATCCCACAAGCCTTATGCTTCATTTCTTTGATGCCCCTTCCTTTTTAATCAGGACTTATTAGGTATAAAACACTTTGAAATTTACTTTAAATCCCTTCCCTCATCATAGTTCTACTAAAGGTATTACATAGTGTCCCACATGCTATCTTGCAAGTGATTTATATACTATTTAGAAGTATTCTTACATCAGACATTGGTACCTGTTGCGTTTTTTTTTTTTTCCCCTTCCCCCCACCTCCTTCTAATGTCACTTCAAGAGGTGCAATGTGGCAAATTGTTGCCAAACAAGAAATCCCAGGCCACTCAGCATCTGGGCACTAAAAAAAAACTGTAAGACTAAAAAAACACAGGGTAAATGTTGAATTATACTTTGGTCTGCACAACAATCTTCAGCACAATTTTTCACTGTCATTCATGTAAGCTTCTGGACAGTGCCTCCTGCATAGTTTCCTGATCTCAGAGAGATTGGCCTAAAAATAAAATGTTATAATCCATATTATTCCTATTTCCTAGTTTTTGTCTTGCCTTGTGTTCTGATGGACTTGATGATGTTTGAGGTCTCTTCCAACCTTGCTGATACTGTGATACTGTGAAACATTAATCACTTATTTTTCTTTTCCTAGATTTTTCTTTGCAAGATAGTTATTGTTCTTTAACTCTCTCTATATAAATAAAAGAGGAGCTCTTGCATTCTGAAGCAAAGTGTGAAGCATGGTGGCAAGTTCAGGTGAAATAAAAACAAATCAGGAAGAGTAACTGAGAGACTGTTGCATTTTATCAATGCTTCAGGGATCCTTCCACTGAAGAAGTTACTCTAGATAATACACCAAAAGTGGTCTAAAAAACAATCAGAAGGGTTAATTTGTACAGAATGCCAAAAACTGTGTTGGAGGTGCACAGGCCATCATGTCAAAAGTCAGCAACACTCATGAAGTACAGAAATTGCAGGACAGATCTATGGCAGTACTTGGACCAATTTTAAGGAAATAATAAACATCAACTTCTTGAAGTTTTAGTTATAAGTCCAGGCTTCCTTTCATGACATTTCCATCTTTCCAGCCACTAGGGACTGTTGTCTTAATTATTTATTACTTTCTAAGTAATACATTTTTAGTTTGCAAACAAGCTGTCAACAGCTTTGCTCATCACACAGCCCCAGGCCAATCTCTTTGACTTTCTCCTTATCTAAGACCAACTGCTGATTGTCCCTAGAGCTCATTACCTGCTGGTCTCCTCCCCCCAAAACATAAGTGTGAGGCTGGCAGCAGTTGCATAACAAGGTTCCTCTGTACTTCTTGGTTCTTCAGCTCCTACTGGATTAACCTGGTCAGATGCATTCAAGATCTCATTAACAGTGCTTTATTTATATTTGGAAATTGTCATTTGGGTGTTTTTTTTCCCTCCTTATATCCTGTCAATTTTTTTCTTGTTGTAATTTGTAGTATTGTCATATTATGCACCTCTGAGAAGTCTGATTTTTGTTTTCTCTATGTATTTCCAGAGCAGCAAATATTCCCCTTCCCATGCTGGCATTCTGTATTGACTCGTGTTCCATTTGCTTCAAAGTAAAATAATCTGAGATGTTATGATTCTACAGTCTCCAGAGATAAGATGACAATTTGCACACATAGCAAAATTTGATCTTAGAAATATATATGAAGCAGACAACTAAGTTAGGGTTTAGGTGACTTTTGTTGTTGATCTTACATGCAATTCCTTTGTACATCATGAGAATGTCAAATTCTCAGAAGTTTATGGGAGGCCTATAAGGAACCTTTAAAGAATGAAAAGGAGTAGGGATATTCTCAGATGTTGATTCCACTATCTATCCACATCTAACCAATATAATCACATGATGTGCAAGGACAAACTTTTCCAGTAGAGATCATCTTCAAGGTAATTTCATTTTAGCAGCTGATGGATGCAAAGAATCTAGACATCTCCCTGAAGCAGCCAGAACCAGAAACATAGAATACTCCAGTTCCCATATTTTTTCAGATGTTTTCAAAGATGTTTCAAAAATGACATCTGTAATAAACTCCATCCCGCAACAGATAACTTGTTATGCAAAGCAAGGATATAATTTTTTATCTATTAAGTCTAAATAAAAATCTATCAGTCCTAATGAGTTTTATTTCAAGCTGTAATTAGCCTAAAATGGTACTCATAGAGCAAACTCCAGTTGTGTGCTGGTCATCTAAATTATAGAGACTAGACACCACCACCCTCCAAAAAAAACCCCAAAGAAATCTATATTTGGAAAGCATAGAAAAAGATTTTAGATTTTCATTGAAATGGAAATTAACTGGACATAATTTACTGTAAACAGTGAAGTAAACATTGCTTGCTAAAAACTAATGTACCACTTATGCAGGATCAAAAAGTGCCTGTTCATATTTCCATATGCTTCTCACTTTTAACTACAGTGGAATATATTTACCAAAAAAATCCCCAATCTTCAATGCAAGTATCTTTATCTCCTAGACACCAGATGCTTAGAAGAGAACTCTCCATTGTTCAGTTGTCCTTGTAAGAATCAGAGTACAGCACAAACCCAGTGTAGGTCGAAGATCTGAACGCATCCTTTCAGATAAAGGCCATTTTTCCACCAGAAAAAGCTTATAAATAAATTCACTCACCATCTATGAATGCACCATCAACAAGCCATACTCTGCCCAAAGAAAATGGTGACTTGAAAATCAGGATGCTAAAAAAAGAAAAAAAGCAAGCAAGTAGATATGCTGATCTGCAGATGAAACCCAAGGTTAGGTTCATCTGAACTTAGAGCCACACAGAATGAAAAAGCCTCTACAAAACTAAGCTGTGCTTATCCCCTTTGAAAAGTTTACTGCCATAAAAAGCTGAAATATTAAAAAAAATTATTAAAAACATTACATAAAGAAACTTGCTGGTATTTTTGTTAATATTTTTTGTACCTCTAAGAATGTGACATCTTCTCCAGAGAACTAGTCTTTCCTCTGAGTTAGTTCACAAAGTACTTCTGTAGAAGGAATCTCTATGTATTTGTGTGTGTGTTTGTACACAGATGAAAGACATGCTTGACCTCTGCACACTGCCTATCCTGCTATTACAACAGGAACTCTATTTTCAGATGATTCAGCTGATTCTCAAAGACAGCATTCATATGACAATTCATATTTCTTCTCATTTTTTGATGTTTATCTTTAGTGGCACTTCTGGTAATACTACTAGCAGTAGTTTAAGTGAAATGTTGCCAATTAAATATAGTCCTTATTTTACTCACACTTCATTTTTATTTTATTAGTAAGGCAAACAACAAGAAGGCATTAAAAAAAAAAATCCAGAAAAGGCTACTAATTTGAGGCCATGTCACCCTAGACACACTGAAGCACATTTTCCATAGACAAGTGGAAACCAGGGCAGCAGCCTCAATGCCATTTGGAAGTCAGCTGCACAACAATCTGGGTTATATGTACACATTATGCAGTTCATCTTTGCCAAAGGTGATTCTCTGCTCTTCATTACAGCACATGAAATTGATTTGAAGTATAGTCCATAGTTTGTTTTGAAAGAAAAGATTAGAAGAGGTTAGGAAAAAGTGTTTCTCCCCCAAAATTCATACAAGCCCCTTTCAATTTGCTATTTTAAATCTTCACCTTTACATTCAATACCTCAATTTTCAGTTATTTAATAACATTTATATTCCACATAAAGTTCAAACTGACTCTTCTAATGTGGAAATAATTCACATAATTGTTAACAGTGAACAGACTCACTAATATTAGAGTAATTAAAGATTATATATAAAAAAAAATTTAAAAATTTTAACTAGAAAGAAAATATGAACTAATCCAAAATATATAAATGTGTTAGAACTCTATGAAAAGCTGTGGGTTTATTCTAGCTAATACTGTGCTTGGTTGCACAATTAGAATTCTACATTTCTTGATGACTGTCATTCATAAAAGCCTGCAAGAGGGAAACTCAGCTTTTGAAGAGTTCCCCAGAAAGTGAATCTGTCCTGCAACAAAAGCTAGCCAGAATTTTAGTCCAAAAACAAAGAAATAATTTTGTAGCCAAGGATATTCTGTCAACTTGTCTTCTGAGTTACAGCTAACATAAGGAAATTCAAACAATGAGTTGTCGATGAACTGGCAGGGAGGCAAATCTGCATTATGTCCATGGAGACTCACTTAAAAGTGAACAGGACTAATGTCTTCAGCAGCTATGAGCAGACACTATGCAAGCCAAAGTGGGATAAATCCCTTTCTATTTAAGTATCTTTAAACACAAAAACCAACTAAATTTGATCAGATAGGATACAACCACTGCAGGAAATGAACGAAAGCTCTGCAGAATTCTTGCAGGGATTAACGCATAGCATCATTAATTAGAAGACAATGAATGAACAGAAGCCTGTCAGAGAGTATGAACTGAGAAGGAAAATACTGAAGCAACATATACTTTGCTTTGGAGGAAAAGGGAAGGAAAAGGAACTGAAACATGAACATTACAAAACTCACTAACCTAAGAAAACAAGCAAAGCAAAAAATTACAATTATTTGAAAACTAATCATAGTAATTTCTTGCATAGTGTCTTTAAAACATTAGTGACTATTAATCAAGTCATTGAGAAATATCATCTTGTAAATATCACTCAATTTCTCTGTGAAATCAAATTCCTTAAATCAAATCTGCCAGCAAAACTAACATATCCAACATATTTAGCAAACTTTGAAATTTTCTATTTTCTATGAATTTAGTTTTGAATTAATCAGCTGCTCTTCAGCAGCACCTTTTGGTTACACTTTTTTTTTTTTTCCCCATTTGTGACTCATTGGGAATCAGTAGGTTTACCTTAAACTGCAGAAGCAGAAGATGCAGTAGAAAAGTATAAGTTAAAGCAATTTTTGCTGTGAGAAGGCCAACCTGACTTTTTCCAGGTAAGTTACTTCCTCTATAATTGGAGTTCTTTCAATATCTAATGATTTCTTCATGGAAGTGCTAATCAGAACCTTAAACCTTCGCTCTATTTTGCTTTTGTTCATAATATCAGTGGCAAGGAACTGTAGGTATAATTTGCTCAATACATGGAGATTGGGAAATTAATCAGGTATTTCACAGTATTATTTCTAAACAAGTTCCTTATTTGTCTTCTATGACTCTTTGCATAAAAGCACATTGTTACAAACTTAAAGTCCAAGTTTAGAGAATCTGCTTTTATGTATGTAGACAGGAATGTGCTATTTATATTGTGGACCAGCTCCTTTCACTGCTTTAAGATTTTAATACATACTACAAATTATCATTGTGCCAACGGTGATAACATCAGCTACTTTACTCATTTATGTTAGAAAATTATATTTATAGAAAGAGAAGTAACATTATGTTTCATATTTTCTTGCTCCACTTGGAGTCAGACAATGTATTTCTGCTGACATTCATCCTGTCCATAAGGCTGTGAGAAGTTTGATAACTCATTATACCACATTTTCTGACTCACTGGGTCTGGGATTAAGAGGGTCAGAGAAAACCACTGGATGTTTCATTCAATATTCCTGGCACTGGAGCCATAGAAATCTCAGTTTGTGCTTTTTAAATAAAACATCAGATCCTAACTGCCCACATAATGGGTTAAAATAAATTTGTAGTCTCTCCCACCTGTCCTGCACGGACAGTCAGGCCCCAGAATTACATAGGGTTTGGCATCTATTTTTCAGTAAAGCAGGCAGCATCAGAGTATTTGCTGCACTTGATTTATTATTATTATATATATATATATATATATACACACATTTTTTAGCTGAAGCTTAAGTCTTGACTGTAAATTATAAAAATGAAGTTTACAGTCCCAAATAACCACTCCTGTGTTCATTTGGGTTTGTAGCAACATACAATATTAACAACTTATCTTTTGATTAGTACTTGCATTTCTCCCAGTGTTTAAGTTTTAACAACAGTGTGCTCTGGCAGCTCAGTCACCCATGGTACTGCAGAGCGCTGACATACAGTTTTGCTTAGCCAAATAAAAGGGCTCAGAGAACTCTATACCCAAAAACCACACTGTAATTGTTTAAAACAAACTCTGCTGTTTTACTGGAGACAGATTAATTTATGAATGAGATTCCAGCATGTCAGAGAGACAAGAGCTTATACAGCTAGTGAGGCTGTAAAAATGCAACAGAATCTGATTTCTGTGTTTTCCTTCTAAATTTTGAATTTATCAGCCTGTCCATCAGCAGTCCTAAGACATCTATTGTATCTAATCTTAATTTTTTCTAATCCTTATACAATTAATCAAACACCATTTTAATTGTTACATGTGAAGGAAATGATGTAAACAAATATGTTAGACTGAATTCCTTCCTCTGTGTGAATCAACATTGATTTAATTTTTTGAGTTAATTCTGGCCATTACCATAACAGATCACTCTTTTAAAAAAAAAAAGACACCAAATACTAGATTGAAAAATAAGTCTTTCCATAAATCACTACAGTAACACAAATTCTGATATTACTTTCTGAGCCTCAAGCCAAAGAATTGCAATAACATGAAATTAAATAAATCTGTAAGCTGTAATATGTTAATTGAAATGTAAACCAAATACCACTGACCACTAAATTAAAAATGCATCACCTTGACATTTTCTTGCAATATAACATTGCCATCTTTCTTCTACAAACAGTCACATATAAAAAAACTAATCAATTTTTTGCAAAAGTATCACTATTCATGCAGCTGTTGGGAGGAGAATCTCTTTGGTATAAATGCCGTATCTGGAAAAATTCAGTAACTTCCCACCACTATTTCTTGAATTAAAAAAAAAAAAAAAAAGAAGATAAACTAAGAAATTTAGACTGATTGAAAGGCTTCTAAGTATCACTATCTTTTAAATAACCTACCTTGAAAAGATATTTTAACAAAATACAAATAAACCATCATGAAAAAAAAAAGTGTTTATATAAAATGACAAATATTTATGTTACAAATTTGGCAGAACTTGTTTTGCTTATTGGATCTACTAAACAAAACAAAAAAAGTTTAAGTACTAAATTGCAGGGACTGTTTTCTGGTACTTTAAATCTGTTGATGTTCTATAACTAAAATGAAAAAAAAAATAAAATCAATGGCGTTTTAATAATTAAGAATTAAAAAAAAAACCAAAAACGTTTAAAACTGAAAAAAAGACACATTTCCAAGTTCAGATACCCCACTTACAATACATACTGATTTAGCTCGGAGTACCCTTGCTTAAAGCCCCAAGCACAGCAGCTCCGGGCGGGCTAGCGGTTTGAAAGGGATGCTATTGCTCCATCTAGTGAGAAATTTGTAAAACATCAGGCTTCAGCTTCAAATCTGAAGCTGAACAACGTACTAAATCAATGTAGAAAAAAAATTATTCCTCTTTCAGTTAAATTCTAATCATCCCTTTGTACAAATAAACCTCTCATCATGTACTGCAGAAACGGAAATAAATCTATTCATAACCTTTTGAGAGAAGTCATAAATGGGAAACTGAACTCTAATGAAGATCACAAGAAATAAGATGTAGAAAAAAATTCTCCATCCCTAACAATTACCCAAAAAAACCCCAACAAAAACAAAACAAAACCCCAAAACCCCAGGGTCCATTCCATCCTTTATTGCTTTATTCTGCAATAAAATCTTCTCTAAATCCTCCTGTTTATTTAGCTTTCTACCTTATTCTACCTTTTATTCTGCAATAAAATCTTCTCTAAATCCTCCTGTTTATTTAGCTTTCTACCTTATTCTTTAAGGTATTCTTGAATTTTTAAATGATCTTCCCATCCTTTGGTGTCCTGTCTTCCTTTTCAAACCCTATTTAAGTTATCCTCACAATTTTCAGTAACCACCCAGAGCCTTCAGTGGCCTCTTCCTCATTATTTTTCTTGAGCTGTGCTTTTTGTTTTCAGCAATGCCCATTCATGACATCCTTACTTAAGAAGTGGGGAAGTGAGAGCTAAAATACTTTAAAACCATCCCCTCCAGAAAGATGCCTTTCCTTCCAACACCAATTTGGATAGGTGCTGGTGGCAGCTGGCAAATGGAAAAACTAAGTCATAATGTTCTGTGTTTATTAAAAACCTTAACAGCAATGCTTACAATTGAAGGAGTTCAGAAGCACCAAAGGATATTATTTCACTAAAAGAAACTACATATACACTCAATGTTTAAATCTGAATTTTGATGATACCTCTCACTACATAAAAATCTCAGAAAGCATTCTGCTTAATGCAGTAAGTGCTACTTTGCAATTCTATCTTTGAAGGAACTACCATTCCAAGTACTCTAAAAAGCTATTTTTAACAATTCCATTTTGCCTTCCTGAGAAGTCTACAATTCTGTCACAAACACAACTAGCAGATGTCTGGTATGATAGACAGGGTAACAGTGGTACACTCACCATCACAGTCATTGCTTGAGAGTGCTTAACTGGTATGTTTATAGTGCAAGGAAAAAAGGATCCTTCTGTAATCCATGCTGAACTTAATGTCATGTTAACAGATGGCTACATTGTGTCATGTACATCTTCTGATGTTTTTTTATGTTGATAGTCAGAAAATATGAACAGTCAATTGGTCTGTCAGTCAAAAGACCAAACAGTCTCAACTTGCATCTGTTTTAGAAACCAATACGATAAAAAAAACCCCAAACATTCAAATTATGGTCCTCAGAGTAAAGAATTATGTGCAGCAGGGAAATATAAATGTGGGGAACTAATGATCCACTTGCAACTCACATGGAGTTATCTGTGATTTATCTCAAGGTTTTAGCATCTGTGCTTTCAGAATGTGTGAAGGAAAAAAACCTTCATCGTACCTGAAGGAATCTAACGATACTACCTGTTGATCGTTAATTTTGTGACGGCTAATGAATTACTGATCCACAAAGAAGAAAAGGATGCTTATCTGCATTAAAAAAAAAAAAAAGTCTCAAGAAGAGACTAAAAATTAAAACAGAGAAAGGCTTAAGGGCCTTAAAGACAAAACATAGGATTTGAATTCTTGCCATCCTCATTAGAACTAGTCAGAACTCGAAGGCTGCTGAGTTCATGTCAATGTGAGTGCCCAAAAGTACAAACTATTCAAAAAGTAGCCCAGTTGTGTGACTGCATAAATTTTGCAAAATTCCAGCTTCACTTCTGAAAGCGTTCCACAGCTTTGTTTGTTCTCTCAAATATGCTTTTGTCTCGGTTTATATCTACTGATGATGATTCTCTCCGCAAACTTGCCACTTTAAGTCTCTGATAAAATCCTTATTACACTGGCATGTAATTCCTTCAATAGATATAAAAAAACCCAAAAGGCTTGATGACTTACAAAGTTGCTACACTGTCTTTTGAAGGCAAGGGAGGGGAAAAATGAAGCTCTTTGATACTTTATAACATCAGTCAGTGATGCTTGTGAACCCAATACCAAAGTAACACTTTTAACAAAGAATAGAAGTAAAAGACATATTTTATGCAAATTCAATCAAAAGCTAATCAAGTGATACGAAAATTGGGGGTATATAATAACTGTGAAGACTATGAGTAAAGACAGTGTAAACTGGCTGGGGTGTAAGCACTTGGATGTGTCACACAGGTACAAAATTTTTGTTGCCACACAAGAGCTTAGCTATCAATAAGATTATCATGAGAATGGATATTTATCATGCTTTAAAAATACCTAGAAAGCACAGTAGCTGATCGTGTCCATACAGATGTAGCCTATCATCATTCTCAACTCCCACCTATTTTATGAAAATAATATGCTTTTTTAAAAACTATATTTTATTAAATTGCTACAGATACGTTTGCATTTGGACTTTCTTTGTGGTTGAGTTGTCCAGCAAGGCTCAGAAGCTAGGACAAATACAATTGCATGAGCTGCAGATATGCTATGCTTCTGCTCCCCATGCTGATACACTTCTAGTTGGAGTGCTAGACCCCATGGGGTAGCTAATTGTGTTTGATATTCATCATTCAAGAGCTGAAGGTACTCAACATCTCAGAAAGACTGAATCTCACTCTACACGTTGCAACTGGAATTGCCCTACTATTATTTCAGAAAAATAAGGATTTCAACAAATGATTTTTAGAAGGATTTTTAGTAATGTGACACACCCATTAGAAACATATAATGGAACATTCCAGAATTTACAAAGTTAAAGATGCTTTGATGTAATTGCCTTTCAGTCAATGCAAAGATATGTGATGAAAAAACCCACTGGAAACACTACATTCCAGAAGTTACTAGATCAGTTTAGGTACTATCTACATCTAGCCAGTACCTGCGGCTAAACTACAGCAGTTGCTTCATCACCCAATGACCTCAACTCAAAACAAAAATGGGATCAGGAAAAGAAGACTCACAAGTTGAAATAAAAACAGATTTAAGGAAATAGCCAAACTGGTACCAATGTCAGTATAGACTTAGACTTACCCAAGCAAAGGTACAGCAAACACACCAAACAAAAAGGGAGCCCTCAAGAACTAGAGAAGAAAAAAAGGCAAAGTTAGGAACTTCTCACTTTACAGTTAGTTTGATTATGGTATAGGATACACCTGTAAGCCAGCTGGAGTCAGGTGTGCTGGCTAATGGCCTGCAGCCCAGGGCTGGCCTGGGATTCTGTCCCAATAACACCAGGACAGATACTGTTAAGTTAGAAAACTAGTTTTAATCTGAATAGTGCACAGCTCAGAATGTTTACTTAGCTGATTTGTTTTGTTTTGTTTTGTTTTTGAGGAGGAAACAGCTGAAAGAACATGTTATGTTTTCAAAAACACTTCTGTTTTTTCAAGTAAGGGAAGTGCAATTTCCACTGACAGGACAGGAAGTGTAGAACTAGTGCTAGATCAGAAATCTCCCACATTCAAACAGAAGCCACGAATATACACAAAAATGAAGAAATCTGTTTCACCCACACATTGAAGCAGCACTATTTACTGATAACAGTGGATGTGGCACACATAACACTAATTATCTGTATAAGAAATTGCACAGTGAAGATCTGAGTGAATTTTGTTTCTGAACAAGCAAAACCACAACTTAANGGGGGTTGGAACTAGATGATCCTTGAGGTCCCTTCCAACCTTACCATTCTAAGATTCTATGATTCTATGATCTGCCTGGCTAAAGCTGTTGCAAATAGACTTCTAAATGAGATTCCAAGATGGAAAAAAATAAAAAGCTCTTCAAGTGCCTGTAATGAAAAAACAGTGACTCTGAATTCATGTGATTTAGTCAACATTCCACAGATATAACACCACTTACTCACTCTTCTGATGATTCTTTGTCACTTGTTCTTCACTATTAACCTCGTGGCTAGGAACTGTCACCATTGTCTAAAATAAAGAAAAAAAAAAAGAAAATAAAAAAAGGAAGCTCAGCGAAAAAATCTGTGGATGTAGCACAGACACAGGTGAAATGGTTTGTCATGTCTAGGTAAATATTCAGTGTATGTAGTTTTAAAGCTGAAAACAAATTTAAAAGCCCGGAACTTGTTTTGTGTTTCTTTTCAAGCTTATAGTTTATTTCTCCATGCAGAGGTGAAAAAACCCTGGGGAAAGGTTGTTTACAGCAGTGTTATGATGACCTCTTGTGGTTAAATACTACATACACTTCGTTTCACTGTCTCTCAGACTTTCCGTATCAAAGGTTCAATTCTGCTCTTAGAACTGAGCAGCTTTGTGTTGCTAATTCTGCTAAAGATGAATTAACTTTTTCTCCCAAATATCTCGGTTGTGAAAAAATTGTTTAAAAAA
Organism: Ramphastos sulfuratus; assembly: GCA_013399055.1. NCBI lineage: Eukaryota > Metazoa > Chordata > Aves > Piciformes > Ramphastidae > Ramphastos > Ramphastos sulfuratus. Next base: position 151,154 of record WBNM01018132.1, on the reverse strand, counting down.
TATCTCAGCCTTTGCACTCCACAAATGTAACAGGTAGGAGTATAGTGTTTTCTCACATGGTGGTGTTGTGCTAGGCCTAAACAGCCCCAGATAGGCTTATACATGTCCTGACTTGCCCAGAGACGTTTTTCTGTTCTCCCTCCTACTGCTTTGGGGAGAAGCAACCGTGGGAAAGAGGACAAAGAACCTGGAGCCACTGAGTCTAAGGACCCTGGCCATTTGCATCCTGTGGTAAACAAGGTACATAGGCTCAGCCTGTGTATGCCTTGTGCAAGGCTTGTGTTCTGCCCTAAAAAGGGTAGAGCAAGCCTATAGCTTCACCTAATATGGTCAAGCTTGGCAAAGTGCCATGTTGATTGCCTAATCTGTGTCCAAAGGTCCATTAGTCTAGGGCTGCATTGATAAAAGGAGATGAGCAGGTGACACAGTGTGCTCTGCCATTGTATCCGTGCTCTCTGCTGTTGTATTTGTGCTGCTCCCCACTGCATCCTGAGCTGCATGGACCTCCAGGACCAGGAATAGCTTTTAAATGCCTCCACATGATTAGCTTGCATAGCCAGCGTGATATTGTGCCAAGACTGCACATGGCATTGCATCCTGCCTGCCCCTCTGTAAGGCTTCTGCTGAATCAGGCATCAAGAGGTCAGAAACTGTGCCAGACTCCCAGGTTCCTCAGAAAAGAGCCTGGGAAAACTCCAAAGCCTCTAATGGTTTTAAGACCACCAACGGCAACCCTGCCACATGCTTTGGGTACTGTCTGAAGCTGTAGCTTGCCCTGTGAGTCGGGAGATATTTTGTGAGTGAATACTTAAAGCCTCTTGTAACTCACCATTGCCTTCTGCCATAAGCAGAAAGGAGCTCCTTGAGTCCATCTAGTGGGCAAGTGGGGTATTGACCACAAGCGGTGCACTGACCACAGGAACCTTCTCTTCCAGTTCAATTGAGTTCAATTAATGCTATATATTATTAGTAGTTATTTCTAGATCCTGCTATAACCTGTGTAAAGTTTCGATGATTAATGGAAAGAACCTATTATTATTAAAATTAATGATCAGGGTGGCAAAAGTTCTGAATATTTATTATTAATAAGCAATATTAAAATGTGAAAATATCATCTGCATTAATTAATTACCCCTCCACTACACATGGCAACATGTTATAAGTCAATTCACAGCTCTACAGAAATGAATTCATTAATATAAAGAACTATATATTTGTAATTAAAACTTACCCACCACAAAACATTAAAGAAATAGTATGGTACTAGCCACTTATTTTAAGAAATTAGAACAGATACTGAACACGATACTGGCAGATTACAACAACAGATAGAACATACATGTTTTGATATAAAAAAACAGTGCATGAGCGAATTATAGGTATCATGTCTCACTTGATATTTAAAGCTCTCTCAGTAAATTTTCTTGCAACAAAAACAAGAGAACTGAGCCTAGATTTGATGTTGTTGGATACAGTCTATTAACCTGGATCATATCATCTGACACATTATCCCTTAACAGATAAAACCACACAAGACTTTAGCCTGATTTTGCAGTTTCCTGAAATTGGTCAAAAATTACATGGATTTCATGAAACAACTTTTCTGAGTAATTATATTTCAATTGATGTCCCAGCAGTATTTGTGTATCTTGTGGTAGCACTAGGGGATCACCAGTGGTGGTATTTGCACCTGCCAGGTGGTATTCATATGACCTCGCACCTTACTAAATTTAGGATCTATTGCAAAGCCATTTCTGCACTGGCTCTGCTGTCTGGAGGTTTGGAAGCTCACCAGCATCATAACCTTGGACTCTCACCAGCTGGCTATATGCCACATGCTGATACGCTGTGATTGCAGCTGGAGGAGGCCTGAATTCAGCTGCTTGTTTATGTAACACACGCTTTAGAGGTATGTGGGTGAAAACCAAACATGGCTCTTAGTTTACACACTAGCTAGTCCCTTGCATTATTACCTCTCCTAATTCCTTTTCCTTGAAAAGAAAATCATAATAGCCTGTTAAGTGAAGTACACTAGAACGATGATGACAACAACAAAAAAGCAGGTTTAAGTTAAAACATGGTAGTCTTCGTGTGTCAGTAAGGACACCCTGACAGTGGTCAAGTATTGAAAAAATCTCTCTGGCTTTTGAAACATCATCAACCTTCTGACAGCCTCTTGCACCAGGAAGTTCTGAGCACCGGTGCAATGCAGACTTGAGAGACAAAATCAAATTGTGTGGGAGGGAGCTGTTTTATTTCTGTTGTCTAAAAGGCCTAATTTTCCTACACTCTTCTTTAGCTGGGTTAACTTTGCAATGCTCAGAACTGACCGATTTAGAGCTGTAAGTCTAGTTTGCAAGGAGCAGACGTCAATACTCTAGGCACCAGTTAAACTCTCAGCTAATTATAGTTTGCATATCTGAGCATGTGATTGTTTTAGATGTCTAAAGGCTGTCATTTCCCCTGCACTCAGTTACAGGCGTGGTCATAACCAGCCTGAGAACCTTCTAATGACCTCCACAGTGCAGTAGTACTACTGGTCTGGCTCAGACTGGCCTGCCAGGTGGCTCCTGGCCACTTCTTGCCCATTGCAGGCTCCTGGATAGCCATCCAAGAAGCCAGCTAGCTAGTGACCTTGCTAGAGGAGGTAGTGAGTGACTGCTTGCCTGGCTAACACTCAGGCATCTCCTGCCTTATTGTATGGCCTGCACTGCCTTGCTGTGCCAGGAGCAAGGTGGTGTAGACAGGAATCACCTGCTGAGCACCAAGCTGTCATTAGTCTCTCAGTTCCCAGGATACAGCAGAAAGTCTAACAGCCACAGTCTTGTTCCTGTGGCTGCCAACTCACAGCTTTCTCTGCAGCCACAATTCAGCACAAAGGATCAGTGGAAATGCCAGGCCTCGTGTCTTCAGACAACACAATACACCAGACATGACCAAAGCCCTAAAAACTGAGTCTAAGTGTTGAGATGCAGATGGCAGACAGCTGTTGTAGATTCTGTTGCTGGTGTTAACCCTCCAACCATGCAACAGCCTTCAGACACCTCATTGCAGTGTTCCTAAGCCCTGCTTAACTCCCTATCTCTGTATCACTTAGGGTGCAATGAGACATCCCCTTCAAGCAAAGCCTGCTGATGTGTTGTATATGACAGTGAATGTAGGGAGAAAAAGGACCTCTTGTGTTGATTCCAGAAGCATAGCCACTTCAAATTGTCAGCTTTGGGGCACCTAAATCTGAAACAAAGCAGATTTAACAATTCAGTTTAAAAGTCTTGGTAGATTTAGCAGTTTTGAGTTTAAATTGAATCATAATCAGGAAGTCTAAAAAAGGACCTAACCCTGCATTACTGAAAGCAAGATTCCTATTTTTATAATCTTTATTTTGCAAGAGGAAGACTATGAGTTATTTCCACATTTTAATGTACATAACCACAGTATTTTGATTGGAACTTGGACAAACTATAGTTTTGAAGTAAGTTCTGCATACTTACTTTAAAAGCTAATGAAGGTCAAACCTTTCAAGGATCTTTCACCTACGGGCAAGATCTAATGTTTGTTGTAATTACTAGAAGAATCTTCTTGTTTATATACATATTTATTGTGAGACATGAGCAACAGAAAAAATCTAGCTATAAAATATGTTAAGAAGCAATAGGTATACAGACACATGAAAAATTATTTAAGTTCCTTGACTAGGCTATGTTCTACTTCAGTCTACCATTTTAGCGGATAAATGTTTTTCTCAATGGGTATTGACAAATAGCTTTCTGAAACATGTAAGAAACATGAAAATGCTATCAATCTTTGCAATATGCTTTCTCATTCTCCAACCAGTACAGGACATTCTTGTAAGCAGTGTTTAAATCTTATACTTCCTTTCTGGCTTCTCTTTCTACAATAACAGGTTCATTTTCTGGCTCTGACAGGAGTGAGTTGGATTTGCTGTCTGGCTATTGTGTAAGCATCAACTATAGTGGAGCTGCCCTAGGAGCAAGAAACAGGAAGAAACCAGTCGATAAAACACAATCACAGGCTGGCAGGAAATCAGTGACTATTTGTCACTCCTTCCAAAGAGGAGGAAAACAGTTGGTGGCAGATATTCAGCACCATCCAAGTATCCAGCACAAAGATTAGATCTCCCTTTCTCCATGCCAGGATACTCAGAGTTTTACTTCAATGTGGACCATGGCTATCTGGAGGGTCTGGTCCGAGGATTCAAAGCTGGGATTTTGACAAGCTCGGACTATGTCAACTTAGCACAGTGTGAGACATTAGAAGGTAAGTCTGCTGGTTTATTTTATTTAGGAAGAAATGGTGATGCTTAGACCTTTGAAGGATGGAGGTAAAAGACTGAACTGTTGAGAGCTTATCTTAAAAAACAGCGATAACTTTGATGCTCTTTGAAGAATTGTTCTCATATTTAAGTTAATAGCTTTCCACAGAAATTATCCTAGGGTTGTATAGACTGTCATTTGCAAAGCAATCCAGAAGATGGGATTTTCTAGTTTAGTGATAAGGTTTGGAAATCTCATCCATAAAATTTCTATGGAAATTGGTAACCTCCTCATAGATTCTAACCAAGCTATAGAACTGTTCAAGATTAAATGTTTCATCACCATTTCAGCTGAATCAAACAGTTTCCAAAGTCTTATTAAAAGCTTACCATTTGGCTTCAGGTTTCTATGTAAAAGATATAATTTTAGTGCTTTATTACTTCTTGAGTGGGAGAGACATTCTGCTTACAAGGAAGAGAAAACTAGACCTCACAGAGATAAAACCGAACAATTTTGAAGCCTAAAGGGAAAAAAAAAAGAGGACAAAAAGCCCCCACCAATAATGAAGTATCCACAAGCTTTGTTCAAGGTGACTTTGCCACAGTAATAAAGAGAAAACACACTAGTTTCCAAAACAGCTTTCTGTGGCCAAGACTGGTCATAGCCTGATGAAGACAGACTTGTACAAAGAATCATATGACATGCCTCTAGACACTTGGCAGGAAAAAAGGCAGCAGGGAAAAAAAAAATCAGCTTTTTAAGGGAACACACAGTTTCTTCCTCTGACTTAAAAATAAAATTTATGATTATACACTGAAATAATTTCTATAATATACAGTATAATAGATTCATTTGGAAAAGGAACAAGGAGAAACAATAAGATCACTCTGTTTTAAGCGTCGGTTGCTTTGTGTGTGCAGTAATGGATTTGGGGAAATGAGAAGTGCAGAACCTAATGACTCCCATATACAATGGACTTTTGAGGCTGTCTAAACTATTAATATAAGAACAACATGCATCTGAGAAAGCCGCTTGCATTTCATCTTACAGATTAAAACAACTACATTTGAACAGATATATGTAGGTATTCACTTGCTAGCAGGTTAAAGGTCATCTCACAGTTAAAGAAGAGATTATCAATACAGTCAGTGGGATCTAGGAACTGTTCAAATGACCAAGTGCGTGTACCTAATTCAGCTGATGTCATCAAAGGCTCTATGAAGAAAAAAACCCCAAAACCAACCAAGCCAAAACATAAAATCCTGGTTCCTTCAGAATAAGGTGAAAAATATACAGGTTTAAATATTTTTAGAAACACACAAGAAAATAGGATTTCCCTCATTCTTCCTAGAAAAGTACTTGCTTATGTCAAGAATAGTTAAGAAAAACTATCTAAATGTTAAGTCATGCTACGTTTTCAACCAGGAAGTAGTCTGCAAACATTTCTGAGATGTATAAACCTTCAACATTATTAAGAGCATGTAAGAGACAGACAGATCACAAGAGAGAGATAAAACACTTTTTGAAGCAAGATATACAGTAGAAAGAGCAATGACTTTCCTTTTTATTTTTTGAACCTTTTTCTAATGTTCATTCAATTTTAGCAAAGAAATTATGTGAGAAACAGAAGCAGTGGCCTCTATCAACCTGTCCACAAGAACATCTCTGCTACCTACTATGACTTCCCTTTTTTCCTCTATTTAGCTCCATCTCTTTTTCCATTGTAACATTTTCTATTTCTTTTAGCCAGCTAACAGATTTCCACAAGTTTTCTAACAAAACATTATTTATAATAAAAATACAAGAAATATTGGATTTGTACAAAAGGGTAAATACACTTATCTGTCCCTGCACACCCAGCATGCTGTAATACTGAACTTGCACCATGAGTGCACAGTGCACTGAAAACACAGACCCTTATCTCAAAACCAGAAAAAATGAAGCTTTATGCATACATTATATTTTGTTTCCAGTTAAAATATCCAGCACATGGATTTGTGCTGTAGCACTACTGTGCTTGCACAATAATCATAGAATCATAGAATCATAGAATGGTAAGGTTGGAAGGAGACCTCAAGGATCATCTAGTTCCAACCCCCTGCCATAGGCAGGGACACCTCCCACTACTGCAGGTTACTCAAGGCCTCATCCAATAATAACAATAATGCCTTCAGTTCATGTCTTCCCATTAAAAGGTAATAAAATTACCCCATTTGACACTTCATGGCAAAGCACCACACCACAAAAACTAACCTAAATTTAAAATACTGTAAATATGCTTAAAGAAACAATCAGAAACAAAATAAAAAACATTCCAGGTAACCCATAAATAGAATCAAAAAAGCCTTTTAATTTCAAAGTGGTTTTGATATCTCTAGAGGGGAAACCATAATGCCAGAACAGAAGAACCACAAGAAAAACTGTAGGTTAATGCTTTACAGCTGCTTGATAATCACAGAGTGAGCATAAGAGTGAGAGGGAAAGGAAAAAGCGAGGCTGCTCATTGATTTATGACACCACTATGTCATCTCAATTTAGGGTCACACAAAGAGAAGAGACTTTCAGCCTTACCTAGACATCCATTTGGGCTTGTTGAGGTATAATTTCCACAGAGCTATCTTGTGGGCTGCAACATGGCATGATGCTAGTTTGACCCTGTGTCATCATCTGTTTCAGGGGAATGGGATCCTCAGAGGAACTCTGCTGACAGTCTTCAAAGTAGAATATGGGGCAGGCAGTGTTATATGTGATGTTTTATTCTTTCCTTGCTCCCGTGTATGATGGAAAGCCAACTGGTCTCTAGAACGGAGACTAGATCCTAGAAGGATAAGCACCTCAGGTCTGCTCCCACTAACATCACTGAAATAGGAGAAAGACCTTATTGTGGCCTTTGAATACTTAAAGGAGTGGCTTATAAGAAAGATCACAGGATTGCAGGATGTTAGGGGTTGGAAGGGACCTCTGGAGATCATCGAGTCTAGCCCCTCTGNCTATGATAAACTTTTTATCAGGGCCTGTTCCAATAGGACAAGGGGTAATGGTTTTAAATAAAAAGAAGCTAGATTCAATCTAGTTACAGGGAAGAAAATTTTTACAATGGGGGTCATGAAAAACTGGCACAGGTCACTCAATGAGGATGGAAGTGTTCAAGGTCAGGTTGGACAGGGCTCTGACCAACCTGATCTACTTGAAGATGCCCCTGCTCACTGCAGAGGGGTTGGATGACCAGATGACCTTTAAAGGTCCTTTCGAACTCAAACTGTTCTATGATTCTGCAACTACTAAAATGAGATCAAGTAGCAGCCAAACTGCACACAAAACTGAGGATCATCTATGTCAGAACCAGTGCTAGCTGTAGGAGTTTGAATTCACAATGCTTTAAGTCCCAATGTAGGCATTCTGATTACATACTAAGAAATTACAGACATGAGGAAAGAGGAAAGAGTAGCTACTGTTATAAATACAGACCTTGCTAAATGTGTATTAACTTCCTTCACAGGTAAACTCCTGTTTCAGTCAGATTTTATCTGGGAATTTAATCAAACGGCCAAACCGCAAAACATTTCTCCAATCTATAATTTACTGTAATTTTAATTACAGCATTTGAACACAATCATGCAGCATAGCAGAGCCTTTTCTAAAAGGAAATGTTAAACTGCTTTGAGTACTAAGAACTGATTTGAATTCTCACTTTTGCCTTCTGGTGGAGAACGGTTAGCAGAGGAAATCTGTCTAATTAATTCTGTGATATTATGAAAGTATCTTTCATCTTTGTTGTCTAATCAACTCATTTTCCTCAGCTACCAGGTCTGGAAGCTCAGACAGAATATGTCATGATAACCCAAGTCCCTGGCACAGTCTCTTAGGATATGCTAGTTGCAGCCATAAATCAAAGCCAAACCAGAAATTGCAACTCAATCCCTTCAAGTGCTCCACTGCAGAAGCTATGTGGAGCCCAGAATCAGAGCTAGGGAAGATGTGATGTCTCCTCATCTTCAGGCAGCCTGATAACATAAGATTATAGCCTTTCCCAAGATTGAAATGCTTCATATGAAAATTTATGATTTTAACAAAGATGGTTTCTGGATGATGTGACAGTCTATTCTCGTGATCTTCCCTGAATCTAATTGCAGATCTGAAGCTACATCTACAGACTACAGACTATGGCAACTTTTTGGCTAATGAAACTGGCCCTCTCACCATTTCCACCATTGATGATAAACTGAAAGCAAAGCTGCTGACGGAATTTCATTACTTTAGAAACCATGCCTTTGAACCACTTACCACTTTTCTCAATTTTATCACGTAAGTGATCTTACCACACAGACTCAAAAACAAAAGCACTCAAATTTCTACCAACTTTCCAAAATAGCAAAATTACTTGGATGCTGCAACATTTTCATACTTTATTTACTCATATAACCTCAGGGGGAAAAAATAATTTTTATATATATACATATATATATGAAAAGCAGTTGTCTTTGCAACCACTTATTTTAAAGAATACAAGGCAGAGTTTTTCTGTGTATTGTGGTAGGAAGTGTGGTAGAAGTTGAGAAAAATATTTATCATATTCAAATATAATTTAAGTCAGAGAACATGCAAAATTTAGGTTTGTGGAGGTGACTCATGTAAGATGAGCAATTTCATGATGTACAGAGCAGTGTTTTAATTCCTAGGCATGTGGCAAGTTCTAGACTTAAAGGGGAAAGACAACATACAGTACATCTACCATACTTTTTATACCAGTGAACACTGAAAATAGAAGGACTTTATGTGGTACACTGCAAGAAACTTACATTCAAATAGCTTATTTCAAAAGTCAAGTACTATCTGATGCCAGATGAAGGGGCAGTTCTGATATTATTCTAATCTTAAAGATGTAAAATCTGTAAATTTATGGCTTAAACTTAAAAACAGAGATTTGCTTTATATTAGTGTAACAACATGGACTAGTGAAATGTCAGCAGGATATTTTACCTAATTGTTTGCTCACCTTGACTTTATCTTTTTAGTATGCTATTAAGACACAAGGAGTATTTTTATTATAACAACACAATAAAGTATCATTATTCTTTATTTTTTTTTAATTTTGGGGTTTTTTTTCAGTCAATGTAGCTGGCCAATTTTAGGGTACTACATCAAAAGGATCTTAAAGACTGCCCTAGAACAGTTCTGAGCTGTAGGCACACAGTGCTTACTTTTTGCTTCAGGGAAATAAAAGTGAAAATACAATTATGAGAGCTCTTTTCTCACGCTGACTGACATGCATATATGCATGTGTATGCACAAACTCTGCACATACAGTTGGTTTTCTTGATAATGGAGATGATAGATTAAGATACTGAATTTAAAAAAATCATTGAACTACAATTCACCAGATCCTCAAGCCCTATATTAATCGCTATATGTCTCTAGCTGTGTTCTGAATAAACAATGTAAGCTGAAGACTCTCAGCATCCTGAGCTATTCTAAGGGAACAGCTTTCCCAAGTCATTGATAAAACTCTTATTGGCCTCTCTGACAGTAAAAGTAATAAGAAGCCATTAGAAAATTTCTGCTGAAAAGAAAATTTTAGCAACAAAGAAGAAATTTGTGAGAAGTTGTTCTTAGTTTCTTTTTGGGAAGATGTTTAAAGATGAATGAGAAAAAAGCTTTAAGACTGGTCCATCTGCCTGAGCTCTGCAGTTTCAGTGCTGAGTTCTCATGCACCACTTCTCTGTTCAGGTGGTCTACATGAAATGACAAAACTCCAAAGCAAAGAAGCTGCTAGCTTGGATGATTTACTTTTTGATACCACTCCTAGTCTCCTATTACAGAGAAACTACACTTAACAGCTGTTATGCTCATTATATTCAGGTTTCAATTTCCACTTCTTTAAAAGTGTCTTTCCAAGCTAATCATGTGGTTTCAAACTGGTACTGTGTTACTCACCTCTTATTTAAGAAGTTGTGTTCGGTTTTGATGAGAGATTGATACAGAGTGACTGTACAAACCTGCAAGTATTGTGGTCTGGTTTGACTTTAGTATTATTACTAATTTTCAAAAATCTTGGGTTTGGGTTGCTTTTTTTTTTTTTAAGGAAAATTAATTATAATGATAGATTTGGTTTACTTTTTTTTTTTTTCTCCTCCCTACAGATACAGCTATATGATTGACAACGTAATTCTGTTAATAACTGGCACATTACACCAGCGGCCCATAGCTGAACTTGTTCCCAAGTGCCATCCACTAGGGAGCTTTGAGCAAATGGAAGCAGTTAGCATTGCCTCAAATCCCACTGAACTGTTCAATGCAATTCTGGTTGACACACCATTAGGTAGGAACACTAAATTATTTCTTTTTACTTCTTGAAACGACTAATCCTGCATCATTAAGAATATCTATGTTTTTATAACAAAAGGCATGAAGTGTGATCATAAACTTTTGAAATGGTGTACAGATCATTTTCTAATAATATTTTTTAACAGCTTCTGTATCAACCTTAGGTAGCAGACACAAGGAAAACACGCTACTCAAGAAGTGTAATGGGTATCTTTTATACTGAAAGTAGACACTGATTTAGAGCATTTCAATTGTTATCTATAGCAAAAAAATCTAAGATGAAATCTTGCCAATTCCTCCCTAAGGATCAAGAAGCAGGCAGTTATTCATAAATATTAGATGTTGCAGTGGAACCTAGATTCCCTCTTGGTATTTGGACATGATTCAAACACAAAGGAAATCACTATTTTTAAGAACTAAATCTAAAAGGAAAATAGAATGAGGCTTGGGAATGTCTTAGTCTGAAATTGGGATGACCTCTGTTCAGTATGCTACAGCATGCAACATGAACAAAAATAAGCTGTGGGAGAGTTATGGGAGGATTACTGAACATAAGATAGAACTGGATTGAATGTATATGAAACCACTTTATATCCTCATCTTGAGTACTGTGAGTGATTTTGGGTTCTGCTTCTCATGAAAGCAGGGTGGGTTGGTTGGCTCTAGATAGAAATCAACCACTCACTGACTCCCCACCCCGAGTGCATTGTGGGGAGAAAACAGGAGAATAAAGGAACTTGTGGATTGAGGTCACCTATGAAGTACTGTTGCAGGCAAACCAGACTCAACTTGGGGAAAATTAACTCAATTTGTTGTGGTAAATAAATGTAAAATTAATCACTGGTCCAGGCATTAGGAAACAAACAGAAGAGAAAGAAACATTAACACAATTAGGGAAAACAATTTTCTTTCCTGCTTTGCCACTCCTTCACTCCAGACTCTTCTCCTTTACACCTTTGTTATCATTATGGTTACATTCAATACTTTTGGAGAGCCAATGGGCAGCACAAGGATCAAGGGAAGTTAACAGTCAGTACATGTTGGGTCTTCTCTGGTACTCCTCACTCCTCACTGACTCTCTACTCCAGAGTAAGCTCTCCACTGCCTGCAGCTCTTGTCAGGAGTATTTGCTCCAGCACAGGTCCTCCACAGGCAGCAGGAAGTATCTGCTCCAGAACCATGCAGTGACTACCTCAACCTTGGTGTTCCCTTTGTTGTTTATCAGCATTTTTTTCCCCTCCTCCTTTCTGCATGATGCATTTTCCCCCCATTCTTAAATATATTTTTCCTGATGTGACACCAACTTAGCTGAAGAGCTCAGCTGTGTCCTGTAGGAGCAGGTCTGTTGGAGCCAGGTAGAATTGGCTGTCTAGCACAGCCTCCCCTCACAGAGGACACCCTGCAGCCTTCTGCTGCCAGCACCTGGGCACTGGCACCCCAAGCATTGAAATCAGAGAAGGTAGAGGGCAGGATAGCTAAAATGAACAAGTGGATACCACTGCCATGTGCAGGCAAACAGAGGCTGAACTCCAGTTTGGAAAGGACGAAGATGAAGAGAGATGTAGGCGATGTTTACAAACTCCTGAAGACAACTGTTTGTCCAGAGTGAATTACAAAGTGTTGCCTTTAGAAGACCAAATTCCAGCAGAATTCCAAACACCCACAAAACCAGATAAAGTTAAACAATCTTTTTACACAGCTGGTAGTAAATTTCCAGATTTTTTTTTTTCTAAACAAGTATGAAAAAGCAGAGTGTAGTATCAGATCTTTTAAAAGATAGGAGAAATTCATGGGCAATGGATCTACAAAGAGTTAACAAGGGGGAATGTTGTTCATCCAAAATCTGAATGCTGGAAGAGTCAGAAGTGAGTAGATCACAAAACACAGCCAGGGTCATCCATATTGCCACTGTTTGAGACCACATTCTGTCATGCAGCACTGATCTGCCCCACTGGCATATCTTAGGAACAGTGAGAGACTGGCATACCTTTGGTGGTTACAAACATAGTATTTTTAAGCAGTCCAGATGCACAAAATAAATTCATCCTTTGCCTCCCTGTTCAAAAGCTTGCTCTTTAGCCCATTCTGCAGAGGACCTGGAATCATAGATGCTCAGGGGCAGTTTGTGCTTGTTACTAGTCAAGACTTGTTCTCTTTTCTCCACTACAGACAAAACCAAATAGGAAGAGAGAAAATAGGAAAGAGGATTCTCACTAACAATTGCTGAATACCTGCATGATTTAAGATAAAAATTGTCTTTCATGTTCCTCACTAGAAAATCTCCCTAATGCCCAGACTATGTACTTCAGGGGAGATTAAGGCTTTCATTAGCATTTCCCATCTGATTTTCTCTGGAGATGTGGACTCTAGCTGCAGTACTGATTGATTCCCCTCACAGCAGATTCTCATTAAAGAGGAGGGAGTAGGAGGATAAGGGGCAAATCCAGAGGATTTCTCTTCCTCTCTGTTATATCACTCTCTCTTGTACAACAGAAATCTAAGATCCTTGCTCGCACACTGGTGAATGACAATAGACAAGAGATGCATATTATCAGCATGTAGATTTATACTGCAATATAATAAACTCTGCTTTCAGCTGCTTTCTTTCAAGACTGCTTGTCCGAAAATGACCTGGATGAAATGAACATAGAAATAATGCGCAACAAACTGTACAAGGCAAGTTCTTGCAACATAGTGGTAATGTTTGGGGATTTTCAAAGTGTGTCAGAAGAGGAGGTCAGTATCATTAACCCTGTTTTATGGATAAGGAAACAGAAGTATGGCGAGATAAAGCAAGCTGTCTAAGGTCACCTGGTTGACGACAAGTCCAGGAATCAAATCCAGCTCCTTTCATTTCTGCTTCACTCTTTGAAGAGTTTTTAATTTTTAGGTCTGCATCCAAATCCTAATTTAATATCTCATTAATGAAAATGCTTTAGCCATCAGGCTAATATGCGGGTCCATTTGTTTATGAATAACTCGGTTATGCACCAAATGTCACAGAGCTGTCAGCTCCTAAATGAGCCTAGGCAGGCTTTTAGCTAACATTTATTTTTATATATAAAAGGCAGATGTGATTCAGAAAGGTCTAATTCTTTTAAGTCTAACTAACACTTTTACTTTCCTTAAGGCTTCTGTACAATTTTCTTTCCTTTTAAGTTATCTTTATCATTGCTACAGCACACCGCTGTAAAGATATGCATCTAACACGTGCCTTGAATTCTCAAAGCACTTCACAAACATTAGCACACAGGCCAGTACTCTGAGGATGGTCTCTTTAAAGGGTATACATATTTCATTCCATTAATGGTTCCTCCTGGCACATCTTCTCAAAATTATTTTTTTATCTTTCTTTGACAGTGGGTGCCCCAGACTGCAGGAAGTATTTCTACTAGGGTGAAAGGAAAAAAATTCTTTGGTTTGTCTTATGAAGGATATTTATAAATTCCAAAGACAATATTTAATTCTCAAAGATTCTGCTACTTCCTCTCATTCAAAACAACATCAGTTATGCCCAACTACTTTAATTCTTTCACAGTACTATACTATATTAGACATTGTTTTTCCATTTGATAACATGCAGATTTGATTCTTGTATCCTGTGTGGATGGCCATGTATTTACAGTTATTAAATCTACTTTTGGGGGGGTTGTTTTTTTGCTTGTTTGGGGTGTGGGTGTGTGTCATGGTTCTGTTTGTTTGTTTTGGTGTTCTTCTCACTCTTACAAGTATTGGGAGATTTTTCTGCAAAAACTTCTAAGTTATTAATATATAATTTTTCCATGCTTCAGCTGGCTATGTGATCAATTATGTTTAATATTTACTATCAGAAAGCATTATACAGAGCCTAATGCATAATCCAGTGTAGCAGACCTCCCTTGAGATGCCTTTACTTAAAATTCACTTAATTGCATGGCTAATGACAACTTCTTTTAACAAGGTGGTGTGAAGTTGTAGCAAATGCATTTTGATACTGTGAATATTGCCTAAAACAGTATTTTGGGGGACAGAGAGGGAAAGGAAACAGCATCTCTGAGATTTTTAGGGCCTTCCTGCACAAGTATTTTTGAAATGAGTGTGGAGGCCAGTATCCTTAATAGATCAGAGGACTCTGCAGACCAATATTACAGGAGCTTTGTCCGCTGTTCTATTCTAATCCAGGGTTTAGGGTAGAGCAGCAGGGATTAGCTTGTGTATCCTCATAGTGCTGGCCCAATAACCCTGGCATATTCCCAAATCCCCTCCTCCACACTATAAATGCAGAATTTTCTTCAACCTTCTGCTTATTATGAAGTAGAAGTTCAGTGGAGCTCAAGAAGTTCCTTTTGAGAGCAAAGAAAACATACTTGTCCTCTAACCATTTTTGAAAACATTTGAACCCATACTGTAATAACAAGATACTTACATTCTACTATTTCAGCTTTCACTCCAGCAACATAACTAAGCACATATTTGAATTTAAATTCATAGGTAGAATTGATGGAAATATTAAAAAATTAGGTTCATGACTATGTGGTGCTAGTCCAGGTCTTAAGCAGCATTTAAACTACTTCTCTTCTTCTTTTATGTAGTCTTATCTTGAGGCATTTTATAAGTTTTGTGAAAAACAAGGTGGTACTACAGCAGAAATAATGAGACCTATTCTCGAGGTAAGAAAAATTCAGTCTTTGTACATGAAAGAACTCCACAATGTTTTCATAATTAGCTTACTTTGGTTTTTAGCTTTTCCTTCTCTCTCCATTTGCAAAGTTATCTATCACGTTTGCTTCTCCTCTCACTAAAACCTGGTTTTCTAAGATGTAATGAAGATTTTATTCTAGGATGACTTTTACCTCTTGACTAGAGATGCAGCTAGTCCATTACCATGCAGGAGTTAGCCTCAGACAATATTTTTCTATAACAGAGAGTAGGTCACTAATCTCAAATTGTTGTCCATTAACATTTTTCGGTACCATGTAGAAGAGCTAAAAAGGGATTATTCTTACACGTCCTAGCTCAAAGTAAAATTTTGGATAGCTAAGACCTGGCATTACTGTGTATTTACTAATCAATAATCTTCAAACTTTGTAACACTATTATGTTTGTTTATTCTGCTATGAAAATGAATGGCTGAAGATAGAGTTGAGTGACTTTTGGAACTAGCACCACAAAGAAAATTCCAACAGTCTATGTTTTATTTTTATCTCTACTCAGAAAAGTTGGGGTTTTTTTTCCCATGATATACAAAATTTCTAACATCCTCCTTCCCAAAGCATACCTGCAGCATAGGGAATGATATTTTTGGTATCAGTTATTATAACAAAAGATCCAGAAATTCCTAAAATTGAGTTCTCAGCACCCAGCTGATCCTGCCTTTTTTTCTTTCCCCCACATGTTTTATCACAATTCTATGTGGAGTTTGATAGGCAGATCATCCATTTGTTTCCAGAAGTCTTCTTTTCTGGACAAGTAGAATTTACACCTTGGAAACTGAACAAATTTCACTGAGCTTTAATGACATCACACTAAAAGATTGTATTATAGGAGAGAGATATTAACCCTAGGAGCTTATCCCTGAAGGAAGAATGAGCCTAAATTACATTTTGCAAAAGAATGTCCTAAAAGAAAATGAAATTTCATATTTAATTAACTAGGACACAATGTTTCAGTTTATGTTCTAAAGAAAATATTCTTAACTTAAATAGATTAGTAATTAAGTATTTTGACTATTCTTTTCTGAAAAAAAGAAAATCAAGAGACTGGCTGGCAAAGGTAAATATATTCTCCACAGCTGATTCAGATCATTTAGAAAGTTCATTTTTAGCTAGAAATCCATGTTGAGAACAGATTACTTACCAATGTTAGTTTAAGCACTTTGCAAAACTCACTTTATATCAGTGGTAACAGTTTAGTCTATGATAAGCTTCTTTAAAATCCCTATCTAGTGTCAATCAGATAGGAAGATAAACTTTTTTTTTCTGTAGAAGTTTTCCTTTTCTATGACATTTTAATAATCTGAAGGCACATACAGAGTAGATTGCTGATGGCTGAATTCACAAAAAGGGAAAGTTTAATTATTCAGAAGAATACTTGCTATTTATTCTGTAATCTTATATGTAAGACTACCAACCTGACCCTGTCAGAATGAGACTGAGGTATTTAGCTCCCCAGCTCCTTGACCACCAGTCACGGTGCCAACCTTCCACATTAAAAGTACTGATGATATCTCTTCCACCATGGACAACAAACACTGATGTTTGACTTTGGACAGAAACTGCAGGACTGCACTGCAGCTCCCAGAGCCCTACACTTAAGATCTCAAGTAGCAGTCATGCCACTTCAGTTTCCCATATGGAAACTAACGCACATAGGAAATGGCCATCCTGTGATTTCACCTCTACCTACAGCAATTAAATGGCCCAAGTCATCAAGTAACTTTGGAGAACCTCATGTAACAATGATGTGATGAACTAAGCAGTCTGTATTGATGGGACTAATACTATAAATTTCCCGAAGCATTATCTGCAGTTGTGTCTGAGCATACCCAACAAAATATTACAAACCCAACAGCTAAATTCTACAGGCTTTAACAAGTTAAAAACCCAAACCAGCTTCACTAGGGCTGATACACCTGTTCATTTTAATAAGGCAAACGAAATTTGGCCCAGTTACTCATTAGCTAGAAATCTTTTCAAGCACACTTATTTTCTTCTCATTATTTCTCTATTGTTTACTCATTTTTCTTGTTTTGAAATCAGTGCCAGAGGGCAGCTGGGTCCTTGTTACAGTGTGTTCCAGTACATAGGAGGAGGGTCTATGAATATGCACTTAACTGCTAAAGTTGTAGAACTGTGTTGCAATTGCAGACTTATTATCCAGCGCCAAAGTGCACCTTTCTGCTGAAAGCAGTTAAAAAATACACAGCACCAGAAATGTTGCAAGCTGCCTGAAATGTGTGCATTATGTATGCTTCACCTGAAAGATGCTCCTGCACAGTCCCTGCAATTAGCAAGGGCCGGGCTGTTCTTGGCTACATTCAAGTAAGTAACAATTTAAAAAAAAAAAGAAAAAAAGAAGCCAAACACAGTCAATTTAGATCTCAAAACAGAAGAACCAATTTAAATCAGACACAACTGAATAAGGTTGTATTTATTTGGCATTATTTTTTTTAATTCACACTCCAAGAATATCACGTGAAATTTTGCTTTTTACAGAACAACCTGAGATCTAGACATCAGGATGACTTTCATTCTACTACTGCAGAGGAAATAGAGATCCTACAGGCATCTAAACCTGGAGGAAGAAATATAGCCTGTGATTCTATGCACTAAAATTAACTGTTATTTGAAACACTGAAAACTTTAACTTGCCAAGTAAACAGACGCTTCCACATGATTAAATTACTGTTTTAAATATGTGCAGTCAGAAACCATGTTGGTTTTTTTTTCCAGAATTTCCATTCAAACTTTACTCTCAGCAGCACTCTGATACACCCCTGAACAGTACTGTTGATTGAGTCCTTTCCTTTATTATTAATAACAATAATAATAACAATAGTACGACTTCGTAACTTCAGGAGATTTTTTGTTGTCAACACTTGGGTAAGTAAATAGGGAAATGAGGAAGTAGTAGAGATGATATTTTCAGTACAGAAAGTCACAGAATAAAAGCCATGTTTGCAAACCCCTGTTTGATTTTCTAGTTAAAATTTAACAAGGACTTGCAAATACGGATTTACAATTTTTAAAATAAGGTATCTCCCCAATGTTCTGAAGGCTACTTTTTTTAGCTTACTGAAAGTAACCTACATCTCCACCTTAATATGGAACAAGATCTCTGCTAACACGTCTTTATTCTTTGTTTTGCATATTAAGTTTGAAGCAGACAGACGTGCCTTCATCATCACCATTAATTCATTTGGCACTGAGCTGAGTAAAGATGACAGGGAGAAGCTGTATCCAACCTGTGGAAAACTGTATCCAGAAGGCTTACACCTGCTGGCCAATGCAGATGACTACGAGCAAGTGAAGTGTGTTGCAGATTACTATGCAGTACGTAATTTAATTTCTTAAACCAAAAAGCCAAAACATAAATACTCTTGATGTCAGCAATTTTTAAAAGATTATTCACTTAAGTGGAAACATTTTTGAGAGATAAAAAATCAGCAAAGACACAAAAGATCCCACAAAGATGTACATGGAATCAAAGGCATATTAGTGTGATATAAAGTTCCTCTTATAATGATGTTTAAACAAGACCAAATCACATTCTAGTAAGCAAACCCCTTCCTTCTTCATTAACCCTCCCCAAACCGAGTTTCACTTCTCAGCTGCTGCCTCAAAGATTTTGGAGCAAACATGTAAGTCATTTTAAAATGTGCTGACTAAACAATTCATGTCAAGGATGAGTGCAGTCCTGGTTTACTGCTAGCGTACCATGTAAATGCCCTTCTGGAAAGTTTTGTCTAAATCACTGATTGAATCAGAGAAGTAGATGAAGTTGTTAATATTGATGTGACTAGTGCTGCTATTAAAGATTAATTGAGCTGCAGCACTTGCTCTATGAATTAACTGTGTTACTCTGACTACCTGTTAAGCTACTTCCAAGCAGATACACAAGAAACAAAATGAGGTCTAGCTTGCCCCTTTTTCCACAGAAGAAAGCAAGCTAAAGATGCACATCTGTTCCTGTGCATAAGCAGAATGTTAGAAGTGTGTGTCACCATGCCAGAGAATGTATATTCACGTGATGGTGGGATATTTAGATAAGTGTTGGAAATCATTGTGCTAGACCTAGGCTGCACTGCTACTTCATAGGAAAAACAAACCAAATAGAAATGCAAATTACACAGAAAAGTGAGATGTAAGAAATTAACTCAGATATATCTGTGCAGATTATTCCAGAATGACATATCAGACAAATGGATTTAGATACAATATTAAAGCAGATAAAGCAAATCCAGCTGACTACTGGAAATAAATGACCAGCCATGTGAGGATTGGAGTGCAGGGTTTTGGCTCCATTTACAGCTCCATCTCTGATGGATACAACTTGTACAAGAATTCCAGTGCTCCCTGCCCAAAGGAGTGCAAGGTCATGTGTCATCCTACAATAAGTCTCTTTTAGTGCCTTCAGTAAATTGCTCTAAGTTGTAGGAAATGATGCTAAGAAACATGGTTATATGCTGACTGTATGCTTTTAACTTTTGATTTATGTGAAATTGTAATCTATAGATGAATTCTTCTGTACATGAAAATTACTTAACGTAGATAAATTAACAAAGTAATGCAAGGAAGCTGTGCTGCACAGAATGCTAAAGTACCTTATTTTCATTGGGTGGTTGTGCTTTCAGGAATACAAGGCTGTGTTTGAAGGAGTAGGGAGTGGCACTGGAGAAAAGACACTGGAAGATGCATTTTTTGAGCATGAGGTAAGAGCTTCTAACCTTAAAATATCAAAATGAAAGTTCTCCACCTGGAATAACATTTAAAACAGGAATGAGGTACTAGGCTTTTGGTTGTACTGTACTGCATGCTTCAACATTGTATCCCAGACCACTGTATTTCTATGTATGTCACCATTTGGCTGAAGCAAAATAGAGGCATTTATTTTTTTAAATAAAATAAATCAAACCCCAGGACATTCTTCTGAAAACTAGTTAAGGAATTAGCAACCCTGACAGCCTATACAAAAGTCATCTCATGTAAACTGCTTAATGAAATATCTTTTGAAGAATCCACTGAAGAAGGTATTTCACCACTGTCCTTTTCTTACCTGTAATTTTGCTGTAGTCTATTACCAGAATTAATCCACAGATGACATTTCAATTATATTTATCCTAAGAGACTCCTAAATATAATGATGGCTGAAGAGTTACACAGAATTCTTGATCATGAAAGCTACCATATAAAACCCACATTTGCCTCCTTTAATATTTTATCATAACACTCATTTTGGTTTTTTTTTTTTTTTGGTTTTTTTTTTTTTTGCAACAGGTAAAACTGAATGTGCTTGCATTCAACAACCAGTTTCATTTTGGAGTATTTTATGCCTATGTAAAGTTAAAGGAACAAGAATGCAGGAATATTGTATGGATTGCTGAATGCATCTCTCAGAGACACAGAACTAAAATTAACAACTACATTCCAATTTTCTAGAGCTGCAAATGTATTATCTTACAATGCCTGAACAGATGCATTATGGCACAGAAAAGAAGAAAAATCTTATTTCAGAAGTAAATTCTTATTAGTTGATTTGAATTGTATTAACAATCTTCCTAATACACAACAGTGTAAGAAAAAGCAATGCAATTAGAGATACAAAAATTTTATAAGGAAATATTAATCAGCTTATTCAGAAATGTTATTGGTAGATTTGTTTTCCATTGTGCCCATTTTAATTCAATTGATCAATAAAATTCTAGTCTTGAGGTCTGTGGTAGTGGGTTGGACTTGATGATCTTTGAGGTCTCTTCCAACCTTGCTATACTGTGATACTGTGATACTGTAAAATCTCCTTGAAAGGTCTGACATACGTATTCTTTCTTGTTTATGGAAGTAAGTTTTATATCAATGGTGTCTGAAAAGCAATTTAATGGCTTCATTCTGAATTAACGCTTTTCTCAAAGGGCCAATTAAATCACCACTTCCATGCCTTCTTCACAGCATAGAAGACTGTATGAAGGACTTAATACACGAATTAGAGAGAGACTTCAGGGTCACTCTGAGTTTCCCCTTGAGGAATCTCAAGAGAGATCTCTGAACCTTTCTAGCTGTTGACAGCTCTCTGCAGCTAATTGTAAACAACTAACTTCATCTTAATGAAAATAGCTTCACTTACACCTTTTTGGCCACCCGAGGAGCACTGTGTCAGACAATGGGTGTCTGATCTACTCCACAGCAATACAACTACTTCCTCCAGCACATCACAGACACTGTCTTCATATATGCACTAGGGAAGATTATGAAACATGAATGAAAATACCAGCCAAGTCTGTATCAGTTTTACGTCAGACACAAACAACATCAGCTCTGAGCTATTTGAGGACCTGGCTAAGATTGATACTGAAAAATAGAGCGAACAGTTGAAGTCAGATTGTAGCAAGACAAGATTAATTCTGTTGAAGAAAAAGGAAGGATTTTGAAAGCCGTATCAACATTCTGCCTTCCTACTCCATTCAAAAAGTGTGCCCTTTTATCTCTGAAACAGGTCATACCTCATTTTTCTGCATTCTTCAGGCTGCACAACAGCAAATTTCAATTTTCAGCTGACTGTCTCTCCAGCATTATGACACAGAAATAAAATCCATTTCTTGCCAAGTAGACAGAAAACCAAAATGTATCTGATGTCAACACATCAAAATTATGGAAAACATTCAGGCATCAAGGTTTTAAGAAATGAGATGTAGTATATACATGTGCACATGCATCACTCATGAAAAAATGGAAAACGTTACCATTTTACAGCTAAGGAAACATTTCTCAAAACGTGAATGAAACCAAAGGGCTATAAAGGAGGACATCCAACCCTGATTTCACAGTCAACCAAGAAGATATTTAGCAATTTACTTTACTGTGAATCACTGAAAACTTTACATTATTACTTTAAAAAATATTTTCAAAGAGTTTCCTTTAGAAGTAACTCAGCAGGAGTTTAGGAAACTGACTAAAAAGAAATGTGTGTAAGAGACGAATACAAATCATATTTCTTTATTGAGGCTTCACTGTTTAGTAGATGTAGTAAGAAAAAGATAAACTGTAGGATTTGTGGATTGCAATTTCATTTTGGCATGCACAGTTGCTTCCTTGTTCTGCTTTTATGATCTTCCACTTGTATTTCTCAGTCTAACCAGTAGCCAAAACTTTACAGTTCACGTGTCACAACCTATATCATAAACTACCACAAATTATGTCACAAACTATTTAAAAAACTGCAATTAGGAAAGAAATAAGGCTACATTCTTTCAAAATTACCTTGTGTGTGTATTTTTTAGTAATCACAGGATAAAAATTTGCCATGAGCTGAATAACAAAGTGAACTGGGCTGGGACACAGAAACTGAATTCATACAGGCCAGCATAGCACATGAATTCTTCTGCACTGATAAATCAAAACTCCCTGCTTGAACAACACAAATCAGCTGGCTTTCTGCCAAGAATTTTCTGAAGTGATTTGAAGGGGAAAGAATCTGCTCTCCACCCTAAATCATTCTGTGCCAGGGAAGCTATGCAGCTGCTGTTGCAACAGTCTGTGGATACTGTTGCCTGGGAAAGAAATGAGCAGGGACTGCAGTTTACTACAGTGTCGTCAGCAGAACTGGTCTTTAAACTACTGAAAGGACAGCGCCGGTGTTGACTGATTCTTTTTTCCAAAACAACTTTCTAGATATTTGTTAAACAAGGACTAGGTGCTAATTATATCTGATTTAAAAGTAAGCGAGAGAAGCAATAGAATTTGAATGGAAGTCCTCAAACATCTACTTTTTCTATAAATACATTACTCTCTTGTTAGCAAATTAGTATTCATTCATTCACCTCTAACAAGATCTTATAGTGGAAGTCCAGATCACGGAGCCACTACTACAATCATCATTAACTTTATAATGATAATGTCAACTTGTAGGATAGGGGAACATGGGGCAATAAGCTACTTTTCTTGTTCTTCTGTTCTGTCAAACAACAGAAACATGTGTTCACAGTTTTAAATGGCTGAGCCTATCCAGACAAACTCATTCGATATCATTACACTGACTATGCCCCCTTGCCTATGTTTTCGATATGAGATAAAGACCAGGACTGAGAACAAGCTCCTGGTGAGTTCTGTGAATTTTGTTTTCCCAACATTTGTTGTAGCTTGGGCTTGATGTGCTTGCCATCTGCTTACAAACAGTTGAGCAGCACTGAACTGTGGATGGTCTGGGCTGGGATGCTTGAAGCACTTCCCATGCATGATCTCTCCTTCCTGCATGAATGACATTTGGTAGCCCCGAAGATTTATAGGATGCATCAGAGTGTGGTCCTAAAGGCTAGCTCTGGACTTGCGGTCAGTCGGTAACACCACACACTTACACTGATCAAATCCAGTAAGACTTTCATGTAACATAAAAACTTCAATACCACACTTGCCTTATTGTGCACATCTGATACCTGACAACATGATGCTTTCTGGTTTTAGTATATATGCCTAAACTGCAGACTAACTTTTCTCCAACTCTATTTAAGACCAAAACGTCAGATCCTAAGTACGTGAATGGATTGCAAGCTGGTCATCATTTGGATTTGCATCAGAATTGTAAAGCTGTTAGCACAAAGAGAACTTCAATGGTTCAAACAAGAGAGAAGACAAAGTCCAGTGATGTGCCCAGCAACTGGATTGTACAGAAATAGTGTAATATACATCAGAGATAAGTGATAAATGGCAATAATATCTACCCTGCAGTTAAAAAAGTTTACATGCCATCTCATGAAAACCTCAAACACACAGAAAGCAATTCAATATTAGGATATCTCCAAAATGAGAAACAGAAAATAAGAAATTAAATACAAGAAACAGCAGGATAAGCCTCTTAAAGAACCCAGGTTAAAAGTTTATAATTGATGACACACAGTGAGAAACATTTGACTACTTAAAGTTCATATTTATCGGGATTTTCTGTTTAAAAAAAAAAAAAAATCCAACCCACATAACTCAGTGTTAATGCAAATGTTCCTGATGTGGACACAGTCAATGACAATCCCATCTTAGTGTGCAAGCCAGAAAAATGAACGTCCTATTTTCTATTAGTTTGGAGCTTGTCCAAGAAGAAAAAGAGGAGAAACTAATTGCTCTGAAAGTATGCCACAGATAAGTGCAATAAATAAACCTACTGACAGGTGCCATTTTTATAGCATAACTCATCTGTTATAATTAAAATTCAATGTTCTGCATCTCTTGGAAGAGAAAGGCCTGAAGCACTAAACTTAAAAATGATTAGAAAATATTACCCTGAAAAAAGGTGATTATAGTAGAATTTATCTTTAATTTCTTTTTTTACTCTATCTTTGCAATTGTTATCTGCCATCAAATGACATAACCAGGGGTGGCTCTTATCTTCGGGCAGAATGGAATCTGTTGTCATCGGCATCTTAAAAAGCTTTCTGAAATATTCGTTTGTTTTTTGTTGTTTGTTTTTTTTTGTTGTTGTTGTCTTAATACTGATATGTAGCAGTAAAGATTAAGATGATAATACCATATAAAACAAGATAGGTTATCTATAATCAAGAAACTACTAACAAGATGAAAACAACTGTTATATTTTTTAAACGGAAGAAAATGGTTATTTCCACACAATGGACCTTGTAACTTTGTTGTATGTGACCCTTTCCACACTCAGCCCAAGCTGCCACATGTTCATTTGTCAGCTTCAGGATGGTGAAATACTCACTGGATTCAGCTGTGAAGGCACAGGGATACAAGCAATTCAGCAATGTTGTTAAGCATTACTTAACAAAAATACAATCAATGGAAATGCAATGCATGTTCTAACTTGCTACTTATAACATGTAAAAGCAACTCGGACAATTAAAAACAAGTAGATAGAAGTTGCAAGGTAATGGCCATATTTTATTTTCCAATCTAGAAAAAACTCTTGTCTCATTAGCCTTACATTGAAAATGTATATATTGTTTTTCTTTCGGGCTGCATTGTTCTCTTAAACGTCTGTTTCCTTAGATGCACATGCATGCATGCAAACCCACACACATGTGCATCAGCTACAAAATCTTCTACTGAGTCACAACACTGGCTAGAAACGGAGTGAGCCAACAGTGGGTAAATCAATGAAGAGCAAATTAAAAAATGTTGCTTCACAACAAATTTTTTTTTGAGTGAAAATGCAAAGAAAATGAAACCAAATTTGTAATAAACCCCACTGAAGTCAAGCAAAGGAAACTCTTGTTGCATTTTCAGCTAAACAGATTTAGATTGTTCTTTTCATACCATACAACGTAAGAGGCACACGAGAGCACTTAAATAATTACAGACCTGATCCAAACTCATAAAAATTATTTATACCCATAACAATAGTCAAGTCAGGTTCAGCTGAGCCCTACACCAGTGTTGTTCATATCCTCTGACTGTTATTAACCAAAAAAACCAAATAAGCTTCAGTATGGCAGAGTCTGGGGACAAAAGCTACTTCTTATCCAGACAAACCAGCAAACAGGCATGGAGCCATATATTCTCTGCCCTTCATAAGGATATTTTTAAAATTCAGAAAGCTAAAATAATTATTTTCAAAAGTCTCTCCCCTTAAGCAGAGCTTTGACAGAAACAGCTTAATTAAAGATACATATTAGGAAAAAGATAGAACTGACCCATCAGAACTGTTACAGAACTGAAGTGTTTTATCTATCATCTGTAACATGAAGAGGGAGTCCTAACACTGTTACAAACGTGCAGAAGCCAAAGCAGACAAAATAAAACAGATGATGTGTATTTAAAGCAAATATTATGACTATTGTAGATGTACAAAAACCACAAACAAATTCCAAATTACTCTAAACAATATGTTATAAAATTGTTGTATGGCACAAGAAATAAATTATTCAACAAAAGCATATAAATACATACAGTAAAATCTGCTGTGGGTAATAGCCCACTAATCTGATGTCATGGAAGAAATTGACAATACTCTCACTGAATTCAGTGGATTAAATGCTCCCAGTGAATTCAGTGGGAGCAGGGTCAGAACCTCCAGGGTGAGTGAGGTGCTGCCTTTGCATTAGCTGTATACACCAGCAAGAGAAAAACTTGGAACTTATCCTGAGAGCAGTCTTGTGTGGTAGACTTCTGTGCAGTGTCCTGCAGCAACCAGGAGACTGAGAACTATTGTGTTATGTAGTTAACCAGCATGGTCATTGTGCCCAGCACAGGCCACAGAGCACTGAGCAGCTGATTAGAAAAAATAACATTTTCTTAGAACCCTCAGATGCATTAGCATTGATGGCTGATGCTATCACTTTGAGCACATCTCTCTACCACTCCTCATTGGCAAGTTCTGCCAGCATGATTATCACAGCTTCCCGCTCTGGTCTTCATGGTCTACAATGAGAGAGAGTACTTCTGAGTAGGTGCATCTGAGTTCAGGTTCAGAGGTTTGACCATATGACTACTTAAATAGACCTATTCATTTCAGTTTGGGAGACAGCCACATGAACCCTCCTCATAGGGCTCAATACAAGCTCACACAAGCCTGACAGTGAAAGCCATTGATACCTGGGAAGGTAAGCATGTTAGCAAAAGTGACCGGATAAAATCACATCATGGCTTCCATATCAAAGCCTTATTTCTATCACTTTCAAGCAACTGCTGTCATTCAAAGCTTTGAGCTTCAACATTTTCCTCTTAAAACTAGCATTAACAGTTTACACCCTCTGCTTTGAAACAGAGGCTATCAGTCTAAAGGCAATCTTATCAGTGAAGCTTTTCCCTCCTATATTTCTTTTAGATCAGCCCTTGCTATTGAATCATGACGAGTAAGTTGTAGTTTGCAATTTATCTCTCGTGACTTTATTCTTATAAAGTACAACCCAAATTTTGCATTAAAAAACAAAGGAAAAACCTTGGCAAAAGTCTTAACTCCCTGATCACAATGTTGGCCTTTCACAGAATCACAGAAACATGCAGGTTGGAAAAGCCCCTCAAGATCACCAAGTTCAACCAATAGCCCTACTCTACAAGGCTCACCCTAAATCCTCAAGCACCACATTCAAATGGCTTTTAAACACATCCAGGATTGGTGACTCAGCCACCTCCCTGGGCAGCCCATTCCAATGCCTGACCTCTTTCTGTGAAAAAAAATCTTCCTAATGTCCAGTCTAAACCTACCCAATCAGACCTACTTGTTCTAGTCACATCTGCACTAAATACTGCTTTACCTAAGTGTCTCTTAGAAAATCAAATGTTTCATTGCACAAACCTTCAAGAGGTGTGGGCCAGATCTTGACCAAACATTCCATTTAGCTGTCCAGTCTTATCCTTGAAGTGGGCAGCTCCATGTTTCTTGGAACTAACTAAAAAAAATCCCAAAAAAACAACAACAAAAAACCAACCAAACAAAAAAAACCCCAGCACCCCCCCCCCAAAAAAAACCAAAAACCCACAAACAACCCCAAACAAACAAAAAAAAAACCCAAAAATCCCAAGGCTACTAAACCAAATTGCAAATATTCATGCCAGAACTTGGAGTGCTGTGAACTCTACAGTCCTGAACTGGATTTGAGACCGAGCAGGAGAAGAACAGGATAGCAAACAGGAAATCAAGAAACTAGAAACTTCTTTCTCATATTACTTTGGGTATGATCTACTATATACCATATCCACTGGAACAACCTTATGGATGGCATATGCATTTTTAGGAGTGGAATATTTAAACTCCAGGGTTATAAAACCAGTGCAAATACTGGGATCAAACACAAAGCCAACCAAATGTTGGGAGAGTGGTTTACTGATGGGCATTATCGACTCAAATTGCACTAAGTAGTCCACATCTGTTCTAATCTGCAGAACAAAAAAAAAAACCCATCAAAACAAAACAACCCAAAAAAAAAAAAAAAAAAAAACCCAACAAAACAAAACAACCCCAAAAAAAAAAAAAAAAGAAACCAAAAAACCCCCAAAAAACCAAACGCCAAACAAAAAACCAAAATCCAAACAAAATAAGTCTTCTGTCTTCTTGATGAACTCCATATAGGATTAATCTCAGAGACCCCTGTACTGACAGCAGGGTGTCCAACTCTAGAAGTAAACTGCTGCTATAGGAAGATCCACGTTGTTCTTAACTGATCTTCCCTGCAGGAGAGTTAAGCAGTACACAACACTGGGCAGACTATCCTTTCATGGTTCCTTAGCAGCAGGACAAACAGTGAACTGCCATTTTGTACAAATGAAAAAACAACTAAATTTTATAAACAGCAGCTCAGAACAATATAAAGACTCCCATTTTGGCATGTGAAATAAATGGATATTGTTTAATATCCCAGAATAATTATAAGCAAAACTCCTAATGCCAAGTTACTGCAGTTAGTTGTAATTATAGATTCCCAGTGTCTACAGGGTCGGAAGAGGAGTTTAGAGTAGCAGCAACACTAAGGAGGTACAGGATTCAAGGATGTACAACCTTAACCAGCATTATCTTAATCATGGCTAGGTTCGGTTTCAGCCAGCTGCTGCTTGTGTTTAAACATTGAGACTGGCAATATGGGGAATGTAGTATGTGAGGAGAATGACAGAGGACAAAGTTGACCCAGATCTCTGGGTTAACCTTCTAACAGATCTAAACTACTGCAACATTTTTTCTTCCACTTAGGCTTTGTGTTCTTAGGGACTAGAAGTGGTAATAACACTTCCATATGAGTGATGAGTCTCTGCAATTCCGCAGACAAAAATTACTCACTGGTACTTAAATGAAGTGATAGCAATGAAAATGTAGAAGCTTTCAAATATGTTCTACTCTTTGATTTTACTTACAAAATAAGTGAGGTAGGTAGGTAAGGTAGGCATGTGGGTATGTTTTAATTTGTATCACAATGCCTTGATCAAGATAATGAGTTCCTTCATTGTGAGAGTACACAGTCTAAGAGCTAAAATCTAGACTGCTAGCCACTGCCTGTGCCATGTCTCAGAATGCTCTAACATTAACATGTACTGTCTGAACAGTTTTAGCCAGTCCAAAATGGATCCTACATACTGAGCAAAGAGACTTATATTGCCAAATAACAGCAAATGCTAAGCACAGAGTATAGCTATACTTCTCAGGAGCATAAGTCAGCTATCCAGTGCTGGAACAAGAGGCTGCTCCTATGTACAGATGCCAAAAACTACATTAACTTATCAATTAAATCCCTCAGCAGGAAGATCTTGGAGTTGATCTCTGCTGCAATAACCACTTCTGTATTTATGGGCAACATCGAAAGAGCTGAAATAGTTTTGGCTGGCTGCTGAACAAACCAGGCTCAATGTAATTTTTTAACCTGCATAATTTAAAGCCATGTACCTGTAACTCTGAGACACTGGAAGCCAGATGAAAGTGGGCTCTGAAACCAATGGATTTTAAGTCTCTAGACTTCTTGCAGATGTACAGAGTGACTCTGCATGACAGGAAACAACTTGGGAGTTGCACCAGTTTCTGATCCTAAGTGAGTTTAAGCAAGATTTAGTCTCTATTCAGACTGAGACAATGCTGGGCAAAAGACAGGCAGAACTCCAGCAAACCAACTGGAAAATTTTGAAATCATATGACAGGTGAATTTAGACATTTTGAAGACCCAGAAGCTGAACAAGGCTTGCTTGGAGCAATTTTAGAATCAAAAGCTCCAGGCATGCCAGAGTTTTACTTTCAGTGCCAAAGTCCTAATTGGTTTAAGCCCTATAAACAACACAGAGTGGAAAAATATTAACATGTTAGTGCTGGCGGATCAAAGAACAAAGTGATTTCCCAAGGCCACTTGGGCAAAAGAGACAAGAAACGAACACAGATTTCTCAAGCCCTAGCCTGGCATTTCCATCAGAAGGTTCTTTCAAAAAGATTTATTTCCCAAATAATCTTACCAATAAGATTATCTTACTCACCTAAGAGTAGGTCAAATTTTCATCAAAGAATAACTACCTTGAAAAGACTCTGTTTTCTCTGTTATTACACTGAACAACTTAAACACGCTCAGCCTTTCCTTGTAGATCACATTTTCTAGATGTCTGATAAAATCTCTTGGTTTGCTCTGGACTCTTTCCAATTAGTACACATCTTCTGAAGTGCACCAATTAAGATTAATTTTGGGCACAGCACCAAGCACATTAATGAGAATGATGATTACTAAAAACTCTCTCAAAACATTTCAGTTTGTGCACTTATGAAGTGCACAATATAAGCAGAAAAAAAAAAAAAAGTAAATAAAACCTTTTGGAAATGTAAGTCTCCCAAAAGAGTTCTATCACCTATTCAAGGATGGCAGTAAACAAAGTCAGATTATTAGTCATGCAGCATTCAAAGCCACAAAAAGAGCAAATAACTGATGTATTCTGCCAAAGTCACACAGCATCCAGAATAGGGACAATGATCTAATTTCACTGAAAGACAAGTAGTTAGACAATCTGTATCTATGAAATCAGAAATTCAGAACTACACAAAGCAAAACCTCTTATAAACATGAAAAAGTAAAATGACATAATCTAATGGTACTCTGATACCAGTTCTGAACTGTTCAGCTTTGTAGAAATTTTGCTTGAAGGCATTATTGTATTTATCTCAAGTAATGTGCCTGACACTGAGCTATTTGCTAATTCATATAATGTTAATACTAGCTGTAATAGGATTATTTTTACAACAGATCAAGTAGATCAAGTTACATTTTGTCCAGAAGTGTTTGGGTATAGTTACTCCTTGGCTAAGAAAAAATGATGCTCACACTCAGCTCAATGACTTCCCCACTTGTAACACAGTAATTTATTAATCCTAACATAACTAATACCAAAAATTCAGAAAAGAATGGATCAGTTTTCTGTTATAAATGTGATCCATCAACTTAATGGGAGTTTTGATACTTTGAAATGACTTTGAGACATGTGTAGATATCCACCTGCACTCCTGCCACCCATTCAGACATGGGATTATATTCTTAATATAAGAAAATACTCAATAGTGAAGGGATTTCATCTCAGAAAGACCAGACAAAAGTAAAGTTACTGCTAAGATGAAAGAAAATTTGTTCTGTGACAGAAAAAATGTTTGATAACACGAAACTTAAGCTGTGAAGCAAAAACCAAACCACTTTTTTTGTCTTCTTAAAACAATAGCAAGTAATTTTTACCTCCTTCCTACATCAGATGCTCAGGTATTTATGACCTTTATGAAGACAGGAGTTAATTTATCAGTAATAACATCCCTTGAATAACTGAAATACTGACAGAGATAAACACCAAAAGAGATTTTAATATCTAACCATCATGGGACAAAGAATGAACTCCACTAACCAATGATTACAACATTAAACTCCCTCACAACGATCATTTGACTTGGGCCTTCTGACTGGAGCCTATTCAGCTTTGTCAGCTATGTTAGTTGCAATAAAAAATAACATTGCTTGCAGCTCAGTCTTGTTACTAATTATTTATTTGTATGTATTTCAGTACATTAAAAATTACAGTGAAATAATAATATCCTTTAAAGTATATTTAAAAAAAAAATTGTAATCGGTGCACTAAACCTGAATATTCGAACTTCACTTTTGAAAAGAAAATGTCTTCTTATCTACATTACAATGTAATCCAGTTTGACTGAAAAGGTAATTACAACATTTTAGCTGTTGTCCGAGTCTCGTGTTTGCTGTTTGGCCACTGGTAGGGCAGCAGTTGTTGTAAAAATAAAAGTGATGCCTTGGAAACAGCAAAGGTTAAGTATGTGAATCACTCTTTTGCATAACATTTTAGGAAAGACATTTGATTCAATTACTACCAAGAGGCTAATGTAATTCAACAAGAACGGAATGCCACAGCTTTGCAGAAAGCCCAAAGAGTTGTTTGATATGAGAAAACTTTCAGAATAACTCTGGATTATCTCTGCCTTAGAAGGGATATTACTTACGCAGAGCTATCTACACTTCCCTCTGCTTTTCTTGCCATTTCCCTTTCAAATAGTGATTGACCTTGAACCTTCAGAACTGTTTCCAAAATCATGAGTTCTCGCTTTGTTGCTACGTGAATCTTTTACCCTTCTTGTTTCACTGAGTTTCATTTTTGTTAACTTTTCTCTCATTTTCTTTGCATTTAACTTTCATAAAATAGATATAAATGTGTATCCCAGGATAAGTCAACAGAATTGGTCGGTGACTTCCCTGAATAAGACAGGACCAACAAGCTCCTTAATGAAGTTAATGTGATATATTTTGGGAGTGTAGGAGGTAAATGAATTGAAAAATGAAAGTTAACTGTCCTGTCCTAAATGTAGATTGAAAACTAATTAATAATAAAAGCTATGCAATCAGGGAACTTGGCCTTACCAACTGACATTTTAATGCTATTAGTTACATACCTATATGTTATAGGTAATAACACAAGTTAGAATGTGCCAGCATTTTTAAATACACTGTTATTTTACTAGAAGTAAGTGTCAAGAAACATCACTGGATACTGCTGGAAGACCATTTTGGAACATTATGCAGCCTTAAATGCAGCAACTAACCATCTGGAAAGAGTTATATCAGTCAATATATCTTTTTCCTAATAAGTTTTTGGAAAAGGATTGAAAATTAGTCACGTCTTTGGGGTTACAAAATGATTATATTTTTGTAAGTAACACTGTTATTAAATTTAACAAGTTCCATCTAAGTACTACTTCCTCTAGTTAATCATTACTTCATGAATACCAAAGCAGTACTTGTCTTATAATTCTAGAGAGGACAAATAAGACATCCTAAAAAGAACCATGCTGGTGTATGTTTCATTGCTATCTGCTACATACTGTTTCTCCCTCAGGAACAGTTAGAATTGTTAGCAGGAAAAACAGTAATAATAATAGTTGTAATAATGTGTGCAAATGTTATATTGTTGATTCCAAACAATCCCTCTTCTATCACCTTTCTCATCTCGGCTCTGCTTTCATTCTTCTTCTACCTTCCACCCAGACACTGTACGAAAGGTGATGGGTAGCACTACTTCTGAAAGTAAGAGCCTTCCCTGAGGCCATATTCATAAAGCAGACTTTTTGTGCACAGTATCTCACACCAGTTCTGTACTGCACTCAATGCTTGGTAGAGAGCCAAAGGAGATGCCTGCAACTTCACACACAGAGACATGCAAGATAGGACTCACCCTCTAAAAGGGCAACAAAACAAATCTATTTGAGTTTATCTCCTGCATATGTCTTCCACATACCTTTGCATATAGGAATATATGCACTTGAAAATTCTGAACTAAGACTCTTCTTCAAAGTCTTACAGCATAGAAAGAGCTATGGAAATACCTGTATTTTCTGAACTAAAATCAGGTGCTTTCACTCACAGTAGAAGCTCAGTTCTCTCCACTGTAGCGGAAACAGCTGAGACTATAGCAGGAAACAGGACTTAAACTCCATTGAATTACTTGCCAGTATTTTGGTCACCATGTTAGTAGCAAGTCCACCAAAGCAACAGAGGCCATTGAGGAGGATGCAAAAGACAAGAGAGAGCAGAAGAGCAGTTCTCTATCAAACGTGTCTTTTGTCATT
Source organism: Ramphastos sulfuratus (assembly GCA_013399055.1). Taxonomy (NCBI): domain Eukaryota; kingdom Metazoa; phylum Chordata; class Aves; order Piciformes; family Ramphastidae; genus Ramphastos; species Ramphastos sulfuratus. Next base: position 117,342 of record WBNM01018132.1, on the reverse strand, counting down.
CAATCAGACTCATGCTAAAATTTTTACATGTTAAATTGAATGTGCAGAATGTGGAAGAAAAACTGAAATGCATTTTTAAATGCTTTTTAAAAGCAGCAGTATACTGATTTCTAAAGTGAACATGCAAGTGCTCTGTATGAATATTTAATTGGTCAAAAAACTCCTATATAAGAGAAAAAAATGTTTTCAAAATAACAATTTAAAAGTATTACTGCTCCCTTTTGTGCCTAGAAGCTTTTAAATAGCAAATTAAGTATACATAAGTATAAATTTTATATCTCATTTAAAAATATGCATCATGTACAAATTGTTAGTAAAACTTTAATAACAATCTGGAGACACTATTTTGTTACTGCATTAAATTAGAGAATAATAAAGTCAAAAGTGGTAAAGCTAAAGATTCTTTAGTCTATTTAACAGTTTAAATAGTCATAGAAGGAACTATTTACCAACATTACTATGTTCTGCCAAGGATATGCATTGCCTTGAAATGGAAATGAATTTAACTTACATTAAACATTGAAATCACACATAAAGAAATAAGAGTACTATACTGTGAATCCTTGGGGTGGGGGTTGGAGCAGGGGGGGAAGATTTTCACTAGTGGTTAAAACACATGTATGATCTGTAAGTCTGATTTACTGTTATACATATGGTACTATGGTCTAATTCTTATCTGTGGCTTGGGAGAAGAAGAGAGGATTTTCCAAGACAAAATAAATTCTAGGGTTTTAGAAACAAACAAACAAACAAAAACACCTGCAGGTAAGAATCTAAGAAAGGTCAGAAAGACAGGTAAGGAGAAAGCTGCAGTTCAAGGTCTTTGGTTTTCCTTAGATAAAAGAGTCACAGCATGAGTTCTGCACAGAGATGCAGTAAGGACATTAAAACAAGAGAGATTTCAGCTCTTAAATAATCATAAACATCATAGCAACTATTGTAATGTTAAGAGAAAAAATAGATGCATATGTGTCAGAAAATATGAAATGGAAGATCCAGATACCTTAGTTTCTCTAATTCATGCTGAAAGAATGATCAAGAAAATGCAAGAGTAACTTGAATCTCAAATTGATGGCTGACTGGTAGGCCATGCTCTCATGAAGGATTCATACATATTACATCCACCTGAGCATTGTCAGTTACACTATCTAAATAGGACAATAAAGGAAAAAGGGTATATGGTCTCTTCCAACATCCAAACTCCTGATTCTGGTCTCTAAATCACTACATTTATCAACCTTGTTTTAATTGAAGGAACACCTAATGTCTCGGAGGAAAACAGACTTCGAGATCCTCTCTGCCTGCTGTGCCAAAGTAGTCACAATGGCTTTCTTTTAGAGACAAAAAAAAATTTCAAAAAAAAATTATCCTAATTTTCATTTTTCATTTCCATTTTGCTTGCATGTATAGGAGAGTATAGCTGTGCAGGATTTTCTAGGTTTGATTAGCTTTTTGAGCTCTTTTGATATTTTATTGACCACCAGTTCTCCACAGACTATGGGTTACATAGCATTACTTTAGGTGGTGTTGCAATTAAATCACATCACTCAATGAGTACTGGAACTAATGAAGCTTGGTCTCTTAAAGATTTGTTTTTCATGGCTGATTGACTTTGGTGCTTAAGAATGCAAACTCAAACTGAAGCCTTCTCTTATGGTAGGCATTTATAAGGGCTGGCTGGCTTATTGTTTACTCTTTCCCTGCTCCCCATTCTCCAGTGGTTAATAGTGTGCAATTTAATGATGTAGCTTTTTCTTTGTCTGTAGCACTTTCAGGAGACGTTTACATAAGCTTTCTACTATACTCTGCCATCCATTTGCTTGAAATTTGTAAGAATTTATCAGTCTGTGTAAGACATGTTTGAAGTTGGACACTGAACTCCAAGAAGTTATGGAGCTGTAGAGGCAATGTGGTCATTGAACTCAGACTCAGTAAACATGTATCTCATTTCCATAGGAAGTGAGACTAAAATAATTTGCCATGCTTTGATTTTCTTTTCCAAAACCCATTGTCTATTTATTGGAGAGAAGAAAAACCCACAGAAACCAAACACCTAAATCTTGCTCCTGAAATATGAACAGAACAAAATGTATTATTCTCCTCCCCTTATTTAGATGCCCATCCCATACTTCATGCCTTCTATACAATCATATTGTCTTTCTTACTCCAGCCCCAAACTGAGCTGCTCCCACACTCTTCTGCTCATTACCTCTTACTTGCTAGGACCAGAGTCCTTCATTCTCCATTACCTGTTTCTGTGTTCTTAGACATCTAAGCCACACCCAACCTACTTATCTGCTTCCAATCTCACCCTATCTCAGCTCTGCTTCTGATCCAGACGTGCAGGCACGCTGCAAAACAGTAATCCTCTACGAAGCAGATGTCAAGCAGTAGCTCAACATTTACCCGCTACAATTTCAAGAGAGAAGTGAATTTATATTATAATTTTTCATGCTATTGTCAAAGTGAAAACAGTGATAAAAAGATAATTGCATGCTTCATCTGCTTTTCAAATACATTCCATTATGTTTGCATAAAACCTGAGCTTTCTGAGTTTAGAGAAAACCTTGCAGCACCAAACTGAAGCAAATGTTAGTGCTCATTACAACAGCAGACAAGATGTTTTGGTTTGTGAGTTTATTTTTTTCACAAAGTAAGTGCTGATAGGAGAAATCCACTGGAAACAACGTTATGACATGTTGTTTTCATAGATTTTTGGGTTTCAACACACAAATCTACTTTTATATGAAAGAGTAATAATTCATTGCTGATTCACCCATGCCTCAGTGATGAATAACTGATCTGAAAAGACAATAATGTCAAGGTATTGAAATAACTATTCTCAAAACACAGAGTAATTTTGGAAGATGTCTATACACAGGAAAATACATTTTATGAAACTGTAGAAAAAAATCAATTGCTTTTACCCTTTTTAATCATTCACTCATCTTTAAAATTACTACTTCTGAATTAACACATTCTATTCAAGGAAAAAGATGCAAGAAAACAGATTCTTCTAAATCCAAATTCATAGCTAAAGAAGCTATTGTTGCCTAAAACCAGAGGCAAGCAGCTTTACCGATTTCTGGTAACTGTAGTCAAAGTCTTTGTTATTTGTTATTTGGTAATTTCTCCACAAAGCTGTTTAAAACACCTAATCATTTTGACTCAATTAGACAACTAATTCTTGCTAGGCATCAAGTTTAATTAAGTGTACCCTAGGCAATTATTACTACCTATTACGTACACTGCTACCTATGCAAAACCCCCTCAGATTATGGAATAGAACAGTATTGTGTCAAATATTGCATACATAATCATAGAATCCGTATCTCATACCTTAACCAAGAAGCAACATATGTTTACCTCTGAGAGGTGGGAGGAAGTATGAGACAGTAAATAACTCGAAGGTGCAGTACTCAAGTTCCTTATTCATTGTACATACAGAGAATTTAGATTATGTGCAGTAAAATAATGAATAAAGTAGGATTCTGCTTTAAGTATAATATCAAAAGCCCATGAATAACCATCTGCCCTTTACTTACTGTATAAATAAAATATTTTGTAATGAGAATATATATTTAAGGCATACTTTTACAAACACAAACATACATGCATATAAATAAAGCACAGACATAATTATACTTGGTCTGCTTTCAGAACATGGTAATCAAGGAATCAGGGAGAGAAATATGAGGAGACTCTGACTGAATGCCAGCAGTACAGACATTCAGTTGTTATAGGCAGTGTTTATTGTTCTGGAACAGGAGCCAGTATCGTGCATTGAGAAGCCACTTGTTAAAATGTCTGAACACTGTTGGGAAGAAGGACCAGAAATTAAAACTTTCCAGCTCTTGTAGCCATGACCTTTATTTGCTGTGTTGTCCATCAGTACTCTCTGGCACTACTTCAGTGTGTTTTATAAAGCTGCACAGAGCTGGCACAGGAGGGATGATTCTGATCCTGCATCAGACTGCACTCACTGATCATAGTCTGCCTTGAGAGGAGAGATAGCCTTGAGCTTAGAAGACCACAGAAGACAGGTTTTCTAGGTCCCAAGCCAGTATTATTCTGACATTGCAAGCCTGGTGACCACTGCTAACATGTTTCCTTCTGCTTCTGTCCTTCCCACTTTTGTACTCTGTGTTGATTTCAGATCACCATTAATGGTACCTCCTCTGATCCACTCCTCCACCGATTTCAGGTGATATACTTCCCACTGTCTGGACCCTGAACATAATAGGTGTTTAAGTCAAGCAGCAAATCTGCTGATGCAGTGAAGACATCGCGTGCACAACTGCGCATGCTTATGGGCATTGAGTACATCCACTGGCAGACCTGGGTGACTACATCTACAGGGTTTTGTGGCTTGCGCTCCTGAAGGTAGGATTTAAATTCTAAGCCACATTTCAGGTACCTAAATGCTCTTCCAATTATGTTCCAAAGACATTGTCCAAAAGATCTCTTGCTCTGCAGGAGCTTTCTAGTGCTAAACCTCCATGTATAAAACAACTAGAATCATCAGGGAAATCTTCCCTTTCACTCTCATCAGATGCTGCTTTTAGGATTTTTCATAGTTCAAAGAGCAGGGCTGCAGAAACAACCAACCCAACCAGCTGCATGTAATCTATTCTTAGTTCTCCAACTGTTTGCAAGGAAAAGGGTCAGAAATACACCCAAGGAGATGCCATAAAAAACTTTCAATAGGTTCATTGCACTGGTTTTGGCTGAGATAGTAGATGGTATGGAGGTATATTTTAGATTTGTGCTGGATTTTTTCAGTGCAAATAATGCTAAAATGTTTTAGTTACTGCTGAGCAGTACTTTACAAAGTCAAGGCCTTCTCTATTTCTCACATCCCACTAGTGAGTAGGCTGAGGGTGCACAAGAAGCGGGGAGGAGACAGCCAGGGGAGGTGACCCCAACTGACCACCAGCATGTTCCACACCATATGATGCTATGCTCAGCATATAAAGCTGTGGGAAGAAGAAGGAAAGAAGGGACATACAGACACTGACCATTGTGTTATGCAAGATGGAGTCCTGGTCTACTGGAGATGGCTGAACACCTGCCTGCTGATGGAAAGCAGTGAATGAATTTCTTGTGTTGTTTTGCATGCATGTGTGGCTTTTGCTTTACCTATTAAATTGCTTTCTCACTTTCGCCCTTTCAATTCTCTCCCCTATCCCATCAGGGAGGAGTGACTGAGGGGTTGTGTGGGGCTTGGTTGCTGGCTGGGGTTAAATAATGAAACTCATAAATTACTATTTTGGCAATATCATGTTCAGAAGCTACTTTTATATTTATTTAAAATAAATCTTCATGGAGAAGTTCCAGCTTTGTTTGATTTATGTCTTGGTAAGTTTACTGGCTCATGAGACCTTACCTGAGGTGAACAGTGTATTTTGACCCTGTAAAGACCAAAGCTATGAAGTAATGAGGCAACCAAACCTGCAGTAATTCCTCCTAGCCATCACTGCTGTAAAATAGATTCTATAATCTTTACTGGCCACAGCACAGTAGAAAAAAATAAAAGTGGCTATCTACAGAATGAAGAAAACTGTGTATGTATTTTTCAGATACAAATAAATATAACCTTAAAGTATAACTTAAATGTTTTCAGCAAGTTTTCAGTGTATGGCTTCTAACTATTATATGTCTATTTATTACCTCCTGTTCTAAAAGTAGCTGGGAAAAAAACAAGAATCTTGAGGTTTTATAAGACATTGAAAGTTGAACTTGTGACAGTTTGCATTCATAAGTGTATCAAATGTCTTTTTAGAGGGAATAATACTTGGAATGTCACTGTTCCCCAGGGTGAGACAAATGTATGACAAAGCTTGTTTTGAAACAGGGAGGAAGCAAGCCAGAGAAGCCCGTAACTTTGTATAGAGTATTGTTTCAAGTCACTACACACTTTTTATACTTCATACGGCAAGAAAGAACCACTTAGCAATTCTGCACATACAAGAAGTAATGCACATAATTTTCATGAGTATCAGTATCAGATTACTGATATTAGTAACAAGCAAAGCCTGGGAGCAGAAAAATTAATAGCTTACAATGAGAGGAGACAAAAATACTGTCATTCACACCTTCACCCACCCTTTGCTTCTGGGAATATAATGCTGCATCCAGTGGAAAGTTCTTAAGTATATTTTTTTCCTAATTAAAGTGTTCCTATCTAAAGTTACTGGTATTTTTTTTTTCTAGATTTCAAGTAGATCATTTTACATCAGAAAAAAATCCAAATGAATAAGCAAGAAGGAAAAAACATATGGAGCTTACCAGTAGACTCTGTAAGTGCTACTGAAGGACTGTAAAAGTAGTCTCTTGGAGTAAGTACCTCATCTGGGACAACCTCAGAACAAAAGCAGGACAGTGGTTTTCTTTAAATGCGCGCTTTAATTGGCGCACAGAAAATAGCCACTCTTGAATTCTGCAAATGCATTCATTAGGTAGCTACTCTTAACTGCCCAGGATGGACTTTGCGAGGGTACACTTCACATGTTCCGTTACAATCGCTACCGGTAAATAAACTACCAGAGTTTGCAGATTCTCATATTATTAGCAGAGAAGACACTATTTTTTTCCTTTTAAAAGTATCTTAGACTAGGCTCTTCTAAAGTTGAGCTGTACGTAATGTTTATTTCCAGACTTTGTGGTTCTCCTTAGATCTCCATAGATTTTCTATGAAGAATGAATAGGTTGGAAAGCAGCACTCTGAGAAACCTCCCAGTTGTTTCCTGAAGGAATTTACATGCCCAGACCAGATTGCTGGCCCTTGTGTTGTTTTTTAAGAACAACAAAATACCAGACTTTGCTGGAAGTTGCTTCAGGGTCTCATACTGTAAGCTTTTGTTCCTCTCTATTAACAGTGGCGCTGGGCTTTCTAAGACAGCTGCTCAAAGGCCTTGTTCACGCTCAAAAGCTGCTGCTGCCTTCAGACCACAACGTTGTACGGGGAGAGGCAAAAGCTTTATTAAGCCAAAACTTAATCCCCACGTTTGTGCGTAAAAGCACTTCTAGGTTTGCAAGTCTGTTCGGAACGCGTGTGCCTTTTTCAGTAGTGGTTAAGGACAACCGGCCCCTTGCCCGTGACGGGGACGCTGCTCAAGGTGTTGAAGGTAAACCGGACCGCCGTCCCTGCCCGTGGCTCCGCTACCGCCGTGGGCTACGACCAGCTGTCCCTCCCCACAGCCACCGCCCTTCTCAGTACGGGAGGGTCTGATCCCCCGTGACGGAGGTCAGACGGCAGAGAAAGGGGATCGGGCGGATCCCGCTGGTTCCGAAACGGGGCGACTGTCACGGCCGCGGCGCAGCTTCCTGGCGGGGAGCAAAAATTCACCCTGCCCGCCCAGAGCCGGAGAGAAGCGAGCGGCGAAGACACCCCCGGCCCTTATCGCTTGCACAGCAGGCGGGGTGTGCTGGCTGTCGGTGCCGCCGCGGACGGGCTTTCTCGGGCGGGCCGTGACTCACAAAAGCCTTGCTTATCCTGCCCTTGCACGATCTCCCCACGGACAGCACCCCAGCGCTGGGGCCCGGCCCCTTCTCTTCTGTCACCGGAGAGGGTTGATTCAGCCCACCCGGCTCCTCTCCCCGCCGCAGCGAACAAGTTGGTTCAGCCCGGGGCAGGCACTAGGAATAAGCCCTGTCCCCTTTGAGGAGCCTCGGTTCAGGCTCTCTTCTTCCCTCCCACTGCCGCTGCGCACGGCTCGGTGCCGACTGGGCCCTCCCGCCCGGGCGGCGGCGGGGTCAGGGACGGCAGCGGCAGTTCCACAAGTTCCTGTTCCCCGTGCCTGAGGCGCACACAGGCGGTTGGTTCGAGCGTCGGGGCTGCGAGTCGTCGTCGTGAGCGGCCGGAGCAGGGGCGGCGGCGGGAGGGGTGTCGTGCAGAAGCCGCCGATGCCGCTGTGAGATGGCATCATTCTGCGCGGCGGCGGCGGCAACAGTAGCAGCAGAGCGCGGCGCGGAGGGGTGAGGAGCTGCCGCGGCGGAGAAAAAGAAGAAGAAGAAAAAGGTGGGAGGACGGAGAAGGAGGCGGCAGCAGCTGTGAGGCTGCGAGTCACGGTAAGGAAACAAAACAGGCTCTGCCGCAGCCGTTTCGCTTTGCGGTCTGGCTCGGCCTGAGGAGAAAAACGGCTGCCGTTTTTCTCCCTCTTTGCAGCCGACTGGTCGTAAGGAAAAGGGGGCGATGAAGGCAAGCCGGGGGTGAGCTCTGAACTGGTGCGAGCTCCCCCTGTCACTGAGGGGCGGGGAGGAAGGGAATGGGCGTGGGGGCTAAAATGGCGAAGAGATCCGTAGTAAGGTCTCGGTCTCTCAAGCACTTCAACTCGTCGCCCCTCTCGGGTCCTGCTGCAGGGGAGGGAGGGAGGGAGGGAGGGGGNGGAGGAGGAGGGTGTGGGCTGTTGCTGTTATCCCCGTGGATGCCCCGTTTGTTGTCTGGAGGATTGCTGTCTTTCCACCTCCTACTCTGGCCCATGCCTGGACGGGGCCGAGGGCCTCTGGACTCACACCTGGCAAGGAGAGGGAGGGTGGGTGCTTGGGTGAGCTTGTGGAGGTGTGGGGTAAGGGAAGGCAGACGAGGAGTGTCGCCGGTGTCCGGTATCAGGCGAATAACCTTGTTTATTCCCGTCTACGGCCTTTCGAGTGAGGGTGACTGAGGGCTGAGTCCTGACCTGTGTCGGCGCCGAGTCGATTGCGAGAGGCATTAGTGCCTGGGAGTCAGTCAAGCAGTTTCACGGCCGGCCCTTGCCTGCTTATCTGCTGGGTGAAGGCAGAGGAGAAGGATATTGTTACGTTTCAGTTCACCTTCCTCTGGTGAAACCGGAGAGGGAGGAGGGGAAGAACCGTTTCCCTTCTACAATGAGCTACTGTCACCCCTCACAGTACCGGCAGTGTGCCTGCTCTCAAGAGGAGGGGGCACAGGGGAGTGGGAAGTCCTTACGGTTACTGCTCAAGTTATAGTGTCTGCTGGTCTGTCTGGGTCCTTTCATGTGTGTTTTACTGAGCAGGCTGTATCAGTTCAAGACCTCAAAAGACCTATTTATGTGATTTACCTTTGTTTCTGTTGTGGCAAAATGTTACAACTCGATGTGTTTAGTGGTTTTATTTGTAGTTGCCTTACGTTTGAAACAAGACCAATTCTCGTCCCAGTTTGACTAGGGTGTTCTAGCTCTGCTTTCACATCTGTAAATGTTTAAAGTGTACCTCAAAAAGAAAAGGACTTGATGCTGTCTAATCATTTTAATGGGAGCTCTTCAGTGTTTGGGTGAAACTGGAAAAAGACGTGTTCATATTTCAGTGCTGTTTTCACATGGCACCTGTGGCACACAAAGTCCCCAGAATATTTTGGATTAACCTCCTCGAGTTCTGGAAGTTTAATAGCACTGTCTCACTTGTGATAGTGTCAGTGGCTGCAGGTGGCTGGGTTATATATGGCCATACACATGGAAGACAGTATGGCTTTCATACTAATAGCAGTCTCCCCTTAAAAATCATATTCTGGTTTCATGCCTCTGGGATGTAGAAACAAACTGATTATTGGTGGGCCGTGAGAATTTTTCACCAACTTAAACTGGCTTTATAACATCTTTTTAATTGAAATTTTGTATGCTGCCTTATCTGAGTCCATGTTGGTCAAGGTATAAACTGAATTATTATTTCTTACTGATTTTAATACTAATAAAGATAAAAGGAGTTTTGCATAGAAAAAAAATGAAGGCTTTTTCATCCTTTTGAGAGAAAATGTAGAGTTGTAAAAGCACTGTTTATTTTGACAAAGATGCTGTCAAGTGGGGCAATGAGAAATGCCTTCAGCTGATGTTGCTTGTGAAACTGGATTTGGAATCCTTTTGGTGCCTCTTTGTCTCTGAAGAATATTTTAAAGATCTGATCTTATAAATGCTCCTGGTTTTGAGTAAGCTGTTATTATCAATAATCTTTTTCCAGTGATACTAAAGAGTAATTCCCTTAAATGTACTTGAAAACATGACTGCAGTTTTACATACCAGGGACTGATTTAATCTCTCAGCATGGGGCACTTTGTTGCCAAAAGGGTGTAAATTATTTTTCTAACAAAAATAATCCATATTTGTCGCTAAACATCAATGAACTTAGGAAAAGCACACAGCCTGACTTACAATGTTTAAGTGTTGGCAATAAAGTTTAAACAATTGCCTCTCTACAAGTGCTTCTTAAGCATAGGAAAGCTGACAGAGCCAGCCCCTTTTCCTGAGTTTGTGGAACCCTTGGAAGAGGGAGGAATTGTCTGCTAGTTCTATTGCATTTTGTTTTCCTTCTTATCTTTCCGTATGAAGTTGGAAATTTTGATAAGCTGGAATTTCTACCCACTTTCCTGTAAACTTCTTTTTTTCTTTCTCTTGAAAGAATATGTGTGGGAAAAGTTTTCTCCTGGTGTTTGGACACGAAGAGAAGTCTGGAGTAAGGATCTGGTATTATTACTTAAAAAAGTCTTGTGTCAATTAAAAATAACTAGCATTCTAGCTCTGCATTAATTGCATATGAGTTAAAGTCAGAAAAAAAGCTGCTCCAGTGTGTCTTTCTGTATTGAAGTGTGTAAATTTGGGCAGGGTTGCCCAGTTTCTGTGGTAGTGTCAGATTAACCAAAATCTTGTCATTTTTGCTGTCCTTATGAAATTTGTAAACTGTAACTGTTGAAATCTTCCTTTGAATTTTGAGTTAGACAATGTGTAATGCCATTCTTCTGTGTTGGTTTGGTTAATGTGCAAATACAGACAACAGGAGTTGGTTGCATCCATCTCTTTCTCTAGAAGTTTGTTTTAATTCTGTAGGTTCTAGTTCAGATTTATCATAATCTGTTGATATTCTGCTGTAGTGACATAAACCAGTCATAGGTAAGAAACATTGCAAATATCAGGGTGCTCACATCTTTTCTGCAGGAAAATGATATGTGTGGGGAAAGAAATCTCCTCTTCCTCATCAGGAGTTGGAGGTATCCAGAAGAGGCATTTAAAAAGATAGTAGAAAGAACAGGGATTTTTTCTTTTTTTCTTTTTTTTTTTTTTTTTTCCTCTGTAGAACAGTGACATGGCATAGGTTTTGATAAAATTTGATACCTTTTAAGATTTCATCTTTAATTACTTTTTGTAAATGAAAAACTTTTGATTACAGTTTTGTGAGATACTTTGGCTGTGTTTGAGGACCTAATAGTTAAATGAGAAACACACTTAAGTGTAGCTCTGTTTTTGTAAATGTAATGTTGCTTTACAGTGGAACACTGAAGATTCCAGGGATGCTATCAACTGTCAGAGTAGTTCTAGTATGTCAGAATTGTTTACCTGCTAGAGTGCTATGTTTTGCTTTTCCTCTTTTCTTTCTTTTTTAAACTTTCTTAGCTTTTCAGGGAAGCCTTTTTGCTGATGTTATGTGTAGATTTTAGTAACTACCACTCATGTGGTACATAATATGAAGCAATTAACCATTGCAAGTTTGCATGACTGTATGGTGCTGTAGTTCTGTAACAACAGATATATGGCAAACAAAAAAGTTTTTTTTTAATTCATTTTCCCCTTAGTCGTCATTGGGGATTGTGTAAGTTTGTGATCTAAATTACAGTGTGGTAATTGAGTGTTTTCAAAACAGCACTTTAAAAATCCTATTTGAAAAGAATATGGGTTCAGATTTAATTTATACATTTACTGAGTTTGGAGAATTAAACTGAAATTTACGTAGCTGGATGTGTTACTTTATAATGGCTTTTGATTGAATTAAGGTATTTAATAAATTGGAGTGCAGCATGTGTTTAACAAAGCAGACTGCATTCCTGGGCTTTTGAAACTTTTTATTAATCACTTTTTTTTTTTTTCTTGCTGGACTGTATTGGAGATGCTTATGTTCTGCTTTAACCAACTAGTGTCTGAGCATGCTTAAACATAACCTGTTCAAAACCTGAAGACTTTTAACATCCTCATTGCTAAGGATGTTAATTTGAAGTGATGTAATTAGCATGGCCAATTGTCTTGTCTTTTGTGGTGAAATTCAGTTTCTGATGTCTAATGCAAGGAATCTTCCATTGGCTCAAATTGTTTCAGAGTAATTTTTAGAAATATAAGTATCTGTTGCTGATAACACAGCAGCACAATTTCTTAGTCTTACACATGGATGGCTTCAAGAATACAAATGTGTTAGTAACTGACCTTCTCAATTATTTCTAATGACATGGAATTAATCTGATACGTTTTTTTCCTATAAGGATTTTTGAGATTTATTCCATCGTGGACATGGAAGAAACAATTAAAAAAGCGATCAGAAGAGGGTGTCACATTTTAAAAATAAGCAATGAAGTATTGTTTTACACGTGCAAGGATCTTCACCTTGCAGCCTGAAGTGGGCAGAAGAGAGCTCGTCTATACTTCTGCGAGAGCAGACAAAAGTATAGAGTGTATGCTCTGCGCACATTTCTAGTTATTGGGATTTCTAAGCAGGATCATTTTGTTATAATCATTCAAATAAGCAGGAGGTTAGCAAAAGAGTCCTTTTAAAAAGAAGCAATTGCAACCTTTTGTGTGTTCCTCCTATAGGTGAATGAAAAATACCATAGAACTTTGGATTGAGTGTGTTTTTCAAGGCAGCCTGTGATTCATCAGCATAAATTGAATCAAAGGAGTTGTAGTTTTAGAACAGGGAAAAGTAAACAGGAAAGATAAAGTTCATAATCGGTACAGTTGCACAATATATTTGGATTCCATAACTGAAAAAAAAAGCACATGTCCAGTTTTGAAACACAGCGATTTGCTGGTTCCTGAGAAATTCAGTAAGATGATTTCCTTCTTTTGTTGTTTATATGCATGAACTAGAACTGCTGAGCAGATCAGGATACATTCATATTAAAAAATGACCTTGTTTTTTGTTAACTGGTGCATTGGAATTAGCTTGCTTGTATTTGTTTGTATATGCAGTGACATTAAAGAATCTGTGAACATAACAGTCAAAAAGCAAAGTATAAGAGGAAGGCTAAATAGAAGATGAAGAGCAATAGGACTGACAATTTTCCCTGTTCTGTTCTTTTCAGATTAGTGGCTTCCTCACTTCTACCTTTCCCAATATTCCTTCATTCTTGGCACTTGTTTTCCACTTCCAGCTGCCCTCTTTCAGTGTTATCTTTTTTAGAAAATGATCACTGTCTTACTGTAGTAGTTGGAAAGATTTTGGGTTTAAAGGAAAAAAAAAAAGTCTATTTCGACTTCTAGATGCAAGGTACAAAACCAGGAAAACAAACAAATGAACAAAAAAACCCCAAAACAGTCAGTACTGGAAAACTGATACTTGTGTGTCATTTCAAAGTAAAATAAAATAGACCCCCAGCTGAATGTCTTCTGAGATGTTGCTGACAAATCTGTGGTGTTGTGGGACAGTGAGTAGAATGGCAATGTTGAGGGAATAGCCATGGAAAAGAAAACTACTTGGAGGCTTAGGTTTGAACATGACAAGAAGATTGCTACTAACAAACTGGCAAAATCTGTAGGTTATTGAATAACAGAAGTGGAAAATTCACAGGGACATAACAGACTAGTTTAATATTTGGTGATAGGTATGTTTTTGTTAACACAGGAAACCTAATGCGTGTTGGAAGAAGTAGCTACACCCTATCCATCAAAATGGGCTATAAATTACACATTTGGCATAAGAGCTCAGCATAATTGTGAATTGCTTGATGAATATGCCCTATTAGGAAAGCAATAAAAAGTAAGTGTTGGAATGTGTTAGGAATGTAACATACAGTAACTTGTATACTATTTTTGTATTAATTACATAAGTGTATTTACAAGCTGCCAAAGGGTACTGTTACATGGCAAGTCGTGTGTGGACTCCTCCTAACATCATCTTTTTTCCAAGTGGATTGTTGTATGTGTTTGTTTTCCATATTTATCATGAATTTAATTAGCTTTTTTGTATCCTACCAATTACTTTTTAGCCTTGAGTTAAACTTAATATGCAGTGTATTGATATGGTCCAATACTGATTGATCCCTGAGAAGTCAAGCTTGGGCTCTTCTGGTAGGACTTATGTTACTCATTTTTATGTTCTCAGCTTGTAATTTTTGTACAGTTAATTATTATCTTCAGGTTGGCTCACAATCACATTGGAAAATAGTTAGCAGAAGCAGGCAAGTTGTTGTTTTAAGAAGTGAGAATTATCACCTGAGAGCCTTACTAAGGATGAGGTTCAGTTTTCTAACACTGTAGAAACGGAAGGGCTGTTTTTGAAAAATAGATGGCAATGAGTGAGTGCTCTCAGATGGTAGTAGGTAAGACGAGTGCAGTCTGTGAATGGAAGCAAAACAGACGTGTTTTAATGTTGCTAAGATTGATAGCTTAAAAGAGGCTTGCAGAGCACATCTGAAAAAAGCAAATATTCAGAGAAAAATGAGTGGTTTATACCCGCAAAACCAAGGGGGAGGGTATAACATAAACAGCAACACTGTCAGCTAACATCTTCAATTTTGTGTTATGCTCCTTTGGAGTTTGTTGGTTTGCTGTGACTGCAGTAGCGATGTGCTTACACTAGACATGGCTGTTCTGACTAATGAAGTGGCAGTGACAGGCACAAATTCGTGAGAGTGAATTTTATAAACTGTGTGGGTATCCTTGGTATTTGCTCAGCCTGCATGTTCTGAAGCTCATACTTCTCCATTTTCCATATTGTTGTCATACTTTACCTGTAGAGTTAAATTTTATATGTAAGTGTCTGTGTATAACTAGGTAAGTTGTGTTGTTTTGTTTTGCTTGCAGCGCAGGTATCTGCCCTTACTTTAGAGTTTTGTTAGTATTTTGCTTTACATTATACTTGAATCAAGTCATAGAATCATAGAATGTGAGGGGCTGGAAGGGACCTCGAAAAATCGTCTGGTCCAGCCCCCCTACCAGAGCAGGATCACCTAGAGTAGATCACACTGGAATGCATCCAGAGGGTTCTTGAATATCTCCAGAGATAAACAGCAAATTATACCAACTGTTAGGTAGCAGAAGCCAGTCCAGAAGACTAGTGTGTAGCTAGCACATTATGTGCTCTGACAGATATGAAGGCCATTCAGGTAATATTAAAATAAAGGAGAAAATACTTCTTTCCAGTTTCTTGACAAATGCATTGGACTGTCAGACTTCACCATTATTCTGTTCAAGCAACTGTAAAGTCACTTACAATATTTGTTTCATTTACACTATTTGTTTGTGGTTGTGTCTGTAATGGAAGCATTGTTGTGATTAAGACTAGCAAGTGAGGTGTACACTAAGTATTTTGCCAGTGAGTTACTTTGTGAGCAGTGGAACTAGATTTCACACATTTTTCTTGCATCATTACAATCCTCCTTCCATCTGCTGTTGTAGACTTCTCTTACTATTAGTAAAAAATCTACTATGCACACAGTTCCAACTCAGACTGATTCAGAGCTGTGTCTGGTAGCTGTGTAGCCTTTGAGCCACGCAGCCTGGATAGTTGTGAGTTGCTGCTGGAGTCCTTTGCTCAGCAAGCATAGGAAATGGTGTCTTTTTCCTCTGCCTGGCTGTTGACTTTGATGTATCAGAGGGCATTGCTGGGATCTTTACTTCAGCTCCTTGTGCAGGGACGGGAATGACAGGAGACATCAATATGATGCTAAGTCAATCCGTTTATTGGTTACAGATACAGCTCTTTTATGGGGTTACGGCTCTCAAGTATGCGTCGCTATTACATATGATTAGTTATACTGATTGGCTGACTTAGTGCTCATATTATTTGCATAAGCGTTCTGTTGTCTAAGCAGACTTTCTCAAAGTTGTATCTGCGTGTGGAAACTGAGGAAGGGAGTCAGTGGGAACCAAGGAAGGGAGTCAGCTAAGCTGAGCGCATCCCTATGTACCCTTGATGCAGGAAGATTAAGGTTAGAAACATAGTATACTGATATGCTCACCTTGTGTTATATTTGCACAGAAGCTCGGTAAATTTAGAACAAAGAACTGAAAGTAGTTTGTGCCAAAATAGCCAACTTTCTTATCTCACATACTGGTCAGTTTTCTTCTAAAATCATCCAGGCCCCAACAGGACATTACTTCTCAGTTTACTTTAGCTCAATATGGTAGTGAACAGATTCATTTAGAGGGATGGAGATGAAAGGAAAAGTGGGAAGAGGCTAGTGGACACTGAGTCACACATTTGATGTTTGTTTGGGTAGCCAAGCTAAGAAGGTCTTTGCTAGCCTAAGCATTAGGCAAAACAGTACAGGCAGTGCAGTGGAATTGTAGTCTGTCATTTGTTTGGACCTCCTCCATAACTCTGAAAAACAAGGCTTTGTAAAGCTCTGTAATTGTGCTATATTATTTTTTTCTTAGACTCTTCTATGAGTCTGGCAATATGTTGTAGCTAGTGCATGAATCAATATTGCAGTATCTTGAAAACACACAAAAAGAGAAGTATTTTTGTATGTAGCTTGCTCTCCATGCCAGTAAGAGTAGGCAGAGATTTGTTCTCTGAGGTAGGGGTGTAGGAACTCCGTATAGGTTGGTTTAAGAAAATCAAGCATTTATACATTTATATCAGGCATGGTGTGAGTAGGAGGTCAAAAAAAGTGATGAAATATCTAGAGGGCATGACTTAAAAGAATCATCTGAAGATACTTGGTTTGATTAGCTGGAGAGAAGATGAGACTGAGGGGTAACTTCGTTGCTGTCTACAACTTGTCCATGAAGGGACCACCTCTCAGTAAAGAAATATCCTATCACTATGTAAGAGGGAGAAGAGGTCATCATCTTTTTCTCCACCTCTCGGTGAACAAACTTGCTATTAGTGCATTCAACTCCAGCATCCAGATCACTGATTAAAAAATACTGGACAGAACTGGCCCTATAACAGCCCCAAGGAACACCACTGCTGACTGGTTGCCAACTAGATGTAGCTCCATTCATTATAACCCTTCAAGCCACACCCTTCAGCCAGTTGTTCACTGAGTGAGTGTACCGTGAACCTGCTTATCTTAGAGTTGTCCAGAAGGATGCTGCGAGAGAGAGTATCAAAAACCTTCCTAAAATCCAGAAAAACTGCATCTGCTATGTTCCTTTCATCCATGAAATGGATGATGTTGTCATAGGAGATCAAGCAGGACTTTGCCTTTGTGAATCTGTGTTGACTTGGCCTGAGAACTGCATGAATCTTTAAATGCCTTTCAGTAGTACCCTGTATGATGATAGTTTTTTCCAGGAACTGGGGTTAGACTGACAGCTCTGTAGTTTCCTGGGGCTTCCCTCACGTTCTTCTTGTAAACTGGAGTAACATTGGCTGACTTCCAGTCAGCAGGGACCTTCTCAAACTCTCAAGAAATGTAGGAGATGATTGAGAGGTATCCTGCTGTAATATCCACTAGCTCTTTCCTTACTCTTGGATAAACCCCCTGTGGACTTGTGACTGTTCAGCTGATAGAGTCAGTCCCTTACAATTTCAGTGTCCACAAATGGAAAGTCACCACTCCTACACTCATGGCCCTCTGACTCAGGAGACCCAGCAGCCTAAGGTCTATCAACATTACTGAAAACTGAGGCCAAAAAAAGCATTGAATACTTAGGCTTTTTTCTTCATCCCACTAATCAACAAGTTTTGGTCCAACGTTTCCTCTTGCTGTTAACATACTTTAAAAAGCCCTTTGTGTTATCTGCCACAACACTGGTTACTTTGAGCTCTTTATCTAGCTTTGGCCTTTTGTATCCTCTCCCTGCACAAATGAACCATAGCTCTGTAATCTTCCTGCAAAGCCTGACCTCTCTTTCAGAGATCATGTAATTTCTTTTTCTTGAGATTCAGAAGGAGCTCCTCATTCATCCAAACTGATCTTCTGCCTGGCTTGTTTGACTTCTGACACAGTGAAATTCCTTGCTCCTGTGCTTCCGAGAGATGGTTCTTAAAGGCTGACTAGCACTTGTGGACTTACAAACCCAAAGAAGCAGATTCCCAGGGTACTCTGCTAAATAACTCACTGAATTGCTTCAAGTTTGCTCTCCTGAAGTCCAAGGGAGCAATTCTGATGTCCTATTTCTCTCATTGCACTGAAAATTTTAAACTAAACCTTTTCATGATCAGTGTGGTCAGAACAACCACCTATCATCGCACCCACCACAGTTCTTCTCTGTGCATAAACAGCAAATCCATCAGGGCATCGTTCCTAGTTGGCTCAGTGAGTACCTAGGACAAGAAGTTACCTTCCACAAACATCAAGAATTTCCCAGACTTGCTCACCATGGCAGTATGGTATTCCCAATTGATCTTTGAGATGTTGAAATCTTCCATAACAAAGGCTACATATCCACGTATTTCTCATCAGAATAACTCATCACTGTTTGCATCTGGCAGGGTGATGGATAGTAGATACCCACTACAACAGCTCTTTGTTTTCAATCCCCAGAATCCTCACCCAAAGACTGTCAGCCACATTGTGACTCAATGAGAGGGCTGTACAGTCAAACCTCTCCCTTATGTATAGTGCAGCTCCTCCATGTTGCATTCCTTGCCTATGCTTCTTGAGCAGCTTACATGTAGGCCTACATCCCAGCACCCCAATCGTAGGACTTAGTGTTCCACTAAATCTTGCTTATACCAGTGATATCGTAGCTCTGGGAACTCTGACGCTTACAGTTCACCAAGTGTTCAGACAGCACTCATATACATTGTTTCACTTTTAGATTGCCTTGTGTAGAGTCAGGAGTTGGGCAAGCTGATCCTCATGGGTCTCTTCTATCTCAAGATGTTCTGTGATTTAAGAAGAATGAGTTTGTTTTCCAAGTCAGTTCTGTCTATGTCTGCTGTAGGGTTGGCAACTTGGAACATAGTAACAAAATATTTGCAGTGTATAAAGCCATGTTCAAGTATCTCTGGAGAAGCTGTTAGTTGTCAGGAGGAACTAACGCTGTGCCTTGCTGACAAAGCCTTGCAGACTGTGGGGAGGAGCTTTCTGAAGCTGAAATTGTACTTATGTCAAAGCAGATCCTGAAGAAGCCATGAGTGTATCTCTACCTGTCAATGTGTGTTACAGGCTCACTGAAAACAGGAGGAGTGAAGTGCTACTGTGTCTCTTGCTGTTTTGGCTGGTCTGAAGATTCACTCTGAAAAGTGTGTTGTTGTTAAAGCTTTATTCTCCTTTGTTATATCAGAGTTGGATTTACTACTTAACATTTTGCTTTTCCAGTCTCCTTTGCCTAAAGTAATTTAAAGGGAAAAAAAAATTGAAATTGCTTGCAAGTTACTCCTCAGTGAAGTGGTGAGGAATACTGTCAGTGGAAGATAATTTTGGTAGTACTTTTGAGCATTACCAAAGAAGCAAGACCATTTGCTAGCAGCAAAGGACTTGGGTGTCCCACTATTGTTAGTGGAAGCACTAGTCACTGGTTTTCACAACTGGACTAACTTTCTTTTTGTGTAATTGAGACAAAACAAGACCTTCTGCTTGATGATGCTTTTCCTGGTCTGTTCTATTCCTTTACTTAACCTTGACTTTAATTTACTGAAATAGTTTTTTTCTATTTGACATTAAACTATTAAAATCTATTAACATTTTTGCAACTGTTAGCAATTTTAAGGGGGACTTACTGGCTGTGTAACTGGTAACTGTTACAATATGTTAATTTACAATTAAATGTAATCCTTTTAAAGACTCTTCAGTAGCTAGAGGGATATGTAATATATCTCCTTAAGTTGCACGAATAAGTATACAATCTACTAAAGACTAAAGCATAAATTGATGAAACAGGCACTCGTGGTTGTCTTTGATACTTTAGTGGCATCTTGAGATTGTGCTGGTTTGNGGGGGGTAACTCCCAAACGATCACAGAGATATAGCGAAGATTTTTCACAGAAGTGTAAATTTGCAGAAGCTGTAATTGTTGACTAGACTGTGTGCACTGAAACTTGATTCACATGAATTTGGAAATGATCCTTTTAAGTTTTCTTTAATACCCTACCGTGTCAACTATTCCATGCTTTTTAGTGGGATCTTATTTTACCCTCATTGATCTGTAATTACCCAAAATAATTTATACAATTGAAGCAGTATTAATTTAAAAAAAAAAAAAAATCTGTGTAAGTATTAATAAACAGACTATACTCTTCCAATTGATCTAACGGTGATATGTCATGACTGTGGTTTAGACAGAAGCATTGTGGTAACTGTGATCTTTATGTGGCTCTCAAGACTCTCTCCTAATTAATTTTTACTATTCGGGAATTTTGAGGGGTATAAGGGCTGTAGGTGTCAGTGAAACAGTTCTGAAAGTAAAGCTTCACATCCTTTAGACCAATGAAATTTAACCTGGAAGTTGAACAAAGAGGTGTAGTAAGTTCATATTTGGGAGTGTGTGGTGACTGTAGCCCGGTCAGAATTAATCCTGTGATATTCAGGAAGATGACTGCAAGGATGGTGACTTTTACATTACTGTATGTAATCCTCTTTTTAAAATTGCGTAGAGATAACCTCAAAGATTTTAACCCTTAATCAACATGTTCACTAGGAAAAAACAGACATTTGTTTTAAGTGAAAACAAATCTTGGCTTCTGAGAATTTTTACTTCTAATGACACGAGAGTGACGATGTAATCCCATCTGAGTGCGAGTATGTCCATCCCTCTGCTGTGGAGCTTCTTTACTGTCCCTGTGCAGTTTCATGTAGTATATTCTTGTTCTCTGTCTCTACTGCAACCTTCCCCCTCAAGAAATATGAGATTTTTTTGGAAATACTTGTCAAAACTATTCTTTTAGTTTAGTAGCCTTTTTTAAAATTCTGTTTTCTGTTCCTCATCTGATGATCAGATTTACTTCCAGTCTTTATTATTTTTACACTGTCTTTTTCTTGTATATGAGAATCAGTACTACTACCTTACACAATGTTACTAGTGCTGTCTTTATCACTACTTCAAACAGTTGATGTGATTAATAGGATTATTGTTTTGTCCCATTCCCCACTCCCTGGCATGGCTGCATCATGGTTAGTAACTTTCCTGTCAAAAGCTGAAGGACTAAGTTTTGGGTTATGCTTCTGTTCTTTGTGCAGCAGAATTTCTCATATATCCAGACCATCTTTTAGGGAGTAGTAGGTCTTCAAAGCTCTAGATAAGGTGTTCCATCTTGTACAATATAACCTGGCCAAATCATCTTCCTGCAGGTTTTGTTTTCCTGGAAGAACAACGTGTCGGACTGGGAATGGGTGACTCCAGTGTGCGTCGGGCACTTTGGTTTGTTTTTTTTCAGGAGTACAGCAAGAGTAGCTTTTTGTATCCTGAGTGAAATTTCCAAACATCGGGATGTGAACAGATTCTGATTAGACAGTAACTGTTAACTTCATTAAAAAATGTTGGTAGCTGAATTAGGATAGTTACTGCCAAAAATAACTGATGACTAAAGCTTTAAGTTTTCTTTATGTATTCTTGAAAAAGGAAGTTACTACGAACAGCAATTTTTGTTGTTGTTCTTCTGACTCAGAGAATTTAATGTCTCTTTACCCCTTAATTCCAAACCAGTTAATTCCTAATCATTCCTCCAAACAATGATGAAGGGGGACTGCAGCTTTGGAATCTTTACAACATGTTGAGATTAGAATTAGTCACTTCAGCTCATTGGCTCTGTTCAATAAAGCCCTTCTGATTATGAAATATGATGTAACATTTTCTTCATGTATTCTCAATAAAAGCTGTGTTTATTAGATAAATTTAAAATTATTTATTTGCANCCAATTACCGTTAAACCAGCACAACTTACATATATTGTAATTTGTTTTTTAAATATTATTTGACATGTGAAGACAGTATTTTGTTAGCAAAACCCACAAGAATTTGGAAAAAAATTGGAACTGTGGTCGTTGCTGTCTACATAAACCTAGCTGTTCCACTTTGGCAAGAACAGGAGACAGACTTCTATTATAGAAGGATGTTAATTTTGAATGGGCAGAAACAGAAGACTGGGGCACTGTTGGTGTAGGAGACTGACACTTAGTTGGTGCAGAAATAAGCCTCAGCCAACCCCATGCCTAACTTTTTCATCTATGTCCTCTGTTGTGATCTCCGTGGCACTGTAATAATGTCTGCCAGACATTTTTTTGTGGCCATTTTTTCCTTCACGAGGAAAGATGCAAAGCTAAATGTAGCAAATTCTCACTTCCCTGTTATCAGAAGATTGGCAGGTATGTTTGCCTAATGTAGTTAGTAGCTTGGTAGTAAGCAGAGCCAGAAACGCAGGTTAGGGTGGATGGCTTGCCTTGCAGATAAATCAACACTTGAAACCTGAGTAGATTAGGCAGTGAACTGTCTACTTGAGGACTTTGACACAGTTTATTCCTTTATTTCTATATTTATTTTGCTTTGTGCATGCTAGGAATAGAGTTAAGGAAAAAACACAAACAAACCACAAAACCCAACCAACCAACTAAAACTGAAAGCAAAAAAGTCACGGACATCTTGCATCAATGCAGCTTGAATAGTAGAAGGGGAAAAAAAAAAAGTACAGATAATTAAGATTCATAAAATGGTTTAAGTTGGAAGGGACCTTAAAGATCATCTAGTTCCCAGCCTCTTGACATTGGCAGAGACACCTTTCACTAGACCAGGTTGCTCAAGGGCTCATCCTCCTTCAGGGAGGGGGCATCCATGACCTCCCTGGGCAACCTTTTGCAGTATCTCACCATCCTCACTGAAAAGAATTTCTTTCTAATATGCAGTCTAAATTTCCCCTCCACACATTTCAAATAATAGTTTGGCAGTTAGTGCGCCCAAACTGTGTGTGTATGGTTGTTTTTGATTTGTTTGTTTTGGGTGTTTTTTAGTGTGGGGTGGGTTTTTGGTGGTATGTTTTTGTTTTCTTTGGTTTGTTGGTTTTGGTGGGTTTGTTTAGTTTTTTTTAATATATAGCTAGAACTAGATTGCAGACCTTGGTTTCTTGTGAAGAATTTGAGTTCATTTCGCACAGAATTTATTGCGTGTGTTGGTCCAAAGTGGGATGTGAAAGACTGTCATTGAGGTGCAAGAAGAAAATATTAGGACTTAACATTTTTATCTGAACAATAAGAAAGAAATTAAATTCTATTTAATACATGTATGGATACTGGCATGATCTTCTGAGGTTTCTCAATAGCATTGAAGCCACATGCTGCTGGGGGAAACACTTGATCTTCTGAAATAATACATGACAAACAGTATGATGACAAACTAAAATGCATCCCTTTGCCAGCAGATAGTGTTGAAAGAGATCTGGAAAACATTGCCAAAGATTTCAGAAAAGATATGTTTAAAAAAGTGATACTGTGAGAGGCTTACTGTACAGCAGAATTAAAGCAGAGGGGTTTGTAATGTGGCTTAGCTTCATGTAGTTGCTAGATTGCGTCAGTAATGCAATACACAAAGAATTAAGTCATTAGGGAAAGATGCAGCAGAGAAGATACATTTTTAACAGCAAATGACTTCTTTAATAACAAATGTTTAATTTTTAATGGAAAAACTATGCAAATGTAACCAGTAATGGACTGGTTGCTTTGATTGAATTTAAAAGAATTCTTACAAGGAAAGCACCACATATGGAATTCATCCACTACATCATGTATAGGCAAGCAACAAGGAAGCTGGAGCCAGAAGTTCAGAAAGTCCTGCAGGATGTCATCAGTGTGGTTAATTGTATGAAAACAAGACTTGGGGAGTGACCAGTGCCATGCAGAGATTCACTGGTTATCATGGCTAAGTGCTTAGAAGAGTTAGAAAACTTGAAAGATTAATTACCCATTTCTCTTTCACAAAGGCGAGGGCTCAGGATTTGCTGATCTGGTCTGTGATGACAAGCAGGTGTCAGTAGGATACTGACTATCAACTGTTTTCTGAATGGTAATGACACAACATGGCCCTTCAAGGTGAGGGTGATGTTTTAACAGTGAGCAAGAAGGAGCTAACTGCTTTGCTGGAGAAACCCCTGCTATGGAGAGAACACAGTGAAAACAGATATGTGGAAATGTTTCCATCATTGTGTGACTTTGTTGCCAGAAAAGGTGTGCATCATCTATAAAACTCTCCTATCTGTACACTTGAAAACAGAATTTCTTCACCTGTATAAAAGTCTTCTGATGGCAAAACTTTCAGGTGTTTTCAAACCCATTTGTTAAAAATATAAAATGAAAAACCTTGGACTAGCTTGCTGTAACAACTGATGGGTTTCAGGAAAGATGAGTATTTACTGGACAAATTTCAAGAAAAACCTTTGTTTAATTAATGGATGGGAATGAAAAATGAGGGTCATGACTTTAAGTGCAGCCAGTGATGCACTTTCATTTGGATGTATGAAACTTTCTAAATTCTTTTCCAGTTCTGGCAGCCTTTAAAACCAAGTTTTGGAATAAATTCAGTTCAGAACCAGACCTTCAAATCACTGTGCAGTATAGTGTTGAGCCAACATTTTAAAAAATGATGAAGCTAATTAAATCATATAGCTGTTGCCAAGGAATATTTTTTTAAGTAATAAGTAATTTTTGGTGGAATTAAGAATTAAAAAAAAAAGTTTATTTAATCTTTATTGTGTTTGATAATGTATAGAATATGTTAGTACAGCAGTGCCTATACATACTTTATTTATAAATGTACACACATTGGAGGTGGGATGAAAAGCTTAATGATTGAGGTATAAGATCAAAAAGGTTTAGTTACAATGGTTCCCATATTGTTGTTGACATCAATTTATGTTCACAGAAATAAATGTATGGAAGTTCAGATCCTAGAAACTGTGTTTAAAATGTACATATTCTTGTGAAAAACAACTGTCTAACGGAGACAAAATATTTTACATCTAGCTCTGTTTCAGTTGTAGCAATTCAGGAGAGAAGGGCATGCTTTAAGTGTTGGGATGCCCCAGATCAGAGCCGCACTCTTTTAGTCACCAAAGGATGAGCTGGGATAGTTCTTGTGAAGTGTTTACTGCCTCTGTAAATGAGGGAAGTGATCTAAAGGTGAACAACAGTGGTATACAGAGCTGAGTGCAAATGTAGGGGTGGAATGCAGATT
This sequence comes from Ramphastos sulfuratus, assembly GCA_013399055.1. Taxonomy (NCBI): domain Eukaryota; kingdom Metazoa; phylum Chordata; class Aves; order Piciformes; family Ramphastidae; genus Ramphastos; species Ramphastos sulfuratus. The sequence goes on along the minus strand of WBNM01018132.1, from coordinate 92,317 downwards.
GTTGTCTGAACCACCTGTGTGCTTGCTTGAGTGTATTCTTCTGGGGACAGCTTTGTTTTCAAGCATATAAACGTTTCAGACTTTTTGTTAATTTGAAGTTATTGGTGCTTGGTTCATCTGAAATTAGACCATAAGCATACCTCCTGGAGATAGGAATTGTGATATATGGCAGCTGAATTATTTTTCTTGCTTTATGCAGTTATTCTAACTATGTAAATGTAAGCATTACTGCAGGGTCTTGGCATCCTCAAAGGTAGAGTTGGACAAATTTCCAAAGTGTTGTTTTCTTTAAACTAGTGTCATGAAATAATGTGTTCTGGAATACCTAAGTAACATTTGGTAACTCATTGAGTGGTTGAGCCTGTTATTTAATAGTTGCAACTAACATGCAGAGATGAGTACTTTTTAGTAAGCTACCTGTGTTGTTGGGGTTTTTTGGGGTTTTTTTTGGGGTTTTTTTGTTTGTTTGTTTGGGTTTTTTTTTTTTGGTGGTTTTTTTTTTTTTAATGTAAATTATTCTTTTTTTATTTATTTACTTTTAGGCTAAAGCCTAAACCTCTGACATGGCCACAGCCTCACCAAGATCTGATACAAGTAACAACCATAATGGAAGATTACAGATGCAAGTAACAGGCAAGTAGTGATTTGTGTTATGGTGATTCTTAGATGAAAACTTAAGTGTTCTTAAAAAATATTATTTGAAATTACTGTTTTAAGGTAATAAAGATCAGTACAGTTAGTGTTTTAATAAATTATTTCAGTGTTACAGTTAAGACTATATGTAGATGACTATATGTAGATGAATTGAAGCTAGGTGGAGGTTATGCAGTGTGTCAGATGAGAAGATTTAATGATTTCAAATTAGAAAAAAAAATCAAATTTAATGTAGCAGTAGGGACAAATCTTAGGAACTTTCTTGGGAACAAATCATCAGTGACCCAAATTCTGTAGAGGGAACGTGTTACTGGAATTGTACAAAAGAGATTGGCAGCTGTAGTGAACCCCAAGTGGAAAGTGGGTTCAGTGTTAAGGTGAATCTGAGCAAGGACTGGAAGAGATCACAAAATCTGCTAGGGCTTCAGAAGATTATGGTCTTCAATTGCATAGCAGATAAAGGTCTGTTGAAAATAAGGTAGGTATTCTGTAGTAGGGTAGCAGGTTCAATTACACAGCCATATGGAATAATTTAGTTTGGAAGGAACCTTTGTGGATTTCCTAGTCCACTTTTCTACTGAAGGCAAGATTACCTTTGAAGTTGGATCAGATGGCTGAAAGTATTGTGCAGCTGAATTTTTAGTACCTCATAGATTGCTAGCTTTCTTACACAGCTTGTTCTGGTCATAAAACACATCAGTGTGAAAATGTTTTTCCTTCTGTACGATTGGAATTGACTGTGTTACATCCTGGGGCTGTTTATTTTTCCCTTTTGCTGTGCTGGCTTTGTTTGAGGCAGAATTCAGCCATCCCAGTATCTGCTGGAAGACACACACAGTGGACTGCAGTTATTGAAATAATCGGATTGTATTGGGGACACTTTTTCAGCAGATGTTGAAAAAGTCAAGTAGGTTTTGTATTTTGCTTCTCATGGATAAGAACTGGTTGGGAATGGGACAGTTGATGCCAGTTTTAGCTACTCATTCTCTGGGGTGGTAGGGCAGAACAAGACTTACAGTCCAAAGATAAGCAAAATGCAACTGGATAATCAAGTCTGATAGCTAATTAGGGCAGTGTTGGTGGAACAATTAAAAGTAAAAATGTTAATAGGAAGTAGTTAGATATTGTGCATAAATATATATACACATAAGTGTATGTGTATGTTTGTAGGTAAATAGAGTTTAACCATTGATGAAGAAATTTCTAGGGATCTTGGGAATCATAAAGTAAGAAGGAATGCACAACCAAGGATATCTTGAACAAAACTTGGAAAAAAACATGAGTAAGGTACCAGGTCTTAAAAAGAGATGCATCTTGAGAAAGATACATCACACTGGGGAGTTTCCAATTGGACTCCAGAAGAAAATTTTTCACAGTGAGGACAGTTAGACATTGGAATAATCTCTCAGGGGAAATAGCAGATTGCCCTATCCTAGACAGTTTTAAGATTCAGCTTGTCAGGGTGCTGGGCCATCTCATTTAAACTACACTATCGCCTAGGAAGGTTGGACCAGATGATCTTTGGGATTCCTTCCAACCTGGCATTCTGTGATTCTGCATGATTCAAAGATGGACAGGCTGTCTGAGGGGAAAATACATTGCTGGAGCATGCCCAGAGTGGCTATTTTATCAAATCAGATCGGAGAAGAACATGAAAACTGATTAACCTTGTGTAAGGGTCACAATTCATGAAGTGATGAATCATCAAAACTAGCAATAGCAAACACCATCGATGGAGCCACCTGCAGATTGACTCTCTAGAAATGTAAATGTCACAGAGTGACCCATCACTTCAGGCCTGTGTATGCAGAAGTGATCATTTTGAGATCTTGTACCGTACTGCTCTGTATATAAGTAGTCTTCTGTCTGGCACTAGAGCCTCTCTTGACCAGAGAGATCTGGTTCAATGATTGAGGTGAGAAGAAATCTGTACAATTTTTAGGAGTGGTTTTTTGAAGGTCTAATTCTCTAACCATTTGATGCAGAGAGTTTTATGGAGGGCTACGAGGATGATTGCAGGATGTGAACATCTTTCCTAAGAAGAAAGACTAAGAGACCTGGGGCTGTTTAGTCTTGCGAAGACAAGGCTGAGAGGGGATCTCATCAACATCTTAAATATCTGAGGCGTGGGTGTCAAGATGAAGGTGCCAGTCTTTTTTTTGATGGTGCCCAGTGATAGGACAAGGAGCAACAGGTATAAGCTAGAACACAGGGGGTTCTACCTCAACATGAGGAGACACTTCTTTTTGGTGAAGGTGACGGAGCACTGGAGCGGGCTGCCCAGAAAGGTTGTGGAGTCTGCTTCTCTGAAGACTTTCAAAACCCCCCTGAATGCATTCCTGTGTGACCTGCTCTAGGCAGGGTGGGTGGAATCTATGTCTGGAGGTCCTCTCCAACCCCTAAAGTTCAGTGATTCTGTGATCAGAGGAATACCAGTTGCAGTACAGGAAAAGAGGTGGGCAACTGAGGAGTGTGAGACTGTAGTATTGCTGACCTACACTGGTTTATACTAGTTTATATTAGGTTTATTAGTTTGTGCTGCTGTAGAGTTTAGATTTATATTTCAAAAACTACTTAAAAGTCACTTCTATAAAGGCAGCAAGTAGCATATACTTATCTTGTAGACAAGGAAATTCATAGAGAGTGGTGATTTTTTTTTTTTTTTTTTTGAGCTGGGGCATTGGAAGCATGTTGCCAACAAGTTTCACCATCAGTGTTTTTTTTCAGATATAGTTGGTGAGATGTCTTATTCTTTTTGAAGTCTTTGTTACTTAATCCTCTTTTTATTAAAAAAAAAAAAAAGAAAGGCTTCCTTTCATGTTTGGGGATTCAATGACTTACTCAGATAAGAAGGGAGAAACTAAAGGTAAGCTTGACTATTATGTCTGAGAACATCTATTTTAACAAATACTGCAGTTTCTTTTAGAAAGCAAAATATGGAAGAAAAAATTGTGAAAGAAATGAGGATGTTAAAGTTTAAAAATAAATATATAACTATTTCAGATGAAAAAAATTGACTTGTGTGGAACTACATATTTAGTTTTCTGCATTTAATCTTTCATTGTTATGGAGGCTGCAGTTTCCTTTTTATGACATGTGACTGAGAGTGGACTTTTCCAAGTGTGAGGGAGTTAAGTATGAAATTCAGTAAAAATCCATGGCTGGTGCCCTTAGAGTCTTGGAGAGTTGCATCCCAATAATTAATGTATGTGTCTTAGAATACTGTAATTCAGAAATACATGACAGACCTTTATTGTCTCCCTTTCAAACAGTTAGCTAACTTCCACTTATTTTTTTAATTGGTAAGTTCCATACAGAAAAATGACAGAAGGTTTGCTTCCAAGTGGGTGAAAATACTCATCTTTGCTTTAGTTTGAAAGTGAATAGAAAAAGAATCACACTGAAGTATGGGAGAAATGAGAGAGAAAGCATAGCCAGCAGGTAGATACAGCTGTGAATACAGATGTGGTCTTCTAAAGACAACTGTACTGCTAGCAGTTAGGGCACTTGGTGTTTTTTGTGGCGTGAGGATTTTTTTTTTGGTTGTTTGGTTGTTGTTGAGGTTTTTTTTTGTTGGGGTTTTTTTTTTTTTGGTGACTTCCACAGCTAGTTATGGAGGTGGGAGACCAGATTTATGTTCAAGATCACTGAGACCTCACCAATGATTTGAGGATAAAAATTAGTTTCTTTGGTCATTTGCGATTTCTTAATTATTGAATATTTAGCCGAAACTACAAGTTCATCTGCAAAGCTGTTTAAATAAGGGGAAATGTGAGACTTGTTTTCTTGCTTTTACGAAACACATGTGTCAAACCACAGGTTTAACCACACAGGTAAGGTAGGCAAGGAAATGAAGCTTTATGGGGACATTCTGAAATAGGCCACACTACACATAGTTTCATAGCTACATAAAATTAAAAATAAAATCTCTCAGATGTATTGTACTTAGATATCTTTCAGTTAAGGGAAGAAAAAGAAGAGCAATGAAGAATCCACGTGGTTTTCAGTGTTGTTTATTAAAGTAATTGTTGTTGCTGTCTCTGCAACCCATCCTGTCAGTATGTGTTGAAGAGAATATGTCACACTTGGTTTCAGCTATCTGACAAAGCAGCTTTTTGAAAAGAAAAGCTACCATTTTAGCATTGACCTCTTTATATTCAGTGGAAGTAGAAAAGGTGAGGAATAATGTTGCCATGGTGTGTTTCATACTTTGCGTAGGCAGTATATTCTCAGCAGCAGTATGCTGTTACAGATAAAGCAATATATTTTATTAGTTTCTAGTGCCAAACTGAAACGGAAAAAGAATTGGTTTGGAACGACTTTCTACACGGAATTAACTGCAGATGGAGAAATTAAGAAAACAGCAAAATCAAGTAGTTCTTCAAATCCAAAATGGGATGAGCAGCTGACAGTGTAAGTAGATTGATTTTTGTTTTTTCTTTTTTTTTTTTCCCCTTGTTTTTTTAATACTATTTATTAGGCAGATGTTGCAGGCAAATATTTACAAAGCTTGGCTGCCTACATTTTTCTCTGACTGTTGCTGACTAAATGCAGGCATAAGATACTTATCTCAAGTTAGTATTTTTCTCAATTCTTAAAATGGTCTGAGAACATGTTTTTACAGAGAGTGTTCCTTGCATACAGTTGCTCTGTGTGGTAGATACTTGTTAGCACTGTGGACCATTCGAGTTTAAGACTTCTCAGATGTTTCTAATCATAACCATAGCGGCATTCTCAACTTCAAAAGGAAAAGAATCTTAGCTAGATAAATAACTATTTATGAGGAAGGTCACTTTTCCCTTTAAATTTCCTAATGAAGAGATACATGCACACAAAAACATTCATTTTACTGCTAAGTGATCTTAGAGCTTATCTTGATACTTGAACTTTTTAATTTTCTTGTGGTTTAATTTGGTTTAACTGTGCTGCGTAAATATGGCTGAAGATCTGGCCAGTTGGCTAGAATGTGTTATTGTAGAACCAAGAGTTTACTGCTTCAGATTTGAGTCTGGAAACAGCACAGCTACTATCAAGTGTCATTGAGCATGGGCCAGTACATTTTACAGCAGCTGACCTGTCTTTGTGCAGCAGCCACCTTTGTTAGCAGTAGGAACCACATCAGGTTCCTACAACAAATGCTGCTGGAGAGTGTGGAGTGGCGCAACGCACCTAGCTTTGGAGAACCATTTGCTTGGGAACACTTACTGATTAACTACAGACCTGGGCTGAAGCAAGTAGGGTATTCCCATGCCATGTTTCTCACTGTTTCAGGTTTAGTACAGCTTCTTAGCCCTCTGCAGTATTGCAAAGAGAACAATACAGTCTTGGACATAATAATGATTTCTAGGAGTTTAATCCTAGCACAAATACAGAGCTACCAGTGTGTTCACAGAGACCAGAGTTTCTGTTGAGGAGGCAGCTTTGATTTGGCAGGGTATGGTGAGCTGACAGAAATGAGGTGATTCGGCATGCACAGTGCAGCCAGGCAGACTCATTCCATCATGACTGTTACTTAGGATCTTGCCCTCATGTATGTAAGGTATTCTGGCTCCTCTTCCTCTGTCTATTGGAAAGATAGTGTTGCTTTAGTTGCCCAGTCTATTTGAGAATGAATGAACTTTCTGACTTACTAAATTCTCCTCACCTCACACCTGCCTGAGAACCAGCAATATGTTCCCTCTGCATAGTACTTTTGAAGTTGTTTGTTTTTGTTTTTTTCTTCTTTGAGTTGTTTTTTCAGTGAGACTTCCATTAGAAGTAGACTTCCATAGAATCCAAAAATATATTTGCTCATGGGCCTCAGCAAAATGATCCATGTGTCCAGCACCTTCAACTGACTATAAAGCTAACCCTATTGCTAGGAGGGTGAGGGTGGTTTTTGGTATTGTTTTCATCAGTGCCAATAACTTTCTTGATCCAATACTGATGGGTATGTGGCCTTTGACTTTTTTGCTGTACAGTGATTCTACCCCATTTTTTTCAACCAGGAGCACTCTTTCAGTACTAGACCCTGTACTACAAAACCTACTCACCAGGACCTAGCTTAGCTCTCTACTTTCTTTTTTTTGAGCAGAGTTATCATAATGTTAACTGTAATTGGGTCCTTCACCTTTCTGCTTCCCTCCAATTCTTACTTTAGCTTCATCATTTGATTTTTTCCCTCTGATTTCTGTAAGTATGCATTATGGTTTTATGTATGTTTATAGATTCACAAAGAATATTTTGATGACATTTTCATGTCAAGCTGACACCTATTAATTGGATTCCTCTTGCTTGCAAGTGGCTGATAAGTTGCTTTTTCCCTTTTTCAAAATATTTAGTATTTTTCTTCCTAGCGGCAGACTTACTATGTTATTAAATGTGAGTTTAGTTACAATTTTGGAATAGTGAGAAATAGGGAAGATAAGCCTTTAATAAATAAAGATATGTTTTATATAACTGAGATTTGGGCTTAGTTTAAGTGCTATTGTAGTGATGCACATTAAGTGTAATCTTAAGGACAGATACCATAGTGTTTTCAGTTCTTAGTTAAAAATTTCCCCTTGCAGTACAAAAATTTCTCTCAATTAATATTAAGAAATAATTAATATGAGGAAGTGAATTAAGTTCAAATTCTCCTAGTAACAAGAACATATACTTAAAGATCTGTATATATTTTTTTAAAAAAAATGTATTTTATATGCAGGAATGTGACTCCACAGACTACGCTGGAATTTAGAGTGTGGAGCCATCACACTTTAAAAGCAGATGCTTTATTAGGAAGAGCCACTGTAGACTTGAGACAAGCTTTGGAAATACACAATAGAAAATGTAAGTTATTGTGAAGGATATTTAAGTAAAGAAAAATTATTATTACTAATCTATATCAAACAGGCAACCAAACTACTAACTATACATGTAATTATGACTGACTTTCAGTTGAGGTCTTTACTTGTCTCTTCTAGAGATGTCTGTGCTATTGAGAGCAATTTAAATGTGGCAATGGGATATAATAATTTTGAAACAATCGTTAGAACAGGAGTACAAATTAACTAAAAGCAGAAGTGATTAAGCATAGTGTTTTGTGGCAAACTAATAACTAGTTTGCCAGAAGATCTGTTTTAGACTTGGTTTAAAAAAAAAAAAAGTCTAAACTTTGAGAAAAGCCATCTTTTTTCTTTTTTTTTTTTTTTTTTTTT
>WBNM01018132.1:0-84474 GCA_013399055.1 Ramphastos sulfuratus | reverse complement strand
CTCTTTTTTTTTTTTTTTTCCCTCCCATGTTTTCTGTCTCTGGAATGACTACAGAAAGGCTGGATATTTTCCCTCATAATTTGGCTGCCCAGAGAGCAGTAGGAACCAGTGTTTAATGAAACAATTGAGAAATTTCTTTTTAATACATGAGAGATTGTTGTGTTCTATGTAACTTCTATTTATAAATGTCTTTAATACAATTAAAACAGGTCTTCTCTATCTAATTTGCCTTCTAATTTATTTTTTCACTACTACAAGAAGATGGTGAATCCACACTTTAAATTCCGCTCCAGAGTGGCAGCAGAATTCCAGCTAAACCAATGTGTAGATCTTTATACAAGTTAGATATAGAAACCTGAGAGCTCTGTTTAGGGAGGTGGAGGGACAGGAGAGCTTTAAAAAAAAAAGGCTTCTCTTTTCAATTCTTACAGGAAATCGAAACGAAATAGAAAATCAAGCTGGATTTCTTCACCAGTATTATAAAAATTCTGCCAAGATTCCATAAGCAGAAAAATGGCTTAGTTTTTAAAATACTCCCCCTTGTCTCAAAAGAAACTTGGTTGAATAATACTAGCAAAACAAGTAGTTAAAATATTAACTATTTCTAACAAAATAGTTAATATTTTATTACTGTAGGTCCAGCGGATAAAGGAACCAACAACTTGGGAAATTCTTTCAGGGATTGGCTGAGTAAGCTGTGCATTGCTTCAAAAGTAATTCATGTGTAGGGCTTCTGACACACTCTGAATTATCCAATAATTCAGTGTTATAATAATTGATTCACATTCTTCAGTTGTTCAGTCATTGATGCCTAGTTTAAAATGCAGCACTTGAAAGGCTGTTTCTTTAAGAAAATGTAAAGGGAAGTCCTCTAAATGCAGAAACTTCAGGATTAGTGCTGTTACTTTCTCTTGCTAGACACTACCAGTATTGAATTGTGCCTAAGCCCCTCTCAGTTTTCTTGCCAGCTCAGCTGGACTACAGCCAACTGTTGATCTGATTTGGAGAGATAGTGTTAAATAGTGGAAGCTAAACCAGTCACCCTTTGCAGAAATGATGATTTATAAATATGTTAATGTATGAACTCAGTGGCGTGCTAGTTTCATCTTTCTGTTCTTTCAGGTACTACCATTTGCCAAACTGCAGATCACTAAACCAGTAATTCTGTAGATTTGGGAGCTTTGTGCTTGCTCCAGTGATTTCAAGTACTTTGAAATCCATTGTAATATAGCAGTGGATGTCTGCTGATAACTGCTGCCCAACTGCACTGTCAAAACTGTTACTTTACGTAACAGCTTGGAGGTATCTGGCAATAGCTTTTGGGAGCCTTCCCTGTTTTCATGGTTATTGTTAATTTATGATATGTTAAGAATGAAGAAAAGAAGGAGATGCTAGCTTGATATAAAAAAGCACACAAGGAGCTTTAGCTTGAGCTTGGAATCATATGGAGGGTGATATATATTGAAAAATTAATCTTTTAATATGAGATTGCAAATGCTAAAAGGCCTTAAGCATTTTAACCTGATTAGTGAATGCTGACTATGTTTGCGTTTATTACATGTAGCTTTAACTGCTCTACTAGTAAGAGTTAATGTAAAGAGAATTATACAGGATCTTCCGTACATTTTGCCTCTGGATTATGTCTTTCTCTCTACAAATGTGTGCATTGCATATCAGATTTCATTCTTTTATTGCACTGCATATATATGTTTTTGGTATATCTCAATTAACTCAAAGTTCCTTTTGGTGAAAGTGTTTCTGATTTAATTGTTGTTTACTTGAGATATCATCTCTGATTCTAATTTTTAGAGTTGAGATCTATGAAAATGCTAGTAAAGATTTACTAAAAATAATTTTTAAAAGGAGGAAGGACTCTATGCAGCCTTTGCATTTACTACTTCTTCAATGTGGTGTTCTTTTTAGTGGTCTCAGCATTAGTTTTGAAAAGCAGTATGAGAAATGAACGTAAGATCTGATTATAGAATAAGGTTCTGCCTGACTTACAGTATTCGAATGTGTAGTTCAGAAGTTGTTTGACTTTAAGCCTTCTCAGGCTATGTAAGTAGTACATAATTTCAGAAAAGGCTTAGTGGAAACAGCAAACCTGGATAATCATTAACAGCAAAGTATTGAGAAACATATGGAACCTGTAGAATATTCTATGTAGATGGCCAGTTTATTTCTACAGTAAAGAGTGCTTTTACCCATAGCGGATGTGAATTTACACAGCTCCTTAGTGATTTCTATGTTGATTTGAGTCATTTGAGTATCTCATGCTCAGTTTTGTACAACTAAATACAGATATTACATTTTTGTGTTGAAAGTCTCTTTTAGTGTTGTTTAGAATTTAATCTTTCCTTTATCCCTTCTCTCCTTCTCTCACCCTACCTACCCCAACTCCATTTCTAGTGGAGAAGGTGAAAGAACAGTTGAAACTCTCTTTGGAAAACAAGAGTGGCATGGTGCAAACAGGTGAACTGACAGTTGTGCTAGATGGTTTGGTTGTTGAACAGGAATCTCTTACAAATCTCAGTTCATCAGCAACCAGTAAGTTAAAATAATTTAATCAGTTGGTAATATTTTGATTAAGATTTCAAACAGATATAATAGAATATTTCTGTTGAATTTGTTTCTTACTGTTCAGTAGAAATTCAGCAAAATGGCGAGGCTGTGCATGAAAGCAGAGATGCTTCAGAAAGAAGTACATCCAGGTTGGAATTTGCTTTTGTATTTTACAATATATGAAGTATATTTGCAAGTTTCTCAGTTGGAATGTTTAGGTTGCTTGTGTTTTGTTTGTTTTTAAAAATATTTCTCCTTTGAGGGCCATAGGTTTTAACTGCCAAGCCCTAAATTACATTGCCCCAGGTTTTAGTAATGTAAATTTTATCATAATTACCTTGAGAATAATTAAGTTTGCAACTCTGTTCTTCCTCTGCTGGTAGAGTCTGCTCTCCACTACTTTATCATTGCTTCTTGGATGTGTAGTCCTCTGAAGGTAAAAATTCAACTGAGTGGAAGTCTACTAAATGCTGCAGCAGAGGTTGTGGGAGCAGTGGTTCACTGTGGTTTTCTGCACTTACTCCATTTGCTTTCTTATGCTGTTTTTAAGAACCATTTCTATTCATGTCTGTGGACTTGTTGCAATGTACCATCAGAATGGAAGGAATTAAAAAAATCCCTCACCCAGTTAGTTTTTAAAGATCATGATCAAAAATTTTTAAAGAGACTTGTACTGAATTTATGCAGCAGTATTCAGAACACTGAGGCAGAAGGTTTGCCAGTCTCAACCTGCAGTGGCAATCAAAAGGATTTGGGATCAATTCATTCTTTGCTTCTCTATCTTGATACTAGCTGCAGTACAGCCTGGAGAGAAGTAGGAGTAGATCTCTTGTCCCTCTGCCACTAGGGAAGTGACAAACATTCAGATTCTTGGCCTACTCAGTTACCTTGTAGTGAAGCCCTTTCTGTTTAAATTCTTGACAACATGATGGAATGAAAAGACATACCATTGCTGTGAATTTGAGTGACAGGGACACGTTTTTTTTCTTGTGCACTTGACTTGATTCAGTCTCTCTTTGATTATGTGGAGGTTTGTCTCTGTTCCTCCTTGGGTGCCAATATGAGGGAGTGAGGATGAAGTTGTTTCTCCCTAGTTTTTATTAGGAAGGTTTGGGATTGTTAAAAGTGATTTGAAACATACTTGGAAACAGTAGTAATCAATTACCAATTTTCATTCAGCTGTTGTTGCTGGAGTGGTGGCATTTATTAGGATCCTGCTCTTGAGGTTGATACTTTGATTGCAGCAATTTTTCATTCAACTCTCCAGTAGTTTTGATTTGCAGTTTAGAACTATTCTTCATCTCTTATTTTTAAAAGTAGCATTTGTTCATTCCTTTAGGAAGCAAATCTTATTAATTCATTTGTTTATTTCAGTCTAGAGCTAAAAAGAGATTTTACATATTAAATAAAATCCCTTTTTAAAATACTACTCCTTTGGAGCTGAGTCAGGTAGCACATAAGTGCTGCTTCTTCCTTTCTTACTCTGTGAAGTGGGACTTCTAACAATTGATACACATCTGGCCATTGGTTTAACTTTCCTTATTGTTAGCCTCTACTCCTTGTGAAAATGAGGAATTGTCAGTGAATGTACTTTCCACACTGTGTTTCTGGTGGGTGGCTTTAAGCACTTTGGGATAGCCTTGGGTAAAACAAGACTTTCTATTCACAGGTCCTTACACTGCATTTATTTCCACTGTGGTGTTATAAACAGAGCTACCTGTGTTTTCTGTCCTCACAGTGTCCCATCTTGCCTATGTATAGGGAAGCTTTTCTTGTTTTCCTTTTACTGAGGGAGAGTTTTGTTACTTTCTTAGGACTAGAATGGACGTATGCCAAACAAACCCAATTGTTTTATTTGCTTAATGAGAGAATTTTTTTTTCCTGCTCCTAGCTGGGCTTTGGAAGGTTCCCTAAAGCAATTTTGGGAAATGTTGACAGGCATATCAGTCTGCCCAAGTCAATTCTAGTATGTCATTGCAAGTAAAGATGAAGTGGAAGTGAAAAATTGTATCAAAGTATCTGAAGTCCTCAAAACTGAAATTTGCCTTTTCTTTCTTAAGAATCTTGGTCTTGCACTTGACCGTTTTCTAGGCTGCAAACACTGTGTTATCAACTGTTGTTTATTTCCTTCCATTTGTTTGTTTTGTTATCGTGATTTAGTGTAGGATTGGTTTAGTTGCCTAACTATTAAACATGTTGTTTGTAGTAACCTAAACTGATCTTTTATTTTTGCCAAGATCTGCTTGTGACATTTCTAATGGGATAGACAATCAAATACTTTCCAACTCAGTAGTACAGAATACGTTCTGTATAGAAGCTGTTAATGGAGACAGCGCACCATCTCCTACTCACGTTGCAACCAGACCCAAAAATACACCAGTACCAAAACCACTTGCAGCTCAGCCTGTCAACAGCACTGGTAAGAATGGGAGAGTTATGAGAACATGTTCTGTAAGGCTTTATCTGCTTGAAATGTTTCTGAAGTTGAGCCACTTTTTCTACACATTTTTTGTTAGATTTCAGAAATAATAGGCGGATGTTTCTGGAATTGAATTTATACTCCTGTGTGTCTGCTTCTGTGAGTTTTTCTGGAGTAGATCTATCCTTCAGTGTACTAAACTTCATACTTCCTGTTAGCTGATAAAGAAAAATGTAGAGCATCCAAAACTTGAGTTTTTCTGTGCCAGATGACTAACTAGTGTTACCAGTTATTTAAAAAAAAAATAATTTTTCTTTCACAATTAATTTGAGTAACTATAATTAAGTATGTTTTGTCATTAGTTAAATATGATTTTTAGTTCTGTAAGGGAATTGCTGTGCTCTGAGCTGAGATGTGTTGCAAATTCTTCTTGCCTTCTGTTTTTTCAAAGGTATGCTGTAACATAAATAGGTATTGGCAAATACTGAATTTAATTTTCCTCTTAAACAACTACAACTAATATTTAGTACAGTAAAACAAGGGAAAATAAACTTGGTTGGCTTGTGTTGTTGTTTTTGAGTTTTATTTGTGTGTGGGTTTTTTTAATTATTTTTTTGCTCCTTTGGCAGAACTGTGCATCCAATAATGACTGTGCTTTCTAAGCACTTTCTGACTTTTCTCAGCTTTTGAGAGAGTGATAGCAAAGGAAAAAAATCTTGCCTTAAACAGAAGTAGGCAAGATTTTAATAAACAGTAGAACAGAGACTGTCAGATTTTCTGTAATAGAATGGGGAATGTGAGTATGGTGGGAAGATAGCAGAAACAATTACAAACCTGAAAAAGTAATAATTAAATTAGGCGTCCTCTGAAGCTTTTCTGTTTGAAGAACTCAAACTCGATTCTTCTCTCATTTCAGTTGAAGGCCAGAGAGCATATATATTATTTAGGCGTTGCTTCTTTTTTTCTTCAGTAGCACAGAGGTCCATCTGTAGCCTGTATTAGGATAGGTTAATTGCAAAGATAATTGGTTTGTTCAAATAGTAATATTGATGAAATACTCAGCTTGCACCAAAGCACAGATACACTAGGTTTCAGCTACTGTAACAGCTGGTGGAGACTTTAAGGCAAGGCATAAACTCGATCTCCACCATTTGGTTGTAGCAGACTTTTTACTTCCACCCTTCCCCACACTGTGCTTAATAGGATTGTAATTTCATGCGATGGTACCTGAATTGCTAGTTTAAGTCTAATTGGTGAGGTAGTGAGATGATGTATTGTTTTATAGATCTGTTTTGGAGATCAGCTTACTAAAAGAGCTGATGATATTCAGTTATTTTGCTCCTAACTTTTTGTTATGTAATCCTATTCACTCCTTTATGTGGATGAATTGATTTTTTTTTTTTTTAATGAAAAATGCAATTTCAGTTGGGTTTTTTTTCTATTGAAATAAAACTTTTGAAAAAAAAACGATGAAATGGTAGCTACGATTTCTACTTTATTTCTAATATCGTGCTTTACTTTTCCTTGAAGTAATACAACATTTTGACATATCTGAATGTAGCTAAGATGTTTATCTGCTCTGTGTGAGCTAGTAGTAGTGATATATTACCCTGAAATAGCTGTGTTCAAAAAGCAGCGCCTTTACAGATCTTATAAATCTGCTGCTGCTTGTAAAATCATGCTTCTCATTATGCATATCAAGAAAATATTTATGGCCCAATGATAATTTCTTAAAGAAATGGAGTCACTAATTTAGATACATGCTGATGAAAGTTTTACTGTTTGCAAATCTTTGTTCTGCTTTTCTGACCATCTGGGAAAGTGAGAAATTGCTGACATGGTATACATAAGACAAGCAATGAGTAGAATATAGCTATTTGTAAGAGTGTTATATGAAATGAAGTCTTTAAAATGTATCAGTAAGGCTATGAGAAGAGAGAAATTGTATTGACCTCAATCCTTAAAATTGCACATAGACTCGTATGATGATAGATAGAAAATTAGTTGATGTTACATGTTGTAGTTAGTCATGTGCAAAGATGGTTCCAGCTCTAGAACAGGTACAGACTGATGGGTTTAGATAAGATTGTCACTATCTGCTGCTGATTGGTGGTGCAGAAAATGAAAGCTGAGAATGATTTTGCAGTACTTCAAAAGGGCCCTGATGTTTGATGTGAGTCCTAGTGACTGCTATATCTGACTTCACTTGAGTTAAGACAAGATCTTGTGCTGAGTTACTCTTCTGTTAAACTATGCAGATGATTGGTATTGTTGGTCAAGTGGGCTTGGGTGTAATAAAGCCTTCTTAGCACTGTGCTAAATCTATGCTTGCTTTAAACCTTTTATGAGATTATGCTTGCTTGAGTTGGATGACATTTGCGTTGTTCTTTCAAAGACAGAAATTGATTTACTTCGTGATTCTGAAATAATTTTGTTCAGTCATTGACATATGTAAGTTATGTTAGTGAAATACTAATTTTTGTATTTTAATCTTGCTTTTGGAGGAGGATTTTTTTTTTAAAGTCACACACAGGTGATTTTTGTGTGATTGTAAGGTTGTGTACCTCCACTCTGAAAAAGGAAAGAACAAAATCACCTGTACAACTGCCTCTCAGTTTTCCAAATTTCATGGAGTTGTTTGTCTCTTGATTAGTAGGACATGAAAGAAAAATAGTAAGATTATTTTTTGAATATGATAGATGTTCAAAGTTTCAAGGTAAATAAAGCAGTACTATTTTCTGGGAAGCAGATAGGTAGCTTCTGCTATTCTGAAGAGTAAGGTAGAACATTGAGTTGACCAAGATGTGCAGAAACTAAGAAACTGCCTTAGCATGGAGGTAGAGAGAATGGCTTTCAGACCATTAAGTTTTAATTGCAGATTTAACAGGGGTAGGTGCATTGTGACTTTTTTGTAATCTCAGACAAAAATGCTGCTTATGGCATGTAGCTGCAACTTAAACTTATTCCTTCTCTACTGTTTACTCCAGAGGTTGGTCATTTGAAAATGAAATATCATCAGATTCTGATACACAACTGTTTTTATTTCCCATTTCTCAGTTAATGGCGAGTCATCCACCTCTGCAGCAGAAGCTGGTCATTCTTCCGTCTCTGAGGCTCTGACAGGTTCAGTTGAAGCTCCCATGCCTTCAGATTTCACTAACACTACAGCAGAACCTCAGTCAACAACAGAAGCAGCTAGCTGTTCTGAAAGCCATGCTTCTACATTACCTGCTGCATCTGCTGGGCTGGAACCTACAGCTGCAACAGACTGTGCTGAGCCTAATGCTAGGAACAGTGTATCAACAGATGCAGCAAAGCCAAGAGAGTCCTCCTCCTCCCCAAGAGAGTCCTCCTCCTCCTCAAGTACATCTGGAGAACCTGTAAGACAGCAGCCTGGTAATGCCTGTACAGAGCCTTTGCCACTAGGGTATGTGTGCTTCATTTTCATGCTATGATTGTGTTTCATATGATTGTGCATATAAAGAAACAGACATTTATATACTGGCATTGCCAAATGGAGGTCAATTGGCTGAGAAAGGGTTATTTTATCTAAAATGGGGTTTGTACTGATGCTATAACTGACTAGTATCTCTTGTTCCAGATAGTAGCAACTGACAACTAATTTGCTGAGGTGGTACTGGGATTTAAACAGACAAACTTTTGACCATTATCCATGTCAAGACTTCATTTGATACATTCCAATGTATTTGTTACTCCTTCTGTTCTTAAACTATGAGTGTAGTAGGGACCAAAACACAGAGAAGTGAATATTAATAAAGTAGTTTAAAAGTACTTTTAGGTGTTTACTGTAGAACAGTGAGATTAACAATATTATAGATAGAAATGCAGGTTTCATGTATGCAGAATAGCTAGAAACTTTTTAATTCTACTAGATTATTAGGAACTATTTCTGTAGTCCTAACCCTTAAATGCAAAATTAAAAATATGCTTAGACATTAAATAAAAATGTACATACTAATATATATATAGGGATCATAACATTTTTTTTTGTAGATGCTTTCAGTTTTGGGTGAAAAGGTGTCGTCTCATTCCCATAATATTCTAAATACGAAATCTCAGCGTGTTTTCAACACAGAAATTGTTTCTTAACCCAAAGTGTATGTACCTTATATCATTGTAGATGTTATTTTAGAGAGCCTTTCTTGGACCTGCTCCATCTGAAGGAGGTTCAGTGAGCTATTAGGTGACACTTTGATTGAGTTGGATAAACATGAAAACAGGCTTCTAAAAAGGTAGAGCTTTTGTATACATATTGCTGGGGAAGAGTTACAAAATGTTTAGTTTTAAGCTGCTTTGATCATGGAAGCTCTTCATAGGAGGGAGCTCCTGTGGTACCCTTCACACATACTTGTTTTTTTTCTCTAAGTTTGTGACATACTTTCCCATTGAGGACATGTCATGAGTTCCAGGCACAGCACAACTATGGCCAAATGCATTTCATCATTCTTCCCTGCTCGTGTTTCTGGGATTGTGTTTTTTAGTGTGGTTTCTTGCCCCTCCCTACTCCAAATCTAGTCGACTCTATTATGTTTAGCCCTAGTAACTCTGTAACATGCTGCTGCTTCTCTTATCTTCTTGTATTGTCGGTGTTTGACCTCTTGAACTGCAGAAAACATTTTGTAGGGGTTTTATAGGATATTCTAGTAGTAAGAAAGTGCACATCAAATCCTATGAGTAGCAGGCAAGATGTTCTGCTTACGGGTTTAGGAGCTAATTAATTATGTAAAGCATATGTTTGAAAAACAAACCTATGTCTAATGCAAGCAAGTTTTGGAGGAGGACCTTTAACATCTATTTCCATTTAACATTTATACTCTCCCATTTTATAAATACATTGCATTTTAGTAGTTCTCAGCAGCATGAAACATCAATTGGCCCTCACTCCATCATCAGTGTCAGTTTGCTTTTAAATTAAAACTGAATGAATAATCCGCAGGGATACTGGATGTAAAGTTGATCAGGAAGTGGGCCTACAAAAAGATTGTAATGGGACTGTTTACAAAGGTTGTAGTGACAGGATGAGGGGCAATGGTTTGAAATTAAAGAAAAGTAGATTTAGATTGGATATTAGGAATAAGTTCTTTACCATGAGGATGGTGGAACATTGGAAGAGATTGCAGTGGGGGATAGTTGAGGCCCCATCCTTGGGGCAGGCTCGTTCAAGGACAGGCTCGACAGGGCTCTGGACAACCTGATGTAGTGGAGGGTGTCCCTGCTGACTGCATAAGGGTTGGACTATATGACTTTGGAGATCTCTTCTGACCCAAACCATTCTGTGATAGCACACATTTTGGGTTCACTCTGAAAGATCCCGTTGTTTGTTTGATGTAGGGAACAGTGCTTAAAAACAAAACTCTTTTTGAGAGAGGCATTTCCTTGGAAATGCAAAGAATGTCTCTCTAAGCTCTTTTTGAATGAGGTCATTTTAGTATCCAAGCTTTGAGCGTATAATTGACTTGGTTTTCAGATAATCTAAATAGAATTTGAAAACGCTTGTGAATATTGCTGTATGCTTATTTTTATATACCAGGTCCCTTTTAGAAATCTTTATGATTATATCAGTTCAAGCAGGAGGTAACTGAAGGAAGTGCTAAAGTGAGTTTTCTTTGGTATTCTATAATGAGGTTTGGATCATACTGTTTTCATTCATTACCAAGGTACGTTTTTTGGCATAGGGGGAAATAAGTACAAAGGAAGCATTTTCACCTGGATATACATGAAAGTATTCTTGTCTTGAAGGTGGGAGCAGAGGAAGGACCCTCACGGTAGAACCTATTATGTTGATCACAACACACGAACTACAACATGGGAAAGACCACAGCCCTTACCTCCTGGGTAATGTATGCTTTTTTGATTTAAATGTGGTAAGGGTACTGTTTATTTGTTTGGAGCAGGAAATATAAGCAGCTCATTGAAACAGTATTATACATCAGATATGAAGAAATACTAGCTTCCTGTTAATTTGGAATTCTGTTAATTGCAGCTGTTGTTGTGGGAACGTTGGTATGGTTTATGTTACTCAGTCTGATTACTTGTTGAACTACAGCTGCTAAATAATTTTGTTCTTCCTTTAAAATGTAAAGCATTTGCTTAGGAAATGTCACAAGGTGTATTGCACTGGTTTCAAACCTCAGATTTCCAGGCCAAGTGTTTACTGTGAAACCTGCCAACATTTCTTAGGGGCACAGGGATTAAGAGTGAGATGTTGGAGAGCTGAACATGCTACTTTGCTTAGTGTCGTTGTCCTTCTACCAATAAAGCTGAGGAGTACTTTTGTATACTTCAGACATTCAAATAATTCCTGTGACTCTAGTACTTCCTTCAAGATTTGTCTAGAAACTTAACGTGAAGAAAAAAATTAGTTACGTGACATTACTGAAAAGTTTAGGTGTTAACATTTGCGTTTCTTGGAAGATGGGAAAGAAGAGTTGATGATCGTGGGAGAGTTTACTATGTGGACCACAACACTAGAACAACAACATGGCAGAGACCAACAATGGAATCAGTCAGGAACTTTGAGCAATGGCAATCTCAACGGAATCAACTGCAGGGAGCTATGCAACAGTTTAACCAACGATACCTCTATTCGGTAACTGTTCTTTACCGTTTTCTGACTTAATTTCATAACTATGCAACCATATGTGCTATGAGACGTTTGGCATCAGTAATTCAGATTCTGTCTGTTGAAAAATGTTAACACAAATTGCCTGTAAGGGCAAAAGGCACTCCACACTCCCTTCTGACTCTGTTCCTGAACTTGAGCCTTGTGCGCTGGATGATACTTAAGACTTTTAATGACAGTAATCAAGAAGTATAGCTAAAAATGTTCCTTAACTGGAAAGGAACCTAAAAGCTGAGTTATGGGTATTTTGAACATCAAATGGCCTTCAAAACTGTTTTAGTCATTAGGAGTCATTCATTAGTACAGGTGGCAATTCTTTTACTTTGAGCTCATTTTGAAGCTTGTGCATCTGGTTCAGCTCTGGAATTTCCTACAGGGTTTTCCATTTCTCTCAGATATTTGCTCACTCACTTCTTCCTGAAGAAAATACGAGTAGCTCCAAAGAAGATACTTCTTGAAATGGATTTTTCTGTATGTGGCTGGATAAGTAATGTAGTTGCTTTTTCAGAGTTAAGAATGATGGTGCCTCCATGTCACTGTCACTCTAAACAGCCCGTGTTTAGAGTTGTACTTGGCCTCTTAGAAAAAGATCCAGTCACAGAGACTTTGGAAGTAGTATGTAGCAAAACTGAAGTCTTGTAAAGAAGTTCTAAGTGCAAGTCTGAAACAGCGTCATTGGACTAGGACTCCACATCCACAAACTTAACTTTGCTTTGAATTTGATGGACTTTATTCCTGGACCTCTCTGAAGCAAAGAATACTGCAGTATTTTTACATTTAACAGTTCTCAACCTCTCATTATCTAGTTAGACATGTGCCGTCACTAGCAGTACCAGAAACGTGCATCACTATACATTTTCTTTACTCTGGAGCTGTGCATCAAAGTTGATTCATCTTTGAGAAAGGTGAACTGGTTGAGGTTGAAAGGGACTTCTCATGGCCATCTACTCCAACCCCTCTGCTCAAGCAGGGCCATCTAGAGCCAGCCGCACGTGACTGGACAGACAGCCTTTAAATATCTCCAAGGGCAGAGACTCCACAACCTCTGTGCACACCTCGTATGCCAGAGCTTGGTTACCCTCACAGTGAAAAAAGTGCTTTCTGATGTTCAGAAGGAGTCTCCCATGTTCCATGTTGTGCCCATTGCTGCTTGTTCTGTCTCTGGGCATCAGCAGCAAGAGCCCATCTCTGTTCTGAATCCTCCTTTAGTTGTTTATACACATTGGTTACTTTCAAGGTAAATCCAAGAACTGCAGCTAAAACATCACACTGGGCAACTTTCTGTACTTGTGTACTATGCTGATCAGTTGCATAAACATCTAAGAAAGCTCTCACTGATCCTAAAATTTTGTTTTGAGCTAGATTTATTCTTTCAGTCAACAATACATTTTTTTAAATTAAATTGTTACTTTTTCAATTTGATTATAACTGTTACTGAAAACCACAGACTCACTCTTAAAAAGTGCTATCTGACCTTAGAATCATTGAATTAGGATTTGTTTGTGTAACAGAGTATACTTGAAGGACGAAAAAAGGTAATTTGGCTGTTTACATCTCTTCAGAATTCTAAGTAGTGCATGAGTTGCATCCCTAGAACTCCTATTTCATTGAGGGAGAAAATCTGAAATTATATTGAAAAAGTGTGAATGCTTTTACTTGGTGGTAGTGTTTTTTTCGTGTGTCTAATTGTGCTTTGGTGATGCACATACTTTTCTTCTAGAATTCTTAAGGTCAAACTACAGCTAACTTTTCTTCCTCTGGTAACATACCAGAACTCTACCTATACAGTAGTTTATATTTTTTGGGGAAAAGTGAATTAATGTTTCTAATGAATAATAGAATTTTTCAGTACATTTGGTCAAATGTAAACTACGTGAAGGAAGAAAAATAGATAGGATGCATTTATATTAATTGCTTATGTTTTCACCCGTGTTAGTATATTGTACTCCTTTTGGTGTTCCATCTGGCTTGTCCCATGACACTGACTGTTGAGTGTTTCAGTGTGTTCTGCTGAAGATACATTAGCCAGCAGCCACGCGCAAATCCTTGGCCCCATTAAGATGAGAAGTCTCTGAATCGTGTCACTATTCAGTTCTGTGGCAGCCAGCATTTTCTGTTGTCTGCTGTTGTTTTTATGCTCACCACAGAGAAGTCTTTGGTTACAGGGTCGTTGCACATCTTAGTTTCTGAAAGCAGAAAAGGCCAAATGCATTTGCTGCTGAGATAATGATAGTTCTCTGTTCACATTGAGTAGCTGGTGGCAAAAACAGGCAGCTTGATTTTTGAATGTAGCTGTTGCATTTTCTTCCAATACTGTTGCCCCGATCCTGTTTCACGGGAAAAATCTTGTAGGCTTTTCTGTCAGAATTTGCTGTTGTAAAGTGAAGTGAATTGGAGACTTAATATTACAGATGCTATGTAAAGCAGTAAGTAGCAAAGTGATCCTTCAGACACTCTTTGGAAAAATACAGATTAGTTGCTATATATCAAAATTCCATTCTGCACAAAGAGAGAAAAAAGAAAACAGAATTTGTGTCCAAAACTTCCTAGAAAGTGGATGATTTTACTTAAAACTCAGAGCATGGATTATGTAGTCTGGGCAGTCTAGAGCGTTTCTGCCTCTTCTGCGTTTTATCTTTTCATAGATTCCAAAATTCACAGAATGGTTTGTGTTGGAAGGGACCTTAAAGATCATCTAGTTCCATCCTCCCTGCCATGGACAGAGACACTTTTTACTAGACCAGGTTGCTCAAAGCCTCATCTGACCTGGCCTTGAGCTCATCCAGGGAGGGGGCATCCATGACTTCCCTGGGCAACTGGTTGCAGGGTCTCACCACCCTCACTGTAAAGAATGTCTTTCTAATACCCAGTCTAAAACTACCGTCCTCAAACTTCAGTCCTTTCCCTCTTGTCCCATCACTGCAAGCCCTTATAAGAACTCCCTCCTCTCACTTTCTTTTCATAGAATCATAAGGTTGGAAGGAGACCTCAAGGATCATCTAGTTCCAACCCCCTGCCATAGGCAGGGACACCTCCCACTAGCACAGGTTACTCAAGGCTTTGTCCAACCTGGCCTTGAACACCTCCAGGGAGGGAGCAGCCACAACCTCCCTGGGCAACCTGTGCCAGTGCTTCACCACCCTCACTGTAAAGAACTTCCTCCTAACATCTAGCCTAAATCTTCCCTCTGCCAGGTTAAACCCATTGCCCCTAGTCCTGTCATTGCAAGACCTTATCAATAATCCCTCCCCAGCCTTCCTCTAGGCCCCCTTCAGATACTGGAAGGCTACTATAAGGTCTCCTGGAAGCCTTCTCTCTCCAGGCTGAAGAGCCCCAATTCTCTCAGCCTGTCCTCATAGCAGAGCTGCTGCAGCCCTCTGATCATCTTTGTGGCCTCCTCTGGACCCACTCCAACTCTTCCATGCCCTTCCTGTGCTGAGGGCTCCAGAACTGCACACAGTACTCCAGATGGGGTTTGACGAGAGCAGAGTAAAGGGGGAGAATCCCCTCCCTTGCCCTGCTGCCCACACTGCTCTTGATGCAGCCCAGGACTCGGTTGGCTGTCTGGGCTGCATGCGCACACTGTAGGCTCATGTTGAACCCAGACCCCAAGGTTCTTTTCCTCAAGGCTGCTCTCCAGCCATTCACCATGGTTTATTTCCCGTGCTTTATTTTCATGGGAGCTACTGAGGCAACTTCTGCGTGGTTTGGCATGGCTTTATGTAACATTCGAATCTGGTTTGTATTACCTTTTTTCCCCCTGCTTTTTAACCGTATTGATTGTTAGCATAATTTTAACCATCCATGTATTTTAATGAACGCAGCTGTATTTGCAAAAAATGACAAAGTCTGAAAATAGCCAAACTCCCAGGGAAGTTAGCATTTACTGAGGAAGTAAAAACCCCTGTGCTGGCAGTAATCTCTGTGCTTGGAAATGTTTATTATGGTAAAACATCATCTTAAGCAAGAACATTCTGTTTATCTGTCTTCATGTGCTTCCTCCAAACTTGTGTGAACTGCACTTGTACACCACTGACCTTCTTGAGCTTGCTTGTAGGAAGGGAAAGGGAGAGCACATTGTGTGTGGAAGTGGTGGATGTGCATGTACACAAATCACTATTACATAATGTATGTTTCTTCAGAAAAACAGACTAAAAAGGGCATGATGTTTTTAAACAATAGCTTTCAGAACTTGTGCTAATCTTAAAAAACGTTAAAGGGAAAAAAAGTATGAATAGTATTTGACTTAACTTAATGCTCTCTTGTTTTTTAAATAGGCTTCAATGTTGTCAGCAGAAAATGATCCACTTGGACCTTTACCACCAGGCTGGGGTAAGTTAATTAGCTGTTGATTTCAGGTAGTGACAGCTACAGAAATTGGGAATGCAATTGTTGTATAGTGTTTTTTTGTCTTTTTTCCCTCTAGAAAGGAGAGTGGATTCAAATGACAGGGTGTATTTTGTAAATCATAACACAAAGACAACACAGTGGGAAGACCCTCGAACTCAAGGGTAGGTGTGTATATTGACTGTGCAGATAAAAAGATCCTGCTTAATTCTTGTATGTCATGATACAGGAGAAAAAAGTACTGTCTGCAATTTCTTCTGCAGTTTACAAAATGAGGACCCTCTTCCAGAGGGCTGGGAAATAAGATATACCAGAGAAGGTGTCAGATACTTTGTTGACCATAATACAAGAACCACCACCTTCAATGATCCTCGTACTGGGAAATCTTCTGTGTAAGTGAGAAATTATATACATTTTTAAAAACATTTTGTTCAAGTTTAATAACAAAGTCTTCTCATACTAGAAAACAATCTATGCTGAAATTGAGTACTAAATTATGGACAAAGTGTCCTGCAAATTTAATCTTATTTTTTAAGCTTTAAATGTTAGTTTATTTATGGCATGCTTTGCTGTACCTCTGTAATAGTATTTGAAAACTGTGTAAAACCTATTGACCAAGATCGTAGTAGTTTTATAAAAAAAAGAGGTAAACTTGAATATTGAACAAATGTGACTAATGGTTAAATTTTAAAAGAAACAGCCAACAATTATAATGAGTATTACTTACATTTATACACTCTCTAGTAACCTTAATCTCTAAATAAAATAGCCCTAAATACATTTAACCAATTTTATATCCATTTAAATCCATTTAAAAATTATTTAGTCAGAAATACTAATCCAGCCTGTGGTGGCTGTCCTAAAGTTTTTTTATATGGGGTATGGCTTACTTCTGATCTCATGTTGCTGGTCTTCCATTCAAAGAAGCTGTAGTGTGTTCTACTACAAATTCATACATAGTTCTACAAGAAGCTGAATTTCCAAAGCTTAGTTTTGTAGTCTTTCTCTCAGTTAAGACAATAAATTATATGTCTGTCCTGTAGCTGGCTTATAATTTTTGTATGACTGGTAGGGATTTGAAACCCTCCATATCTCAAATTCAGTGAACTGCCTAGCAACATCTGAAGCACACACACAGAGCGGGGGGGAAAAAGATTAAAAAATGAAGAGCAGAGTGGAAAGGAAAACTGGCAGACCAAGCCGGATGTCATCTTTGTATATCAAGTGATAGAACATGAGGAAATGATCTGAAATTGTGCTAGGAGAGACTTAGACTAGCTATTAGAAAAAGTTCCTTTACTCACATGGTGGTTAGGCATTGGAACAGGCTGCATCATCCTTGGAGGTGTCCAAAAAAACATGTAGGCATGCCACATTGGGCTGTGGTGTTGTTAGGTTGGTGGTTGGACTTGATGATCTTACAGGTCTTTTCCAACAAAACAACGCTATCATTAACTGCATTGTTTCGGTTCATACCTTACTTTACTTGTTAAAGTTCTGTGTATTTTTGAAACCTACATGCTTCTGTTCAGCACTGTACCGTTTGATGTCTGTGTGGTTAATGTGTCTCAAATATTCATTTCCTTACAGAAATAAAGGGCCACAGATTGCTTATGAGCGTAGCTTTAGGTGGAAACTTGCTCATTTCCGTTACTTGTGTCAGGTACTTAAGTAATTACTTACTTTTTGAAACTATTTGAATTTATATTTCTGTCTGCTGCCTCTTAATGTTACTGTTTTATTATTATAGTCCAATGCACTGCCAAGCCATGTGAAAATCAATGTGTCCCGACAGACTTTGTTTGAGGATTCCTTCCAGCAAGTAAGCCTGCAAAGATCATTGTGTTTGTTTATCAGGAAGAAGCATTAGAACAGAAATGGTCATGGTTCAGACTAATGGCCCTTCAGGCACAGTAATCTTACTTTGGTCTTAGCCAAAGGGAAGCCTATAAGAACAGAAGTAACATATATAATACTTTCACCAAATGGTCTTTCAGCTCCCAACTGTTTACAACTGAAATGCTTCTTCAGCTTGATGTGGTTTCTGGTTATTTCAGTAGTCCTCAAGGAACTTCTGCGAGGTTGTCTGTGCTGTTCTTGTCAACTTCACATCTGCCACATCCTGTGGTAGAGTGATATAGCTTAACCACACTGCATGCCATATTAACCTATCACATTGGAATTGCTTTTCTTATTCTTGTGTATTGCTAGATAAATTACAAAATGCTGTTTTCTCCAATTAAAACTAGTGTTCTGCTTTGTCCTTGAAGCTTACAATTCTTGAGTATTTAGTTTGCAGCTGGTGTATATTCTTTCCTACTTATCACTGCAGCAAGCAATTCTTGCCACTGTCACCACATCAAAACCTCTTCTAAGGAATTCTGTACAAGTGAAAAGTATATTATTAATGGAAGTATGTTGGACTTATTTTGGATTAGAGTCAATTAATTTTTAAAGTGATTTGCTTAAATCAAAAAATTTATAGTGTATCAGATGAAATGCCCTTTTGTCTGTTTTCCTTTAATGATAATGAATGCCTTAGGAAGAGCATAAGGATAGAGCAGCCATGTAGTGATAAATCCCAGATGCTCTCCCACTTGCTAGCGGTCTGCTGATAGAGGATTTCGAGTCAGAGTTGGTGTTTTTGCACACAGTTCATTGTGTGTTCTGTGGGATGGTCTAGTTGCTTGTAATTTGTGTAAACATTTGACATATATGGCATTTCTTTATCAGTTAAATCTGAATAAGGAAAAGCAATAGTTTGACCGTGCATAATGTATGACTTATGGCAATTTTTCATTTTTTTTTTTGATAGATTATGGCATTAAAACCCTATGATTTGAGGAGAAGATTATATGTTATATTCAGAGGAGAAGAAGGATTGGATTATGGTGGTTTGGCAAGGTAAAATAAATTTTGCTTAAAACAGTATTTGTTTTTTCAGTAGCACTCTAACCTCACTTTCTAATGGCATTCTGTTAGCCAAGAAACTGTTTGCTTTTGCAGTCTGACCCTGGTTACCTTTTTAACTCCCTGTAATGTATTAAGGAGGTGAAACTGGCAGCACTGGCCACTGTTACAGGTTTATAACGTTGCATTAGGAAATCTCTGGCCTCAGTTGTTCAGTTCTTTGACAAAACTTCATGTTTAAATTGAAATTATTTTATTATGCCAGTTAATTGCTCTAGAGCAAGTTATTTCAGAAACTTTCTGAAAGAAAGTTCCACTTTCCTGGAAGTGAGGACATGGGAAACATAAAGCTTTTTGGTTATTGAGGGGGAGGAAGAAAACCCACACAACTGAATCCTAGACTGGGGCTAATGGAGTGGGTGGTACAATTTTTCTTGCTAACTTGAATTTTTTTAATATAAAGGCATTCTGTTTTGGCTTTGTCCTGAGTTTATGTAGCTTGTGTTAAAATGTGCAGTGAAAATGTGTAGTATTTGTTTGTAACGAAGCTTGTCCCTGGAAGTTTAGCTTCCATGGACATGTGGTGGTTATGCTTCTGAATTAGAAAATGTGACAGTCTTTTAAGGGGTGACTTCAGGAAAGAATCCAAATCAGTGCTGTACATGGTTTTTTTTAGATTGCTATCATCATGATGGCCCCAGGCATAGGGATGGAGTCCTGGAGAAACTGAATATTCCAAAGAAATGATGCTAGAATAATTTAACCCAAGAGTGTTTGTCATGGAAAGTAGCAGAAAACAAAACCAAACCAAAACAACAAACCATCACAACCAAAAAACCCAAACAAACCAACCTAACAAAAAACCCCAACAACAGAACCACCTCCCCCCAAAAAAACCCACAAAAATAGCCATAACAAACTAAGAAATGTAGAATTAGTCTAATTTCATAGTGTTAGGAATAAGTCTTTCCCAAAATTTTGTATGTGAAATTGGGAAGCAGCAAGGATCTCACTTTAACTTGAGCTGAAAAGTCTTAAGTGACACTGAGTCAGTGTTCCTGTACTGACTTGCTAATGTAGTGCTGCATTAATGCAAATATAGCAAACTGAAGCACCTGATCTATCACCTGTCTCTCAGCAGGCTGAGCTCAGTGTTCCCTACAGATTTTTTACTTTGTGTTTAGGTGGACCAATCTGACACTATGTCCTGTGGCTAGTTATAGCTGTTGACATGAAAAATTAATTGCTTGTGCAAACTTCTTATTGATGACTAAGTTCTCTGATTCCTCCCTTGTTATCAGTTTTTGATCTAGTTTAAATGCCTATTAAATTTCATGCTTCTATGCAGTTAATGTAATTCTGTCAGTATAAAGCTTGCATAGAATACTGTGCAACATTTTTGTGCTTTTTAAAAGATACACAGAACCTTGTTAAGGTTATTTCATCCTGGCTGCCTTTCTATACTCTTACCTTTCTGTAAGACTTTTGGGTTGGAAACACGTTGTAGTGAGTCATCATCCGTGACTTGAGTTTCATAGAACTAGGAGAAATGGGCCACCAAATCTCTTCTTTCTACTCTCCAGTCTCAGGTAAATAGATACAGGAGAGTCTTCTTAAATGTAACAGATGAAAGGCAATCAGGATGGAATTCAGCCCTTACAGTTACTGTAGGAGAGGTTTTTAGCTCTTTTTCTGGCTTTTCTCTAAGCCTGGTTGTTCAGTTCTAAGCATTTAGAGCCTGATACAAAAACTCCTTAGTGTATTTCACTACTTCTGAGCTCCAATGATATGCAGCAAGTATTCTAAAAATCAGCAGATCCTATTACTATTACAGGTCAGTTGAGGAAGAAACTATGAAAGTGATGAGTGATGTACATTAGTTAAACCTCAACAAATTATATTTTCACATTGTTGTGTTCTGTGGGCTTAAAAGATGCATGGTAATTTGTTAAATCACAGTAATACTGTGTGTGTTCTGCTGTCATATTGGGAAAGCAGCAAATAGGGTGTTCTGTGGCTTGGGATTTTTTGGTCTGTTTTGTTTTACCTAGGTTGTTCATAGTCAGCACTGCCCGTGAAATAGTTTGTATTTTATTTGAATAAAGGTTTGAGTTGTATGCAGTAAAGCAGGCACGAGGAAGATAAATACTGTGTACTAGCTGAGGCAGGGACTCTGAAGCAAAAATGTTGCTAGAAACAGCTAAAATCTGTGTTCTAAGGGAGTGTACAAGGTGACAATCTTGACAATAATTTCTAAATGTTGGAAACCATGACTTTATAACACTGTCAGATTTAATAATGATTTCTCTAAAAGTTATTGAAGTAGTACACATTGCCATATATTATTCTGTGATTCTAATACAACACTGTTTATATTATTTGTCTAAGTTTGCATATATTTTGACTGTTTTGCTACTTACCTAAGAAGAATGGTGATAAACATCTGTATTTAATTGTTTTTATGTCTATACACGTGTGTGTGTTTGTTTTTTTCCCCCTTAGAGAATGGTTTTTCTTGCTTTCCCATGAAGTACTGAACCCTATGTACTGCCTGTTTGAATATGCTGGCAAGAGCAACTATTGCCTGCAGATAAATCCAGCATCAACAATCAATCCTGACCATCTTTCTTATTTCTGTTTCATTGGGCGCTTTATTGCCATGGTAGGTTGGATTTTGAAGGTTTTATTACTTGCTGTAGCTATACATTTACTCCTGAGTACTACTTGCTGTTAAAATTGTTGAAGGCGGTATTAGTCTCTTAGTAATGGAAGATGAAGACCATGTAAGGTTATTGAGCCAAAATATTCCCTGTGATTTAAATTTCTTACACAAGTTTCCTGAGATAGTGATGTATGTTAATAAAATGTTATATAATATTTTATCAACTGGATGTTTGTACTTCATGCAGACTGTTGTTTGATTGTCTGGATACTGATACTCTGAAAAATGTGACTAGTGTTTTCCAAAGAAGGCTCCTCAGTTAGACTTGGTATACCTTGTGCTCTAAAAATGAGTTAGACTGTAGAGTACACCGAGCTTGAACTTAAAATGTATGTCTGTGGATACAAAGGTCACATACTGAGAAGAGCAGAAGCTGGCAGAAAGCAGGTTCTTTGTGATCAGATTTCTTTGAAACTAAAAGCTGATGAGGTGTGTTGTTTTGGGTTTTTTTTTTTTTTTTCTGCTGGTATCACTGTGTCAGTTCTCTGTGCTACGGCTCTGTCACATGTCACATTTCTTTCCTTCCATGTAGTGATATGGTTATCATGCCACATAATCATCATGATGCCTATAGGTAGCCCTCAGCAATACCCCTAAACACAGTGAAACCAGGAAGAGTAGGTGAAAGTGCACATTGATGAGACTGTCATCTTCTGTCGTTCAGGCTTTTTATATGAAATTAGAATGCTAGCAAAATGTATCATAAATAGAAAAAAATGCTTTCAGACCTAAAATAAATTAGGTTGTGGATTTTTCTTGTTTTTTTTTCTTTTCTTATAGCTGCTTCTTGAGAAGTACATTTATTTGGTTTTGACGATAACAGCTCTGATTTGAGGTTTTTGTGACCAAATGCCCCATTTCTGACCTGTCATGAACATTTATTTCACTTTCCCAATTCTTTTCTTTCTTTCAGAATCCTCAGCAAGCTATAATGGCAGGGAGATGTGATAAAGCCAGCTAAGTGCTAGAGCCAAATTCCAGCGATTTTTTTTTTTTTTTTTTTTTGATCTTGCATATAAGACAAATCCATAATTGAAATGTTAGCTTTGAGAAAACTACTTCATAAAAGTACATATCAGAAAAGGGAACATAATTAAAAGACAGACTTTCATTTCCTTAAGTACTTTTACATTTGTATTTTAAATTCTCTTTAGAGAAAAAGAGAGTGGTGTCATGGTGCATAATGTGGTCATTTACAAGCTTTAAGTAAATTCAGGGTTTAAATGGACGCAGTACTGCAGTACATCTTGGGATGCTCTCTAATGCCTTGAAATAGTGAGGCAATAATGTAAGTGGGAATAATTTCAAGGAGTCTAGGTAGGTTTTTTAACTGCAGTTGTGGTTTCTATACTTCTCACAGTTCTAAAATAATTGTGACTTCTTTTGTGTTTGAGAAATAATCACGGATATTTTGGACTGAAATTGGATTAAATATAAAGGATACAAATCTTGCTCTGTAATAAAAAGCTGTTAAATGAGTTTGGCTGAGGCAACTTTTATAGGTTGCTGTAAGGTTATCATAGACATGAAATGAGGTGATTGAAGAGCTTACTCTTGCAAGAAGCAGGAAATTGTATGGCTATACGCTGCACTTGACATTGAATACTTCTGTTTCTATCAGCTGATTCTCCTATGAAAAAATACAGGCTGGTTTAAAAATAAATACACAAATGATTAATAAATAAAAATAGCCTCTGAGAGAACCTTTTTAAGGTTTCGTAAAGCAGAATAAAATGCTTGCTAGACTAAACTCTAATGGGGGAAATTAGAGCATGAGGGAAAAAGATGGAGCTTGGTTTTTTTTTCTAGAATAAATAGACAGTTTGGCTCTTCTGCTCATAGAATTTCATCTATAAGGAAAAGCAAGCAGTGACTGCCATACATAGCCTATTCAGGAAGAATTTTTTAAAGGTATTTTAGTGTACTTGACAAGGGTGATTAAAAAAAGTCATGGTTACAGCTGTTCTCTGTTAGCTCTCAGTACAAAGGTTAACACAGTGTCTTTAGTGAAGTGTTTCAGTAGTAGAAATTGGCTTGCACCCTTTGTGCACACGTGGTGAGACAAATACGGCCATGTGTTGGGCTTTTTTTCAATTCCATTTTTGCAGTAGAAGGGAGAATCTAATTTCTCTGATTTGTTACCTCTAAAAATGATTCTCAAAGCTCTTCTCAAAGCAGTCTGTGATTGCAGTTTTAAACTGCTTTTACAAGCTGCAGTAGCATTACATAAAGGATGATTCTGCAGGATGTATGTAGTAAAAATGCTAGTAGTACTCAGTAGGATTAAAGATTATGATCATGTAGTATCAAATAACACATAAAATCCACATAATAAAAAGGAAACTTAATGATTTCCTTTTTTTAATAGACTTAGTCCTCTCATGAGAAGATTTATTTTTTTATTGAAGGGTTTCTAAATTGTAATGATGACATATGCTTGGATAAATTTTGTCAATAATTACTATTTTTTTGTCTCCCATTTAATGTAACATTTAATTATTTTAAAATACCAAGCTGCTACTGCTACTTGGTGGTTTTTATTGTTAGAAGAGGAATGGAAAAACAAGAATTCAAGTCCAGAAACACTTCAGTAACTCAGTATTTCACTTAAAACTCAACAGCCTTTTTTCTGTTTAACAGGCATTGTTTCATGGGAAATTTATTGACACTGGTTTTTCTCTGCCTTTCTACAAACGAATGCTGAGCAAAAAACTTACTATTAAGGACTTAGAATCTATTGATACTGAATTTTACAACTCCCTAATTTGGATAAGGTTTGTAAAATTTTTCTTTTGTGTATGATGTTGTATGTATTTTTTGTTGTTTATATAGAATTCATAATGTTTTTTTTCTCATTGTTTTTCTTCTTTTTCAGAGATAACAACATCGAAGAGTGTAACTTGGAAATGTACTTCTGTGTTGATATGGAGCTCTTAGGAAAAGTAACCTCACATGAGCTGAAATCAGGAGGTTCAAATATCTTGGTAACTGAGGAGAACAAAGAAGAATATATTGGGTAGGAAGGTGTAGATGTTGGAAGAAAGTGTTCTGTATATCTTCTGCTGCTCTTATCGTCTTCTCACACAGTATATGATTTGCTGTTCTTTTGTCTTTCCCCCATTACTACTTAATTCTTGGGACTGTTACTGATCTCACGTGATCTCTTGGTACATTTTGATCTCTTAGATTTCCCTTTTCCCTTCCTCAAAAAAATGCTCAAAAAACCCACCTGACAGAGAGAAGGTGACCCATCATGTTATTACTTGTACAGTAAGAGAACAGGTGAAACTGAAAATGGGCAAACCTATTTTCAGTAGCTTCTGGTAACGATCCAGGTGGAGGAAAAATGTACATGTCACAGAGGATTTAACAATTGTTCAGGACTTTGCTGTCACTGTAGAGACTGAAATTCAGAATGGTGTACAATGTGGTGTGACTGCATTTTTCATTGTGCTGTTATGCTGTATTTTTCCTGCTTCTTTCCTAATTTTATCACTGCCTTTCTTTTTTCTGAACCTATATTTCTGATCCATCTTTCTAGAGTGATCTCCAAAGAGATCCTTTTCTGTGATAGTGTATGCCTAGTGCTTTATATAAAATTTCCACTTATGTAAGCAGTCTTAATTTTTTTCAGTGAAATAGTTCCTGTAGTACATAGATATATTTTTGGGGTTTTTTTTGTCTTTTTCTTTTTTTACTCAGAAGTGGCCTGGCCATTCTATTTGAAACTTAAAACAAGTTACCTGTTCCTTCAAATCTTAGCATAAATCAGAAGGCCAAAACAGAGAATTACTACTATTTTTTGAAATTGCAAATAGTATTATGCTGATATACTGGGCAGGCATAGTTACAGGTATTATAAGCAGCAGTATTTCTTCTTAGTCTCTGCTTACAGGGTGTGTTTTGCTCAAGAACAGAATATTTTAAAATCATTGAAAATTTTTCTACCATTGAAACACTAGGATTATGCATTTTTAAAAGATAAATCAAATTCTACTAAAACAAAATTAATGATGTCCAAATAGCATTATTTTCATGAAAAGCCTGCTGAGTTTAGATTACTGAAAGGTTAATAATAATGATGATGTGTTGTTTTTTTTAGAGTGGAGTGGTAATCAAAGTATATATTTTTACTTTTACTGTTGTCTGAATTTGGACATTTGTGATAATAATATGGTCTATGGAATCATATAGTGAAATAAAAGGTAATTGGAGGGAGGGTCACTTCATGGGAACACACTGCATGGGATCATAGAATGGTTTAGATTGGAAGTGACCTCCAAAGCTCATCTAGTCCAACCACCCTGCAATAAGAAGGGACAGCCTCCATTAGATCAGGTTGCCTAGAGCCCCGCTGAGCCTGATCTTGAATGTTTCCAAGGATGGGTCCTCAACTACATCCCTAGGCAACCTGTTCCTGTGTTCCATCACCCTCATGGCAAAGAACTTTCTCCTGATGTCCCACATAAATGTACACTTTTCAAATTTCAAAACATTGCCTATTGTCCAGTCACTACAGGTCTTTGTAAACAGTCCCTTTCCAACGTTATTGTTAGGCCCTTTTCAGGACACTGTTAGGTCTCCCTGGAGTCTTGTCTTGCCCAGTCTGAGTGCTAATTGATCTTTAATTTCAATTTGTTGTTTTCTATCCCAGGTTAATGGCCGAGTGGCGATTTTCTCGGGGAGTTAGAGAACAAACCAAAGCTTTTCTGGATGGTTTCAATGAAGTTGTTCCTCTACAGTGGCTACACTATTTTGATGAAAAGGAACTGGAGGTGAGGTTTTCTGTTCAATGTTTCTACCTTATGCCAAGTAATGCATATGAAATGATTAAATTGAGAGGTCAGCTGGAATCCCTCATCTGTGATATGCTGTGTGTGATAGTTTCTGGAATGTGGAGAATTTAATAGGAGCATTAAGAAAAAATCTTTCTGAAAAGGCAGTATCTGTTGAATTAGTGTTTTGTAATGTATAACAGTTGGGAATTTTAGATACCATCATCCGTGTTAAATTACTTTTTCCAAGTTTCATTGAAAGGATCAGAATATGAGGTCACAGATGGATCTATTAGTCAGAAAACTTCTCACTCTGTGGTAGATGAGTAGAATTGCCTTGTAGCAGAGGCACAGAAGTTGATTCTGATACATCACTGAGTTTCACATACGTAGTCTAGGGTAAGTTCTGGGGTTAGTACACTTAAGAACAGAAATTTGGAGGAAATGACAGGGCTTGAAACTGAACTTAGCAGACCCTCAATATATAATCCAAGGGGTGCTAATAGGAATCACTTGCATGCTCCATATTTACTTAGCAGTCAGCCTGACCTGTGCTCACTGTTGGGGTTGTGATTAGGAGTGCTCTGTAGTGCTATGCTTATTTATTTCTGAGAGACTTGCCAGTATTCCCTCTAAATAATCACAGAATCAGTCAGGTTTGGAAGGGACCACAAGGATCATCTAGTTCCAACCCCCCTGCCATGGACAGGGACACCTCACACTAGATCTAGAGCCTCATTCAGCCTGGCCTTAAACACCTCCAGGGATGGGGCTTCGACCACCTCTCTGGACAACCCATTCCAGGGTCTCACCACCCTTATGCCGAAGAACTTCTTCCTAACATCCAGTCTGAAGCTACCCATTTCTAGCTTCATTCCATTCCCCCTAGTCCTATCACTACCTGACATCCTAAAATGTCCCTCCCCAGCTTTCCTGTAGGCCCCCTTAAGATACTGAAAGGTCACAATAGGTTACCTCAGAGCCTTCTCCCCTCCAGACTGAATAGCCCTAACTCCTTCAGTTTCTCCTCATAGGAGAGGTACTCCAGCCCTCTGATCATCCTCGTGGCCCTTCTCTGGACATGTTCCAGCACATCCATATCCCTCTTGTAATAGGGGCTCCAGAACTGGGTGCAGTACTCCAGGTAGAGTCTCACCAGTGCAGAGTAAAGGGGCATGGTCACTCCCCTCGACCTGCTGGCCAGATTTCTCTTGGTGCAGCCCAGGATCTGTTAGGCTTTCTGGGCTGCAGGAGCACACTGACAACTCATATTGAGCTTGTCATCCACCAGCACCCCCAGGTCCCTCTCCTCAGGGCTGCTCTCAAGCCAGTCACTGCCCAGCGTGTATTGGTGATCGGGATTGCCTCAACCCAGATGCAGGACCCTGCACTTGATCTTGTTGAACTTCAGGAGGTAGGCTTGGGCCCACCTTTCCAGCCTGTCAAGGTCCCTCTGGATGGCATCCCTTCCCTCCGGTGTGCCAGCTGCTGTTCTGTGTTTGCAGTGTTCTGAAACTGCTTAAGTTAAATGGGAGTTTTTCCCAAGAAAGGACTTAGATCTGTCTTACTTAGTGTTTAGTTTTCTAAGAGGCTTTGTTTTTACCACTTTCAGCTTCCGTTGCCTCTCTTAATGAGTACTTTACAGACTTATCTTTGCTGCTATTGCTACTACTAGTACTGTCATCATTATCTTGGAATATAGGGCAAGGTTTTAATGGGAAAGGTAGTATCCTTTTTAATATAATTCCCTTTTATGGGAAATGTATTCTCTTTGGTTATTGAAAGTCAGAAATTATTGAGTCAGAAGAATCTGTTGTGCAAGCTTTCAGACCACTTGTACATAAAAAAATTTGAAGTCTGTGAATCACAGAATATTAGGGGTTGGAAGGGGCCTCGAAGGATCAGCTCGTCCAGCTCCCCTGCTAGAGCAGGATCACCTAGAGTAGCTCACACAGGAACACATCCAGGCAGGTTTTGTCTGGAGAAGGAGACTCAGCAACCTCCATGGGGAGCCTGCTCCAGTGCTCTGTCACCCTCACAGCGAACAAATTGCTTATGTTCACGTGGAACCTCCTCTGCTCCAGCTTGCACCCATTGCCCCATGTCCTATCTTTGGACATCACTGAGAAGAGCCTGGCTCTGTCCTCCTGACACTCACCCTTCACATAGTGATAAACATGAATGAGGTCACCCATGAGTCTCCTCTAAGCTGAAGAGCCCCAGCTCCCACAGCCTTTCTTTGTAAGGCAGAAGTTCCACTCCTTTCATCACCTTTGTGGCTCTGCACTGGACTCTTTCCAGCAGTTCCTTGTCCTTCCTGAACCGAGGGGCCCAGAACTGGACACAATCTTCCAGATGTGGCCTCACCAGGGTGGAGTAGAAGAGGAAACCTGGGGTAAAGGAAGATCTAACTGTATAGTAAAATAATAAAAAAACAAACCAAAAAAAAAAAAAAAAAAACAAAAAAAAAAAAACCAAAAAACATCCTTTTTTTGTGGGGGAGAAGGAACTTCCATTTTTGTTGTCATGTTTCACACAGGATACAAAATCAACTCTTTACATATGGATGTAGACATGTATGTTGTCAAGCAATCCTTCTCTTTTCTAGGTTATGCTTTGTGGTATGCAAGAAGTTGATCTAGCAGACTGGCAGAGGAACACTGTTTATCGTCATTACACAAGGAACAGCAAGCAAATCATGTGGTTCTGGCAGGTATGCTGATCAATAACATCTCCAGTTGCTTTAGGTTTTGTTTTGTTTGGTAACACAAATGACATGTGGAGAGTATAGATGCCATCTGAATGAGGATTCTTGCTGCTTCCTTTTTTCTGTTCAGAGAAGGCAAGGAAGATTACTGGTTTTTAGGGAGCACACTTTAGGGTGGGAAATGGCAGGTAGGGTGTTTGGATGGCTGGGTTGTGAACACTATTGATTGTACAACAATAGTGGGGTTTTTTTTGTTTGTTTGTTTTTTTTGTATTCTTATCTACCTTTACACATAGAAATGTTGTTGTATGTAGTACAGCTGTAGATCTGAAATGCCACATGTTACTTTTGGCCATTGTCATGTTAATTGTGCCAGTCTGGCACTGACTGATTATCACTCACATTGTGGTGAAATTGGCTCAGAATTATTTTGAAACTCCAAAACTACTATACAGGCTCCCAGCTTCTGTGGATTTCCCTAAATAGATGTCACAGCTGGGTAGTTTCTGTCTTCTGATAAATTAGCATTTTAGAGATGTTTTTGACTAAGTTTCTGTAAGAAAATGAGGCAAATCAATTATTTCCTAGCTTGTATATTGTCAGAATAATGTAAGATCTGATTATCTGATTTCTTTTTAAGAAGCTTGGTGTTGAAAGAATCTTAACCAGAATTTCAAGTAAATTGGATACGGGTTCAACATTTCTAGAAGAAAATACTCATTTTTTAATCCAAGTTTTTCTTAGTCAATATTCCAGTTGTATCAGTGTCCCCTCTCTTCCTGAGATCTTCTCTGCCTCTGCTCCCTTTCCTTCCTCTTCCCTTTCCCAGTGTACTTCCTTACAAAGCAATGTGGCTAATAAGGTTGGTGTTTCCTCTCCCTGAGGCTGCCGTACACAGGGAGTACTTCATCCTTG
Source organism: Ramphastos sulfuratus (assembly GCA_013399055.1). Lineage (NCBI taxonomy): Eukaryota > Metazoa > Chordata > Aves > Piciformes > Ramphastidae > Ramphastos > Ramphastos sulfuratus. The sequence goes on along the minus strand of WBNM01018132.1, from coordinate 54,474 downwards.
AAACACCCAGAGTCTGTGGCCAGGCTGTCGCTGGGTTTAATCAAAATGACAACAGTCATTTTGACTGTTTTGACATTTCAGAGAAAGCACTGGCAGATTAAATTCTAGTGTAGAGTAAACTAGATGAACCCTAATGTTTATTTGCTGTCCCAGCCTTTGTGTTGCAATGATTGGCAGTGTGCATAATCTGGAATCACTGCCTTCTCCCTCCACACAGTTTTGCTGCAATCAAGAAAAGTAAACTGTTCTCAAGGCGGTGTCTGTTTAAATGGAACTGTAGTTTTTCAAGTGTCCTGTGTGTGTGTGTGTATGTTTTTTTTCTAGTTAAGTATTTTTGTTAAGTAACTTGAATTTCTGTGCCCAGTTTGTAAAAGAAACAGACAATGAGGTTCGCATGCGACTGCTGCAGTTTGTCACTGGCACTTGCAGATTACCACTGGGTGGATTCGCTGAACTTATGGGTAAGTAAAAGGTGACAAAATCTATTATGCTGTATAAGTGTCCCATTTGCAAATGACCCATGCTGCCAGTGTACAGAAAACAGAGACTTCATGTAATTGGCTTGCATTTAGAAGGGCTTTTATATCAGAAATTGTGGGAATACAGCTCTAAATGATGAGGAAATCAGCTCATTTCTTTGAGAAGAATGTTCATAGTCATATAACAATCAGCTTCTAGTAAGCTTTGTACGCTGTAAGTTGTCTTACGTTGTCAATATATCATACTTAAAGGAACAGATTCTACTTTTCTTAATCATCTTTTCTAGGAAGTAATGGTCCTCAGAAATTCTGCATTGAAAAAGTTGGTAAGGAAACTTGGTTACCAAGAAGTCACACTTGGTGAGTTGCTACATGTAAACTTTCTGGAAGCGCCGTGGGAAGGGGTGCCATCCGGAAGGATGTTGACAGGCTTGAGAAGTGGGCTAGTGACAACTGCATGAGGTTCAGCAAGTTGAAGTGCAAGGTCTTGCATTTGGGTCAGGCCAATCCCAGGCACAAATAACAGGCCGGATGCACAGTAGGTTGAGAGTAGCTCTGGAGAAAGAAACTTGGGTGTATTGATTGATGAGAAGCTCAACATGAGCCAGCAGTGTGCTCATGCAGCCTACAAGGCAAATTGTATCCTGCTGCATTAAGAGCAGTGTGGCTAGCAGGTCAAGAGAGGTGACTCTGTCCCTTTACTCTTCAGTGGTGAGACCTCACCTTGGAATCTGTGTCCAGTTCTGATGTCCCCAGCATAAGGAGGACACAGCTGTTGGAGCAAGTCCAGAGAAGGGCCATAAAGCTGACCCAAGGGCCTCTGCTATGAGGATAGGCTGAGGGAGCTGGTGTCGTTCAGCCTGGAGAAGATAAGACTGCAGAGGGACCTTAGAGCTGCCTTCCAATACCTGAAGGGATCCTACAGAAAGGCTGGAGAGGGACTCTTCATAAGGGTGTCTAGCAACAGAACGAGGGGGAATGGTTTTAAGCTGAGGGACAGTAGATTCAGATTGGATCTTAGGAAGAAATTCTTCAATATGAGAATGATGGGACTCTGGAATAGGTTGCTCTGAGAGGCTGTGGATACCTCCTCCCTGGGGGTGCTTAAGGCCAGGCTAGATGAGGCCTTGAGCAGCTATCTAGTTGTGAGATTTCCCTGCTCATGGTAGGGAGGTTGGAGTAGATCTCTGAGGTCCCTTCCAACCAAGGTTCTTCTGGTTGCCCTATTCTTAAATTTTGCTACTGTTTGTCAGTGTCAGATCTGTCAAAAGAATGACACCATCCTTCTGGTAGAAAACTGAGAGGTCTTTCCTTAATTCCTTTTTTAGAGTATATTAAATAGATGAACAAAGATACATTTATTGTACAGTGACTTTATAAAAGATAAATGCATAGTCATGAGAAAAAGCAGTGTGAAAGAAATGACAGCAAACATTCAAACCTGCCAGGCTTCACCCTATTACTGGCTTGATTCCTACACCAAACTGGTGCAGCAGGCAGACAGATCAGATTGGCATACACACAGTGTGCCAACTGCAAACACCTTCCCTTGGCAGTATGGTGACACTAATGTTCCTCATACTTGGAGAATTCCCTGAGTAGTTTACATTTCACCATTTTCTCCACTGGTGCTGTTTTTTCAAGTGATGATTTCAAGAGTTAAACATCCCTCTGTCTAACACAGCTTTGGGGGAGACATGGAATGAAACAGAGTTTTGGTAATATTTTAGGGAAAAATCCCAACCCTATATCCAGGCATGTGTAGGAAGGAGAGAAACTCAGCCTTTTCATGCTCTTCCTGGGACTTAGAGATGCATCAGACTAGTATGATCTTCATTTTTGTGGTGAATATTTCCTTTCCTGAGTCTTTCAGCTCCCTGTCTTTAGTCTTCAGAGGTTCTATCTGATGTGATAGCAATGTCTTGTTTCTTTTGTACTCCCCTCAAACTTCATCTGGTTTTGCTACTCACAGAAAATGTCAAGCCAGGGAGGTTGCATCGATTGCTTTTTCTGTATTCAGAGTATTTTAGATGACTTCTGTAGAGGTTGAGTTCTGCAGTACTCTACACAAGATTGAAATAAACCCAACACTNGCCAGCAGTGTGCTCATGCAGCCTACAAGGCAAATTGTATCCTGCTGCATTAAGAGCAGTGTGGCTAGCAGGTCAAGAGAGGTGACTCTGTCCCTTTACTCTTCAGTGGTGAGACCTCACCTTGGAATCTGTGTCCAGTTCTGATGTCCCCAGCATAAGGAGGACACAGCTGTTGGAGCAAGTCCAGAGAAGGGCCATAAAGCTGACCCAAGGGCCTCTGCTATGAGGATAGGCTGAGGGAGCTGGTGTCGTTCAGCCTGGAGAAGATAAGACTGCAGAGGGACCTTAGAGCTGCCTTCCAATACCTGAAGGGATCCTACAGAAAGGCTGGAGAGGGACTCTTCATAAGGGTGTCTAGCAACAGAACGAGGGGGAATGGTTTTAAGCTGAGGGACAGTAGATTCAGATTGGATCTTAGGAAGAAATTCTTCAATATGAGAATGATGGGACTCTGGAATAGGTTGCTCTGAGAGGCTGTGGATACCTCCTCCCTGGGGGTGCTTAAGGCCAGGCTAGATGAGGCCTTGAGCAGCTATCTAGTTGTGAGATTTCCCTGCTCATGGTAGGGAGGTTGGAGTAGATCTCTGAGGTCCCTTCCAACCAAGGTTCTTCTGGTTGCCCTATTCTTAAATTTTGCTACTGTTTGTCAGTGTCAGATCTGTCAAAAGAATGACACCATCCTTCTGGTAGAAAACTGAGAGGTCTTTCCTTAATTCCTTTTTTAGAGTATATTAAATAGATGAACAAAGATACATTTATTGTACAGTGACTTTATAAAAGATAAATGCATAGTCATGAGAAAAAGCAGTGTGAAAGAAATGACAGCAAACATTCAAACCTGCCAGGCTTCACCCTATTACTGGCTTGATTCCTACACCAAACTGGTGCAGCAGGCAGACAGATCAGATTGGCATACACACAGTGTGCCAACTGCAAACACCTTCCCTTGGCAGTATGGTGACACTAATGTTCCTCATACTTGGAGAATTCCCTGAGTAGTTTACATTTCACCATTTTCTCCACTGGTGCTGTTTTTTCAAGTGATGATTTCAAGAGTTAAACATCCCTCTGTCTAACACAGCTTTGGGGGAGACATGGAATGAAACAGAGTTTTGGTAATATTTTAGGGAAAAATCCCAACCCTATATCCAGGCATGTGTAGGAAGGAAAGAAACTCAGCCTTTTCATGCTCTTCCTGGGACTTAGAGATGCATCAGACTAGTATGATCTTCATTTTTGTGGTGAATATTTCCTTTCCTGAGTCTTTCAGCTCTCTGTCTTTAGTCTTCAGAGGTTCTATCTGATGTGATAGCAATGTCTTGTTTCTTTTGTACTCCCCTCAAACTTCATCTGGTTTTGCTACTCACAGAAAATGTCAAGCCAGGGAGGTTGCATCGATTGCTTTTTCTGTATTCAGAGTATTTTAGATGACTTCTGTAGAGGTTGAGTTCTGCAGTACTCTACACAAGATTGAAATAAACCCAACACTTCGTTTTTTTTTTTCTTTTGTCTGCTCAGTTTTAATCGTTTGGATTTGCCACCATATAAAAGCTACGAACAACTGAAAGAGAAGCTGCTCTTTGCTATTGAAGAAACAGAGGGATTTGGTCAAGAGTAAAAGTGGCTTCTAGTCAAAAAGGAGATCTCGCATCATGAAAGGCCCAGCCAAGTGAAATTGCACACTTAATTGTATATAAGCTTTTTGTTCTGTACAGTGATCTTTCTGGAACTCTAAAGTATAATTGTTCTCCGTTCTTCCACAAAGATATGCAAAACAGTTCAGCCTTTTCTACTTTTATTTATTGCCCTTCCAAAAGACAAGACAAACCCCTCAAATTTTGAAAGCAGACGAGAGACTTATTTAAAATATATATAAAAAAATATAAATATATATACTAATAGGCTCTAGTTTTATAGAGCTTTAAGTGTATGAACAGTTGCAGCCATTTAAAAGGGCCTGGATTTGCTTTATCTTGGCTTTATTATTCAGAAAAAATGTTTAAACTGCTCTGTGTTCTTTCTTAAGAAACATCTCCAAGTTTGTTTTATTGCATGGCTGTTCTAAAAGGTGTTAAAGGCTTAGGCCAAACGTATCCTAAATATGTAGAAAAGATGCTGCTGGTATTTGAGACGACAGAATATGTTGTTCTGTCAGTTTAATTTTTTTTTTAATACATAAATAGCTGATAGATCCCTCTACTGATGTAGCCAAGGTCATGAATAAAGCCTTTACTACTTGCACAAGAGTCATGTACAATAAGATGAATGTGATTTAATGTTGAAAGGAACTGGTGCCACTGTTCTGACTTATTGTAGGAGCTGAACAGAATATTTTAATTCATTTGGGCAGCATTGAAATTTGTTTACATATTACCTTGGGTTATTACCACAAGGATGTTAGGTAATCCTCAAAGAAAAAAAGCATAATAAAAGAGAAAATATTACACATTCTCTCCTTGGTCTGGTGTCTCACAGCTTTCTTCTTTCTTTACATTGTTGTTTCCCTTATCAATCTGTGATGTCCTTTTTACAGCTTTGTAAAGTGTATTAATGTACACAGAGCTACAAGGGTATACAGAAGGTAGTGTGAACATTGCTGCTTCCTGTGTTCATGTTCAGTTCCAGCTCTTTGATCTAGTAAACCCAAATAAAATGAAAGTGACATAAGCTTTGCAAAGGTAAAAGCATTCTGAAGTATTACATACTCTTAATTCTTCTTTAGGTCTTGCAGAAATTCAGATGTATCTAAATTAACTACATCTGAACCCTGCTGTTCTTTTATGTAGGTCAGGTTTGTCTTAAGTGCCCAGTAATATAAAGCCATTTAAAAATGAGTTTTATTGGCATTGAGGGCATTTGCTGAACTGCAAAGATGTGTTTAAAAAAAAAAAAAATTGAAATTTCAACGCCTTATTCATGTGAATTACATTAAATGTGACTTTTAGCAAACTGTGCTTCCTTACTGGAGTCAAAACATATTTCAAATTACCATTTGTATTATGCTTTAAATACTAACTGTAAAATCCATTGCATTTAACTTAGATGGAATTTTGTACGGACATGACAGGTTTCTTAGAATATAATTAAAACCACTTCTGTAATGTATGGTATTGCACTGTTAAAAGTGTACATGCAGGAAAAATAGCTCTATCTGCTCATGTATCTTTCCAATGCAGCAACTTTATTCTGCAGAATTTTATTTTTCTACATATTGGATTCTCTCAAGGCCTTGTAAGCTCTGCACATTGCATACTGTGGAGCTGTAACCTCTACCTAGCTTTGGTAACGGCGGTGTTGCAAGGGGTCCAACAGACCGCTAGCTTACAGGAACGGGTTTTTCATACTACACCAAATATCTTCTGCACAATCATGCTTTTAAGTATAGCATTAAATTAATTTTGGGTGCAAATTTATTTCTGACCAGTTCTGGTTAGAATGGAGGAGCTTTGAAAAACAAACAAACAAACAAAACCAATAAACATCACAAAGAGCCCTGTTAGAAGCTGGGCAAGAGGCATGCATGGCTTGTCTAGATGACAGTGAAGAGGGGAGGGCTAAATGTTACAACTGAAATTCACGAATTTGCACTAATGAATGACTTGGTGACTCACTACCAACTGCTGAATTTTGTGAATCTGTGAGTAAGTGAACAAAATAATAATAAAAGCAGACAGCACATCACAACAATGTAGTTGCTTTATTGTTCTAATAATTGTAGCTGTCATAACTGCCATAGTTTCTCCTCTAAGGGTTAGTAAGCAAGGGAAAACCCACACTCAGTGGCCTTCAGTATGTGGTATATCAGCTATTAACTGGTTTCAAAAGACTGACTGAAAGCATGGCTATTGAGAGAAACAAAACCAAACACTGCTTCAGTGCGTCTGTAAGGTCATTTAGACTGCCTGGGAACGTTTCTGCCACATTGCCACTTTTCCTCTGCTCATTTGCATTCCCCATAATACTTGAGGGGCAGGAGGAAGCCAGTGAAGAGAGGGAAAGGCAGCAAATATTGGAGATCAGAGGGAATGACCACTTGAAGGAGCTACTTGTGTAGTTGATGGTTCTGTTTCCCCCTTTCTTCCAGCAAGCAGGTCAGCTGCTCTTCAGTCAATTATCAGTGGTCTTAACTTGGTACCTGTGTGGCCTTAGTCTTGGTGCAGCAGAAAGGGCCCTCTGCCACAAAGCTACCGTAAGTATGGTAGGTATTTTTGTAGTGGGGGAACGCAGAACACTTGAAGAGTCCACTCCAGGACTCTGACATGTTTGAGACTTTAATTTTGATGTTCTACTAATAGCAAAAAACGTAGTTATTTTACCTTAAGTGGAGCAAACCATCTTGAAACTAGTTTCATGATCTGAGGCTAGAACTACAGCTCTCCAATCTCTCAGCTCTAGACTTATACTACTGACTTGGCACAGGCTTGGTTTGTTCATCTAAGCAATTGAGACTTCTTACCTTCCTCTTACAGATTGCAATATCCTGTTCTGCTCAAACATGTATTGGCTATAGTCAGTCCGCTGAAGGTTTTAAGACCTCTCTTGACACTACTGTACACATCTGACTGCTTACCATGTTCTCATTATTGCATCCTCTTTTTCTGTTTGGTAATCAGAATATATTGCTTGGTGAGGCTGTTAATATTTTCTGTGCTGGGTATCTGACTTAAGTTTTTTTCTGCTGAAAGTTCCTGCTGAAGTAGCAGCAAGAATAGGAAAGTTTTATGTCTATAGAGCTTCACACTGCACGTACTGGTCTCGCCGGTAAGAGGATTTTCTTAGATGTTCCCTATTTCACTTGTTTTTTTTTTAAACCACAGCACCTTTTGCAGTCAAACACTGGCATTGCAGTGTACTGTAAGGAAGATTGCTTGTGCAGCTTTAATGAGGAATCTGTAGGAGCATCTAATGATGTGAAGATACTACTTCTGTAGTCCTCTGAACCCCCTAGAAAGAGAAGTCTCTTAGAAAAAAAAAATTATAGTTATGCCATGGCCCTCTACCTCCTTTCTTTCAAGTTTATGCTAGTCCTATTTCTTACTGTTCCTCGGATGTAACTGGGAGCAGAACAGTGTAAGATTAATTGAAACCCTGTGCATCCACTGTCCCTGCACAAGCCCTTCCCTCCACCACCTTCCCTGCTGTTCCATGATACCCTTAATTCCCTTTTATCAACAGAAAGGATCACACAATGGAACAGACCTTCTGGTTGACAGCTGAAATGAGAGACAGAGAGCAAGTGTAAACTGCACTTTCTTTAATGGCTTTAGTAAACCAAAGAATTGTTTGAGGTCATCTTCCTATGCTGCTCAACCCTGAAGCACTGAGTTTCCTTTATCTTGTTTCTTGTTATATAGAATTAAGCAATTCCAAAGCTTCTTTCTGTACCTGAAATAAATAAATATACTCTTGTAATAAAAGACTGCCAGACAGCTACAGGTTTTTCTAGCAGAACTTGCCAAGCAGGCACTCCAGATATTTCACTGCAGGTCCATAAATTCAGAACCCTCCTAAGACGAGCCATGTTTCTTCTGTAGTTCAAGATGCTCAACATAAAATGATAGTAGGAATCAAAACACTTAAGCCAGTGGCTTCCATATAACTTGTTTACTACATGTAGCAAGTTGATTTGTGCTAAATGCAAGCAATTAGCTCTTGATTTGCTGTAGTCCAAGAAGTAAGCTGTCTTCTAGGGATCTCAAAACTCTGGACAGTGGCTAAAGGAGTGCAAGAAGACTTGTTTCTAAACAAACACTCTCCTTGTCTAGGGATTCTGAGTAAAATTTAATAAACTTTAAGTAGTACCTTAAACATCTATATTTAAAAAAAGCAAACAAAAAAAGTTAGCACTTCCGGTCCTGACAGAGCAAGCAGTGCAGATGATGTAAGCCAAGCACTGCAGAGGTAGCAAGTGTTCAGGAAACCTACTTCTGCCTACCTCTGCCAAACACTTAGAACAGGCCAATTTCCCTTCTTAGTGTACTACTGAGTGTAGCTTCTAATGTATTTTACACTTTGATCCAGAGAGTGGAGAGCATACCACCATCTCTCCTAGCTCGGCAGCTCTGCACCCTTCTAAGGGTTAAGCGTCTGTACCAGAAGGCCAAGCACGGCTGCAGCAGGTAAGTGGTTTAACCCCCCCCAAATCAGACTGTTAGTTTGCTGTCGACAAGATTGTGAAAGACAACTGCAATTGCTGTAGTTTATATTGAAGGCAGTGCCAAGTGTGAACAAGTCTAATGGGTAACTCCTCCTGGAAGCATTCTGTGTGGGCTTAGGTAGGAAGCAGGAGCCTGCCCATCTAAGCTAGGATCCTTCTGAGCAGTTCAGAGGGGTAATTAAGTGCCTCATGTCACCTAGCATTGGAAAGGTGCTGTCAAAGATACATTGCTGCCATATGTCTCAATTCAGATTTTCAGCCCCTAAGGAGAGATTCAGAATAGGAGGGCAGTGTTAAGTTTCATGGATCTAGCAAGCTCTTGATATATGCATGCTTTTTCCTTCTTTCTGCTCCTGGTTTTTAGTGCTCCTTAAGTTTTAGGCATATGAAAAGTGAATCTCTGGTCACACAGTAGTCAGCAGGTGCCTGCCACACAAAAATGTGAAGATCAAAGAAGAGACAGCTGCTGTAAGCAGGATATTTCCAACCTCTGTATTCAGAGACAATTACCATCATACTAGATTATTTTTTTTTCCCCTGGCGTCTGGGTGTAATCCTGTATTGTAGTGCTGAACTACAATTTACTGTGAGTTAACTTCACAGAACACTTCACTGACATGATGTCACATAGTCATAGACTGCAAGCAACACCTAATACTACACTTCTGAACTTCCTACCTGTTTGTCCTCTTCTGTATGTGCAGGATACTCCTTTGCTTTGGTTAACCACAGCAGAGCCAACTTTTTATTGTTTAACTTCAAGTATGTCTTCCCCAAAAAGAGCAAATTTTTGCTATAGAAGTTTGGGTCAGCTGTATAGAGACAGAAGAAAAACTTTAAATAGGAACACATTTAAAAAGCAGCACATTACAACTAAAGGCAGAATACAATGTCACTTCTTTTAAGTACTGTGGAACAGATGAGCAGCACTTGGATTTGGATCAGAAGGAAGCCAGTGTAAAACTTGTACTTGCTAGATTTTGGTCTCATACACAGTTCCATTAATTAACTCACAGGCTGTTAACTAATGAAGAGAGCAAAGGAGTGAACATGGTGCAGAACAACTTGTTTTTGCAGATACAGGGCTTTTCCGGACCCAGTAGGTGCAACAGGCAATGCAGCCAGCTTAGGAAGTATAGGCAGGGAAGCAGAGGGCTTATTTCCCAGCTTCAGACCACAGGCATTCAGATAAAGGCTCAGCTTTTGCTGCACAGGAAGAAAACACAGGAGTGTGCACCCACCTGTAACTGTTAAGAAGTTGCTTTTCTAAAGCTGTTGTTACCAAAGACTGGTCTTGCCTGATACTTAACCATAGGCTCTCTGTTGCTGGATCTAAGGTCAGGATTCAAAACACACAGAGGTGTTTTGGAGGCAGATTTGGACAGCAAGTCAGCCCACAGTTCCAGCTCACAGGCTGCATTACTTGACACCCCAGCAAAGACACACAATGAGCTTTTCCTTTTAACTTCACTGATTTAACTGTACAGACTTTTTTTCATAGAATACTGTCTGCCCTTGTCTGCCTTTATCTTTCAGCCAGTCACTGCTGCTTATGGCTTCACTCTTGGAGAAATAATAGGCCCATATTTTCTTTCACACGTGGATGGTTTTACTGCCAGTTAGATTGGCAATCTGATCCAAATAGCTTCTGAAATACAAAGTCTGCTTTCTCTGTTACTCCGTTTAGAATATAGAGGACTTTTGTCCTTGAATAAAATGTAGAAAAGGTACTATAAATTGCCCTTTTTTGCTTGCTTCTTCCCCCCAGCATTACAGTTGATTACCTCTGGGAAGAGTACTTTGTTACTAATAAAGGTACAAACTTCACTTTCAATACTTATTCTGAAAAAAATGCTGAAGTAGCTTGAATGTCTCTGGAATGTTTCATCACTCTAACAGTCCAGGGTGCTGGCTACCACAACAGGCTGATAGGTTCATCAGCAGACCATATGCTATTAAGACGGTGCTAAAAGTGGGAGGCTTAGTAGAAGGCAAAGATACTGTTCTGTACAAAAAAAGCTAGAAGTGTTACCTTCCTCTGCCATATGGAAGTAACGAAGAGCCTGCAAAACACAAGGTTGTTTTCTTTAAGAATAAACTGAACACAGTAGCCAAAGCCTTATGTGGATGCTTAATATAGCTGTAGGACTTCCTGCCCATGATCTGATTTTTATTAATTGCAGCATACTACTGATGGTTCTCAGGATTGAGAGGTGCAATCAGCTTTGACATCTTCCCAACAGAGCTAGTACTCATCCAGTGACTCCCCCCCACTTCTGTGAATACAGTACCTTGTATTTGTCCCTAGCAAACTGGATCACTTTTTTCCAGTCTTCAACTTGCCAAGGTCATTCTGAATTTTATTTCTACCACTCAGCAGATGATCTGTAGTTTCCCCCAGCCAGCTCTCATGCATAAATGTGATAGATGAAATGAATCTTATGATTCACATCATGAATGCTGGCAAACACTTCAGGAAGAACTGATTACTGCAGAGCACCAGTTAGTACCCTCTTACATGAGAATAAACCTTTATGAAATCTGGCCACATTTTTCAACTAGTTTCACATCCTGCACATCAGAAATTTCTTCCTTCTTCCTGATGCCACTAGTTGGAGGGAAAACTACTACTAGAGAACTTAAAAGCATGGATGTTTCTACAAAACGCATTTTGTACTGAACCTGCAGAAGCCTCACCAGTATGGCTCAGCTACTGGTTTGCTTCTTCAGCCACAGAACACAGCTGGGACTGGCAGGGTTCAAAATCCTCAGTGACATTGTGTTCTTCCCAGAGTGATTTTTGGAAATACTGACAAACTTGTCATTCTGTCAAAATTTATTTCTTTTTCAATCAGAGTTTAAATTGCTTTCTATGTAACAGCCAGCAGCCTTCAGCAATTACTTTCTAGTGATTTCTACCCACCCCTCCCCAAAAGATCAAAATAGTGGGCCAGCTATTCATCTGAACAAACCAAAATTCAAACAGCTGCAGTAAAAATTCAGTAGATAATAGGAAAGTTTAAGTTTTGTGTTAAGTGTTTAAAGTGTTCTGTGCTAGACACCTTAGATGGTACACATCTGGACAGTATGTTACAGGGGGAGTGGCAACAGGAATTTTCATAGCAAACAGTAAAAAAATACTTTCAACTGAAAAACAAACAACACCATCTCCACTATATGCAGTCAGGAGACTAGAAGGTATTTGTTTGTGATAAGCAAAGCAAGCTGTTGCTTTCTGCATTTAATATAAAGGGAAAAAAATCCTAATGGCCCTGTCAAATACCTGGTGTAATGGCCATCATACCAATCATCACCACTGGGAATAGTGCAGTTCTCTGCAGTAGATCACTATAGTAAATACACACTAGGTTAAATACAGCTTGTTATTTGCTGCTGCACAAACTATATAGAATAATTCTCAGTTCTGTGTGCGCTACAGCTGGGAAAAAAAAAGATTAGTTTTTTGGGTTTTTGGGTTTTGTTTTTTTTTTTTTTTTTGCTTTTAGATCTCAGTCATTCTCCTGTTATACTCTCACTTTAACAAAGACAGGTGTAGAGACTCACAAGTCCACGCTTATTCCATAAGCAGATGTCAGCTTTGTCAGAAAAATCAGTAAAAGTGTATCAATGGCTTTGTGGGAACAGTATTTCATCTGTGAAACATTTTCATATTGTACCTCTTGAAATGTGGAGGTTGGTGGTGTGGCAAATAGTGTTGCAGCTATTTTTCTTTGGTACCATGGCATATCAGCAAAGGAGTAACACCTGCAGCAAAAGGAGACATTGGTCTGTACCCTTCACATTTTTCTCTCATTTTTGTTTCACAATCTAATCTCTTGGATGTCAGAACTGTTGTTTTCAAGAGTCACAACTTCAGCCTCATTGCAGTTTCTATGAGCAAGTCCTTATAACTGCACAACAAAATAGCGAAAGGGTTGAAGCTGCTGTGTAGCCCTACTAAAGGAGCTTTGGGTTTTCTTTTGCTGGGAACTGCTACTATGTTAGACAAAACTGAGGACAGTTAACCATGAGACAGCTTTGGAGCTTGGATGACTTTTAACAACTGATATGTATTTGATATTGTTCTAGTTTATTGGCAAAACCAGGGCACAACTAATGTCATTGCCTTACCTCAACGCTACCTTGTTTTTCTCAATTATTACCATAAAGCAGATCTGCGGTACAGTCCTGAAAGACTCTGATCTACAAGAATGAAAATAAACCCAAGAATCAAACCACTGTTCTAAGCTAGACATTCTACATGGCTTTTCTATCTCCTAAATGACATAGCCAATCAGTCACCTCTCTCAAAAATGTTTAAATCTTTTCAGCCTCTTTAAGTATTGCAAATAGGCAGAACATTCCAGGTTAAGTGCTGAACAATGCTACTCATTTCAGTCACCCCCACCAGGAATAGGAGATAATGTAAATGTAAACATGGAAGTGTTTGGAAGAAAGAGTAGCAAGGCATGGAATACACAGTCTGAGCTGAGATTCTATCCTCAGATGCATCCTATTAGAAATGCCAATCAAAGACTTCCAGTTCAGGATAGACAAGAAAGAGAAAAGAGAAGAATTCTCAAGAACTGTTTGACAGCAAATCCCAGTTTCAGGTGAAGATATTGTGAGATTCAAAAATATTTAAATATACAAATGGTTAAGTAATAAGCAATAATAATCTCACATTTCTGATAATATTTTCTAATTTTCCTTAGGAATACTGTCTTCACCACTTTCCAGAACAAGCTTCCTATCTCAAAACTGACCTTGAGGCTCATTCAGTTGGTAGCACAAACTTCTGTTTAGAAATTTAGTTGTTAGGCCATGTGGGAATGCATGCTAGACACTGAAAAACTCAAGTAAGTTTGTGAATGAATAAAAAACTGTGGAGCAACAGATGGTAGTTTACTCTGATACTCAGAAGTCCAGAAAAAAGCCCACAGAGACAGTAGCTGTGGTTTATAGCATTGTTTTTTTAAGCTATAAATACACTGGCTTTATTTATTTTCAGTCTCTCAGTCCTATACTGGAGGTTTCCTGTAAAACAATGTAGTAGCTTTGGTCTCTCAGACAAATAACCAGAACTGCTGTCTGGAATCTCTCAGTAACACATAAAAAATAATGCTTTCAGCCATACTGTGTCCACCCTGATCAGGATGCACAGCTGGTATTTCCAGCTCCTCTGCCTCCTCACGAACAGTCATTTAGGAACAACTTCACCTAGCAGTAAACTGAGTTTCAGAGCCTTTTGTTAATACATCTGTAACCTGCCTTTAATAAACGTAACTTAAAATACAGCATTGTGAGTTAATGATGGAAGCATTTTAGGAACATATCTCACTTTTGGTAACTTTCTACTATACTCAGATTAAATTGCAGCCACCACTGAAGTTCAGGGTAAATTGACTGTTGAGCTGTGTCTCCAGTCACACCAGTAAGAAAAAAAACTAATAGGATTGTCTGTGATATCTGCTATGGAAATATACTTATGCCTGCAAAGTGGGCTTGTAATAGTTATGTACAGTAAAACAAATAAATTGAATTAACAACTATTTTTCATCTTTTTGAATTGCGTAAGAACAGTCAAATTTTTCCAAAGCAGGATGCCCTCCTTCACTAGTTTTTTGTGTTTGCATCAACTAATTACAAGCCACTAAATTATTCCACAATTTTCAGCAATTTATGCAAGACATTAGATATTCTGGCATTTTTCCCTGACACATGCTTACTTCAGTTTGAAAATACACCTTACCAGATGCCTACAAGATGGATTGTTGTTGCATCTTTAGGATTCAGTTCAATGGCTCTCTAGTGAGAGGGGAAAAAAAAAAATAATCACAAGACGTTATTCTTCCACATTTGGATTAAAATACATTTTAGAAGTAGATTTGCTATCCTACTATTAAATCAGATTAACAGGTTATTGTTAATTAGAGCAATGAATTTCAAGGCAATACAGTATTTATTCAGTGCACAACCAAATCAGCTCAGCCCTAAAAACCTGAAACCACTGACAGTTTTCGAAGCACTTCTGTTTAGCAGGTCATTAAGAGTTTCACAAGAGACTTGGTATGTTCCGATTTTGGTATCATTTGTGGTGATATAAATTTAGTTATCCTTTGTCTTCTCTAGTATTTGTCCTTTACTGCTATACAGTCCAGTTAAAAGGATAGGCACACATCCGTTCTCAACAGCACAGTTATGTTTTACTTAGTCCTAAAAGGTGTCAAAAGCACCTCAGCTATCTCATGTCTCCATTCTGTATGGACGTAGTTTGGTGCAGAAGAGAACTTGTAGTCCTTGTTGCTGGGGCATTCAGGACTGTTAAAATTACCCAGAAAAGTGAAGTGGCATCAGGAGAGTTGAACAGAAGTACACTTGCAGATTTTTGCCAAGAAACATTTCACAACTGTCACACAATCTACATATTGGATGCATTAATGCTACTGTATGTGAAAAAACTGTTTGCATTACCTGGAAGTGCTCTTTGATAATAATGGCATTTCCAATTTTAGTCTTGATTCCTTCAAAATCTCCAACATCACTGAGGCAAATTCCATACCACTGTAATTCAAAGAACAAAAATAAGAGATTTAATACAGCACTATAGCCATTCGATAGTGAATTAAAAAAAAACACAACAAAAGGAAATCAGAATAGCCACCACCACCACTGACACTGACAAGCAAGAACTATTTGTTGTGAACAGCTTAGGGACCACGTGAAAAACCTGCTGCTCTGCATGTGTAAGGGAATCAATATTCTCTTGTCCAAGATGTCAACACAACTGACTACACCATTACCGCTGCCTGTGAGAGAACCAGGACAAAAGAGCAGAATGAAACCAGAGCCTGAAATATTTCCAGGGAAACTCCAGAGCGACTACTGTGCATAGAAAGTGTGCTGCATGTGAGGCATACACAACAGGTTTAAGGCTACATCAGAAAAGGAGGAACTGATTACATAACCTGTAAGCAAACTGATCAGTCATCTCTCTTCATGCTCCTGTACATATTTAACCAGTTACTGTTTCCTGGATGGAAGAAATTTAGCTGCAAAAATATGAACTCTGATCTTTCAAAAAAATTAGGGAGAACTGCAAGTCTCACACATTCTCAACTACAAAGTAAATTCTGCTGAAATTTGCTGAAACAGCAAGGTGGCATTTGTTCCAGTTTCTACTAGCAGAAATCAAAGAACAATATTTCAGTTACTTTGTTTGGCTCACCTTGTGTGCTGCAAAATTGGATTCATTTTTTTCAAGTGCCTTTTTTGCATATTCAAAGGCTTCATAGGCCAGTTTTCTTTTCTCTTCTGCAGAAGTGCTACTGAGCTGAGCCAGGTCCCGTGATGCCCGTGCCAGCCGCCACAGCAGTTCTGCATCATCACTAGTTAAGAACAGAAAACTCTTAGCATTTTAAAGCAGTGATGGAAACAAAGCAAGCAGAGGTCTCAGACCAGTCTTTCAAGTGGGTGATGAAAGAACATTTAATCTGTTACTCTAGGCTACATACAACTCCAAAGTAGCAAACAACAAATTGGAATACTGACCAGAAATTAAAATTATTAAAAAGCATAATGTGCTGCTAAAACTCAGAGTAGCAATAAATCCCAGTTTTCTTATCTGGAGTAAAACTGAGTTACTGCTGAAAGGGTAGCAGCCCTGCTCTAGTTAACACAGGAACACACAACAAATAGACTAATTTTTCAGCCAAGTCACAATATTAAGTACTGCTGCTTAAGATCATTACTCCTCACAAAATAATTAGCATAGTTATACACCTCATGGCAAGCTTACACCTTGGTTATGACATGTCACCCTTCAGAGACTAGGACTTTCCTTTAACTTCCCAGGCTTTATACTTGGGTCACTGGTAAGAATGAGGGGGAGAAAACAAACAAAAAATTTCTAGGAGTGAGAAGCCCTGTCTCCTCTAAACGAATGGACTCTGTCTGCAAGGCATTTTCTGCTTCTTCCTTAAACAGATTTTCCCAGTTCACTTTTGGATAATGTTTTGTCCAGTTAAGACATCGCTTCATGAGAGTTCTTATTGTTCAGACTCAAATTCTAACACAGCACAGAAAACCAGAAAGAATAGCCAGTCAGCAATGAAAAAGACATCAGTTACTCTCAAAATTCTTCCATACCAGACTTCTAGGTACTTTGTTCATTTACTAATGTGTAGATGCATCATTAGTTTCTGCCTATTTTAAAGGATTCTTAGAGTAACAATCAAGCAAAAAGCTCTCCTTTGCAGGACTGAAATACTTGAGGGTTAACCCTCACCTTCTACACCTACCAATTGTTTCTTCATTCAGATTTCCATTAGGAGGAACAAGATTATGAGTCCTTCTTTCCTACCTACATAAAGGTGAAAGCAAGGTTCTCCAGCACAGCACAATGAGAGCATTAATTGAAAAACTGATAGATAAGAGCACAGAAAAGAAGTCACAATACCTATTTTTATGCTGAACCAGCAACTGATACAGCTTTTCAGTTTCTCCACTCCCATACAGGTAGTCTGCTTGTTCTATAACCTCTTCCACTGCGGAGGGAATTAAAATTGTGAAAACAAAAGAACAAATTACATGTAATTAGGACATTGTATCATGAATAAGACACTTGACAGCAAGACAGCCTAGCTGAAACATGGCCTTTTTTAGGCCATCATTCCAAACAACTTACACACACAGCAGGATTGAATAAGCTACCTTTACAAAGAATTATTAGAAAGATACACAGTGCTGACTACATGCCTTGCACATGGAGCTGCAAGACAGCATCCAGCAAGAACGGTTTTGGATTCTTAATAGGTTTAAAAATTCAAAAGTGTCTCTCTAGAAACAATTTGTGGTCTTCATTGTGAAAAGGGCAAGAAAAAACCCAAAAGAAGTATGAAAATGTATAACCAGGACAGCAAGTGAAGTACACATCTGGAAAGATTTGAGAGTAACAAACCCTATTCATTAGCATATTTAAATATAACAATAAAAATAATAAAAAAGTAAGAAATAGTTCTTCATTCTTGGTATGGCTCCACAGTTTTGCCAGAATATGACTGCATATTCCATGGGTTCCCTAACCTTACTCAATAATGCAAAAGGTTTTCTGATTGAAGCCCTTCAGGTTTTCACAAGCACGATTTAAAAATACAGTTCCTTTTGAAAATCTTCATGTGTTTGAGATATTAAACCCAAAATCAATGCTGCATATCAGATGTGGCTTTCTAGAATATGAACCATGTAGCCATTGTCCTTATGATACTTTGTTGTGTTCGAAAGTTATTTTCTCAAAAAAATTAGAGATGAGGGAATACAATTTCCACAGCTGCCTGAATACAGTAAGACATAAATAAATGCAGAATGTTTATAGGACAGAGAACAGCATTCCATGAATGGAAATATCAAACACCACATCATACAGGACTTCTAGCATGAGAATGGATGGAATTAGGAGGAAAAATACCCAAAGGAAATCAGGTAGATAATTCTATCAAAGAATGTAACTATGAGGAAGAACCAACTCAGAGTTTACCCTTCTGCCAATATTAAAACATGAAAAAATTACCTTTCAAGTCAGAAGTCTTGTCTAATTTCTTACTGATCTTTCAGCTATGCTCATCCTCTCTTTGGTATTACTCTTGGGTTTGTGATCAAACATAAGCTCGATGCCCTGCTCTTTCATAAAAATAATTCATGTTTACAAGTTTTCTTTTTCCAAGTTGTTTATGGGATAGGGTACCCACATTTAATGGCAGCACAGTTTGACTTAGAGAAGAAAAACAACATTGAAGGCTACTCAACACAAAAGCCTCCTCTTCAGCTTGAAAAGTTGCTACAGTATAAATTACTGAAGACCGGGAGAGGATTCAGGATAATCTTTAACGTTGCCATCTCTAAATGTTTTCTGCCAGCCATTTCAAAGATAAGATAATGGTCTAGGCGGACTTTGGATTTTACTGGTAGATCTTCAGTATTACTGTCAGTGAATTGTTATGTTTGCTTGTTGAGACTCCCTGAACACTGCTAACATATCTAATGTTCAGAACTCAAACGTCTAAACACACTTCCCACCAGATGTTGTCAGTAAATCAAATCTTGAATTTAAACTTTCAAGTTCATTAAACCTTTTATTTCAAGAGGACTTTTCAGTCATTTGCTTTTTACTTCTTTTCACCATACCTGCTACCTCTCTTATGTAGAAAGGCCAACAAGATTGTTCTTCTTGGCAACATAAATGCCACATTCGAGCACTAAAGAAGTCCAGAGGCAACTAGGCATTGTTATTTATGTTCCTCATGGGCAACTTTCTTACTTGTGCACTTAAATCGATTCACTGAAGCTCCTTCTATTACAGTAAATAAAACAGTTCTTTATCTGTTCAAAAGTCTACTGTCTGAACATTTATTCCATAGACATCTATAACGTTCCTCTCTCAGACACAGAGAAATAGGCTATCTGAACTGAGTAATACTTAATCTGCATAGAACAGGAAACATACTTGGGTTGAATCTAGATGATCTTTAAGGTCCCTTCCAACCTAGACCATTCTATGATTCGAGTTGGGCTCATTCACCATTCAATTAGCCTTAAATCTCAAAACTCCTTAATTTGCCACGATAGACAAGTTCTAAGTCTACAACAGTAACCCCTTTTAAGATGTTACTTTTCTTCCAGTAGCAAGACTATTTTTATTCATACCTTAGAAAGGATGTTTTAGCACTTCTTCTGTTCTTTTCTAGCAGGTAAAGCAATGCTCTTCTCACTTTTTTTCCAGCATGACAAAGATACAAAACATTTCTCAGTGTTGTCTGAAATGCAACTCCAGTGCTGCTCATCTAAATTTAAATGGAAATCTATGCACTGTGTTCATACTGAAAACCTGCACTGACTTTGGTTTGCATTCATAACTAAACCAAATCCTTCTGAAAGTCATTTAAAGCTTAGGCAACAAGTTAAGTACCATACATCTTGTGCATGTGTTATATCCTAGACAGGATGAGCTACTAGATGTGCTTTCAGTGACACCAGAAAGAATTACTTGTTAAAGTGCTACAAGGCTATTCCGAACCAATTCAAAAGTACCCTGTCAAGGAAACACTGCATGTAGTCTTCATGAAGAGAATCAAAAGCATGACACCATTTTCCTATACAATTTATATACATATATATATATTATACATAAATTTTTAGGCTTCACGCTACAATGTGCATATTTCAAAAATTGAAAATATTACCTTTGAAACTTGCATGCACTTCAGCTAGTCCAGAAATCAGCTTGTGAGCTTCATAAACTAAAAAAGACCCTGCTGAAAGGGCAATTCCCCTCTGAAGGCTTTTCCTAAGTACCTGTGTGGGATCACAAAATATGAATTAGTGAATGTCACCGAGTTAAAAAAAGTTTTTCTCGTCTATAGCAGCAGTTGTATTTCAGGTTTTGAACATAGAAAATCCTTTTAAAAGTTCTTTTTGTTTAAATTAAAAGGCATCCTCAAGTGAGCATTTTAAAGTTTTTTGCCTTAAAATACGACCAGTGCACTAAACTGAAAATAAACCACTGAAGTGCAGCAAACACAAGATAAGCAAAAAAAAACCCCAAAACATGAAACTTGTCAGACGAGCAGGCAAATCCCAGTTCTTGTAAAAGCAAACCAGCCCTTCCCTATGCGTCGTGATGCTGCAGGGCCCACAGCTGCCCCCTCCTTCCCCACCGGCCGAGGCCCCGAGGAGACACCCACAGTGAGACCCTGGAAGCAGTCACGACCGCCAACCCCCGCCCTCCCACAAGCGACAATCCAGTTACCGAGCTCCCACCGAGCTCCCGCCAGCACCACAGACTGCCTCCTGCCTCCCTCCGGAGTGGCCTCCCAAGGCAGGCAGTGCCTCGCCGGAAGGACCTCGCCAGCACCCGCGCCGCCATGACAGCAGCCACACTCAGCGAGCACCGCCCCACGCGGGCGGAGAAGCCGGTCCATCCCCCAGCCGTGCCCGGGCGAGGCGGAGAAACAAGGACAACAGTGGGCCGTTCCGCCTGCCAGCCCACTCCCGGTGCCGGTCCTTGCGTGACCTCAGGACCCGAGCCACGCCTCGATCACCGCCCGACCACCGGCCTCAGCCCTGCAGTGGGGGCGGGCGTTAGGGACACAGGCAAGCTGCGCAAGCGCACATTACCCGCAGCGCCCTGGGGCGGGGCGCGCCCGGGTGGTGTGGGCGTGGCCGCCGCGGGCGCCAGGGGTCTGGAGCTTGCGCACCTCTATCGTCGGCAGGTGAGAGGGGGTCGGGCTGCGGGGTAGCGCCTGCCCGCAGGGTAGCGACGTTGTCTGCCGTGCCGCTCTTCGGGATGGACGTTCTCTGTTGGCTAGACAGAGTGCCTGGGGACTGGGGGCCCGTGGCCCGTTGTCTGGCGGGGCCCCGTCGCTTTCTCGCGCTTTAGGGGTGGCTTGGACGGCCGAGTGGCTGGCTGAGCGTCAGGCTGGCTGGCTGTTTGCCTCGGGATTTGCTTCCTCTCCGACCAGGGAAGGGGGAAATGATGCCTTTCACGCTGCCTCCCTGGGGGCGTTCCGTGCGTTCTTTCGAGTTGCCGCCCGCCTCGGGCGCTTCCTGGCGCGGGCAGGTGTGGGCTGCCCTTCCTGCAGAAAGACTGCTGTGGCTGGCAGGCAGGACAGGGTAGGGCTGGGGCGGGCGCCGCGGGCGGCGGCTTGCCCTAGCTGTCCCCTCTTGTGAAACATCCTCTTAGGTGGCGGGCCCGTTTCCTGCACCCAGGCACGGGCAGCGCTCTGCGGAGGACTGAACACGGGCTTCAGCGGAGCTCGAGGAATCGCTGTCTGGTTCGGCGGCCCTCAAGTAGCGTAGTTGGGTGAGGTTAAAACTTGGGGGGGCAGAACACTGAAGTGGCAGTCTCTGGCGATATTATGCTGTTCAGACAAGCATCCCGGCCCTGAGAAAGGAGACTGCTAGAAGCCAGCGTCGCTCCTAAAAAAAAACACACGCTGTTCTTCTAAAGCTCCTCTTCGAGTGGGTGGTTGTTTTGTCGTGTTTCACTGTAGTGGCGTGATAATGTGCGAGACAAGCTTCAGCGGACACGCAGTGTCATCATTTGCTCTTCCACTAGGGAAGAGTTGAAATATAAAACCACTTTCACGTCCATACTTGTATATTCCAGGTGTATTAAATATTCTCTAGGTAATACGCGTCACCCCACCTGCAAACCTACACCACTTTTGTTGGGAGTTTTCCATCTCTCAGAATTCAAGTTTAAAGAGACTTATGTGATACTACAAAAAATGTTGATTTAATAAAAGTAATTTACATCAAACTTAATCCCAGAATTAATTTTTTTTTTTTCAACTGAAGTTTTTAACTTTATTGATGTGTAGTGACAGAGGTGAGATGACACCCAGGGGCATCAGGAGAAAACAGTAAGTAAGAAAGATGTGTAGAGGAGCAAGAAGAACCATATAGAGATACTTTTGGTTTAGGGTGTTGGGAAGAAAGTGGTGGTTTTTTCCAGCAAGGATGTTTGTGTTAAATACCTCAGAGTTAATCTATACAAACCATTATATGTGACTGTTAGACTAATTTTAGTTTAGCTGTTGAAAGTAAAAACCTAGTTTATGTAGGCTGAATAATGAAGCCATTGTTGAATACCAGAATTCCAAGGTAGCAGTGCTGTACCACAGTATTTTTATAGCCTTGTGTTATGTCCAAGGCATTAATGCCTGTCCAGAATTTAAGGTTAGAGGGAAGCCAGTAGCTAGTTTGTACAAATAACAACAAAGGTGCTGCTTCTAGGGATAACTAAACTATGAATTCCATGGTTAGGCTAATGTTACTAGCTGGGGGGCAGTTTAATTTTTTTTTGCCTCCATTTCTCTGATTTAGAGTCAGACGCTATGATTTCCTTTAGGAAATACCTTTAGGGACCAAATTAAGTAGGAAGATGTATTTTCTTGTTAATTCTGTTTATTTTTCAGTGAAAGTCAGGGTGCTGTTCCAACATAAACAATGCACGATCAAGTTAGTATTTATGGGTAGCAATTTCTGTCGCACCAAAGAAAGTTACTTCTGTTCTTGGATCCATTAGGCTGAGATTAATGAAGTGTGACATTGGAAATTGTGGCTTGTGGAAACAAGTAAATGGAAAGTAGGATTTTGGTGCTTTTCACTGATTTATGTTTAATTTATTTGGTTTATATTTACTATTGCCTTAGAAGAGATGCTTTTGCGTGGGTATTTAAAAATGGCATTAAGCATTTGAAGGATTTCTGAGTGTAGTTTTGGGGCTGGGCTACTGGGTCCAAGCTCCTGTTTAAGAAATAGTCTTAATGATTTGGATGACTGACTTCATACTTTCTGGGTTTTTTTGGTTGAAAGAATATCCTTCTCATCCTGTAGCTGGATCAAATGTACATGTTTTCTCAGTGCTTTACCTGAGGCCCAATTGAGAACCAGTTGAATTAGTTCTAGTGCTGGCAACTTGCTGCTGGTGCTTCTCTCATCTATTATGAAGTCTTCACGGTAGGTGATTAGCACATATGCAAGAATCCAGGAATCAGCATGATTGCTGTGAGCCTGTGTTCAGAGCCACTGCCTGTGTATATGCAAAGCGTGTAGGAGGCTTGCTGGACTCAGCGAATGCAGAATGCGAGGAGTTGTTAGGATGCAGAATTGAAGGATGGCTGACTGGAGAGCTTTGGGTTTGCCTATAGGAAGGTTTGAAGTACACCTGGGCTATAGTAAAGTGTAATTTTATGATTGTCAATTTGAAATTAGTGTTATTGTTCATACTGAGATAAAAACTGTTATGCTGGACCATTATGGTTTTATAGATTTTTCTTGGCTAGCCTTTAATGGCTTAGGAAAGCACAGCTTTCTTGGAGCATAAATCACACTGGGAGCCTGGTACAAAACACTATCACTTTATTGGGAAAAAAGCATTAAATGAATAAGACAGAAAAGGTAATCTGATATTCGTTCTTAAAATCTTGAAAGGCTTTTCTTACTGGACTTTAAAACTGTCTAGGTTATATTGTACTTCATTGTCTAACAAAGGCTCTGAGTTTCCCATAAGTCCTGTTTACAGTGCTGCTGTCACGGATACATAAAACTGTTGGGCTGGTTGGTCATTTTAAGAGAAGCTGTAGTACCTCAGTATATACACTGAACCCTGTCACTTCCATTGATACAGGAACATAACAATTCTTGGGTTTAGTTTCATTTCACATCTTAATGCTGCTTCAGAAGCTGAGCAGCCCAGGGGCAGAACCCTGAGGTAAGTTAACATAACTTCATTTTTGAGAAGTGATATTTGTAATGGTTAAGTCTTATACCATGCCAGACTTGAAATGGGCTGTAAGAAGGATTAGTCTGAAATGTGATCATTTGGATCTTGTTTTAGTAGGATACAGGTTTTTCTTTCTTCTGGACACTGTTAATTATTTAGCATCAGGCAGAGGCTATATACAGAGAAACTGTGATGAAGAATAAGCAATATAAAATACAATTGCTAGATCTGTAATTGCTCTAAGAATATTTTGATAAAATACATTTACACGAAACAGATCTTCCCCTTGCTTAATACTGTCTGCTTGCAACAACCAAATCCTGAAGTCAGGACATCTGTTTTTCTCAAGTTTTTTTTTCAGGGCACAATAGTACTTTTATAGTTTAACTCACCTGGATCAGAAGAATGTAGGCTACTTAGAAATTACTGTTTCTAGGTCATCTGTTGAACAGATGTCGTAGAAGTCAAATTAATGGTTTCTTGTCTGTGCAGTGGGATTTTTTTAATTTTTTTTTTTTTTTAGAAAATATATAGCCATGTTATTCAATGTAGATCTTTTTATGTAGGAACAATATAAAAATAGTTGCCTGACTTGTTACACCAGTGTGCTAGCAGTCCAGTAGATAAATATTTGAACTGCTTGAGTGTTATGAAGGTTGTATAAATAGATGATTCATTTCCCATAGAGAAAACAGTGTCTCCCTTCTCACACACACATATGCCTTATAGGTTTTAAAATACTAGCTCTTGTTTTTCTTTGGCGTGATCCCTAGCAAAATGAGTTCTGTGGTCATTAGGGTTTTATCAGCATAATTTCTCTTGTTCAGTTAAGAATGATACAATTCTTTCATGCATACTAAATAGTCAATATGAGAAGAAACCATTTGCTCTCAATGTTTTGTGTGTTTTTTCAAATACAGAAACATTCAAATTGAGATGTTACTTTCAGCTGTATCTGTTACTCCACTTGTCAGCACATCAGGCAGTGCCACAGGACAGTTTTACCAGTTGTGTTGCCTGTAAAGAGTGAGGGAAAGTGGAGTCAGAATTTGGATTTTTAGGTATGATTTTTTTTTTTTTTTTTTTTAGAGAAGCCTCTAATTTTCAAATGCAGTGATGAAATTAGGTTATGACGCAGTTTTCGCCTTTGTAACTTAGTATGATATATCAGCTCCTGTGAGGTGGTCTGTTTCCATGGGAACTGAAGGGTTATCTTTAGATTTTTTAAAAATACAGATTTATGTACATATACTCTGCAATGACAAGAAATTGTGTTGCTACTAGCTGCATCGGTGTAAAGAAGCATCCATTTGTCATAATTTTGTTGTCAGCTCCTGCAGCAGATGTGGTTCTGGAATTACGTCGCATTCGCTGCTCTTTGCGTACCCAACTATTAAAATGAGATACTAGAAAACTGTGCTGGCATGGATTGAACAGGTTGTGTTGTCAGATAGATGCTGCCTCCTAGCTTAATTTAAATTTTGTTTTGTTCACGCCAGCTCTTCACTTCTTGTGAAAGGCTGTTGTAAGAAGTGCTGTTACTGCTTAGTCTGAAGTGCAGTAAGAAGAGATTCTAAGCAATACAGGCCTAGAGATCTTCACTACAAAAAAATTCTTTTTCGGAGAAACGGAGTCTGAGTTCTGTCTGATAGAGTACAGACTGAAAAATCACGTGCAGCAAATGTTCAAGACAGTAGAGCTTGGAGCACACAGTCTACAAGGAGCATCTGAGAGAGCTGAGGTTGTTCAGTCTGGAGAAGAGGAGGCTGAGGGGAGACCTCATTGCTCTCTACAACTACCTAAAGGGAGGTTGAAGCGAGGAGGGAGACAACCTCTTCTCCTTGCTATCAAGCAACAGGACTAGAGGAAATGGTTTCAAGCTGTACCTGAAGAGATGCAGGCTGGAAGCTAGGAAATAATTCTTCACAGAGAGGGTTATCAAATGTTGGAATGGTCTGCCCAGGGCAATGTTGGAGTTGCCGTCCATGGAGGTGTTTAAGCAGCATATGGGCTTAGTGCTTAGGGCCATGTTTACGATTAACCCTAAACTGGGTCAAAGGTTGGACCTGGGTGATCCTTGAGGTATCTTCCAACCAGATGTTTTCTGTGATTCTATTATATGCGTTACTTCACATTTAGGCTTTGTTCAAGTCTTTTATAGTCCACCTGAATAATTAATTTATTTCCTTGTTGCTTGCCTAGGTTCCTGGGAAATGCTTAGTAATCCAAGAAGGAATGGAGCACTGCTTATATATGGTACTGCCTTCTTCAGACTGACACACAGTGTACATAGAATGCTTAGCAGTGCCATTGTACCTAGAAGATTAGCTTATCGTGAATAGACTTTATTAGCAAGCTTTGAAATTTTCCCCTTGCTTTTTGTGTGTTTCTGTTTCCCCTGTGTCCATCTAGGCCCTGAGGTAACTATAAACAGACATTTTTTTGTTGTAGTTAGTAGTTCATATGAACTGGGAAATGTAAGCAATAGTTTACATCAGACCAGATTTGAGACTTGTGGCTAAAGGCAGTGATGCAAAGCCCAGCTAGAGCAGTGTTCACTTCATTAGTCTTTTTGGCCTCTTGTGGTTGCGAATTTCTGCTTGTCAAAGTGAGAAGCACCTATAGTTATGGTCATTGTATGTCATTATGGTATCATTGTACTTACTTCGGAAGGCTATGTGGACAAACCTGTACTCTCCTCTGGTATGGCAGCAGTGACAGGATTGCTGCAGTCTAGCAATTCCCAAGTGCTCTGTTAGAAGATTATTCCGATAATAGTTCTGTTCCTTTCCAGTAGAATCCCATGTTTACAGTTTCTGTTGGAAAGCAGACATTGGCTGGATTATTTGGTGCACGCCACTTGAATAAAATCATTACTGGAATTCCGAGAATACTATGATCAGTACAACTGCAAGACATGACTAGTCCTTGACTTAAAATTTTGCTTTGGTAAGGACAGCTCAAGCAGAAGGACTTGGTTGACCTAATCATACCCTTGAGCGGACTGGACATGGTGTAAGGTCAGGAACAAGTGATTGTACATTGCTGGAGTTCAGAGTCTAGATGTCCAAAGATCCGCTGTACAGTTGATGCAGTAATGTGCAGTTGTCTCTTGTCCACAGTTATCAGGCTACTGCAGGCATAAAAGGTCTTCCTATAGAAAGGACTGTTGAGCTTCGTCTCACTTTATGGTGCACCCTGCATGGATGACGAAGAGTTGATAGCTTGAGAAAGGCAGCATTTAGTTGTATTTGGCCAATGGGGAGCATTATCAATGTCATAGTAGCAACTAATTGAATAAGTCAGTCTCTTGTTATATGATGTAACTTACTGGCAGTCGAGGCTTATTCTACCAGAACCCAAGCAGTATCATTTATCCCTGTAAAGTTATTCCAGAATCCCAAATATGCAAGTGATCCAGTCTTGATTCTAGAATATTTTGCATCTGGTTTCCCTGCCCAGTGGTAGAGTTGTATTTCAGGAGGTAATACACTTGTGCAGCTGTGATTCCTTGGTTTTGCCATCCTGAAGAGACTGAAATTTGCCAGACTCTCTATCCCATCAAGTCTTCAGAAAAAGCGTTCTTTCTTACCCAATAGTGACTGTGGTCCTTGGGGATGTTGAACATCTTTAGAATTCCTACCACCTACCTCCCAAACCTGGTTTGGAAATTTTTGGCTAATACAAGTTTTCAGAGGTGAGGGGAATTGAGTGGAGCCTGTGCCTTTCTTCTTTTAATGCAGTGTGGGGTTGCATATGCAGTGCTCCAATGGATACTCCTGTTTAAAAGACTGCCGAGCTCAGAGGTGAGGCATCTGTGTGTCCTCTGCAAGGTCTGTAATTACTGCAGTGTTTGAAGAGAAGCCTCTGTTGTTTATGGACTGAATTTCACTACAATAAATACTGGTTTGGATTAATGGCATAGGACCTCTTTTCACCAGTAAGTAGTTTACTAACTTTTAATGTTTAGAATGTCACAAAAAATAAGGTTGTAAACAACTACTTACTGTAAAATTTATCACTCTTGTGGTATTACAAATAATTATGGGTTTTTTTTCAACTATAATAGCAAAATTGTTTCTTGAAATGCATTAGAAGTATTACAGACCTCTTCAGTGCATTATACAAATATCAGTTCCTAAGATACTCAAAACCTCTGAGGAAAATGCCTTCCATTATTTTGCAAAACTGGAAATGGAAGAGAATAAAGAACTGTTTCAGGATTTGCAAAGGTTTGCTTTTGTATCTGGGTTTCAAGCTGAATATCTTTCACTAGAAAAAAAAAAATTCTTGTTATAAGTTGCCTTTAATGGTATGCATATTGCATATGAAGAGCATTTGCATTTCAGGGAAGGGAAGCAGCTTTTTTATTCTTCCATTGTGTGTTAAAGGATACGTTTTTGCTCAACACCTTGTTTGCTAAATTTGGTCTTTCCCCCTGAGATGCATAGTGGTAGTGTCAGTGACATGTGCAGGAGGTGAGGGAATAGCAGAGTTGACGTATTCATGTGAGAAAGTGCTTGTGAGAGAAGTGGGACATGCCCACGCACATACATGGGCTAAGGAGAAAAAGCTGTGCAGATTTTTAGATTGACTGGATGCTGTCTCTTTACCAGTGATTTTGGAAACATTACTGTAACAAAAGAAATGTGGCTACAAGTCCTTCCAGGGACTCACAATAACAAGTTTCATGGAAGTTAGAGCAAGATACTATCAACTGTTTTAAGAAATGTCTTAATTAAAATTTGAATTCTACTTGCTGTTGCAGTATCAATGGATATGAGAGCATCATTTTGTCAGCAGAAAGCTGTTTTTCTGGAAACAGTCATTAAGTAGTTGCACCACTGGTCAGCACTGGATTCTGTGGGCAAAGCCACTGACTGTTAATGAGCTTTGTCTGGCAGCCAGGAAAGCAATAGGGAATGGAAAATACTATATAAAAAGGCAACCAGGAAAAAAGGGTCAGAATGTTTTTCAGAACTGTGCTTTCTAAGCATTAAAAAAACATTAGTATAAAAACAATTCCACAGAGGGCAAAATAGAAATGGAGTGACTACTTGTTAGGTGTGCCTCAGTGGAGTACAGGAAGCCTCATGACCACAGTGTTTGCTTTCTTCTGTTTTCAATTCATCATTCCTCTTTTCCATCTTCCTTTCCCTTTTTACCTCTACAAAAAGTTCATTTTCACCAAAAGCCACACGAATGCAGTGAAAGCAAGAAAGCTGGATTGGGTTAAGTATAGTTGATGTTCAAGTACACTATACATACATAATGTGAGTGAGCTGGCTAGATAGAAGAAGATGCCTTTCCGTCCTCCTTATGCTCTTTCAGTATAAATTAATCCAGAGGGATAGTAGACTGTGGACTTAGTATAGAGAAGGAGAACCTGAAGCTAGAGAGGTTTGGGAACTTGCAAAATAGCAGTTTGTGGAAAAATGTGGAACTTCCAGTCTCTTAGTCAAGGGTAATTGTATTGTCAAAGCTCAACTCCCAAAGAGGTGTTAGAAACAATCAGCTGTATTTCCTAGGAGTATAATTGCAGAGTTGTTTTAAGTATAAGGTATCTGCTCTTCAGACCTAATTGGACTTGCAAATACATATTATCCCAGCACGAGATTTGTAACTGACTAATTAGTTGTTTCTGTAGGTCTGTAATATTGACAGGTCTTCTCAGTTCCAGCAGAGAATGGTTGAGATACTTAAAAGGAAATGCGAGAAAGCTTTTAGTTGTTCTTTTTTAAAATGAACCTCCAGAAAGAATGGTTCCTCCTAGTTCTCACTTGTTACTTCAAAATTATGTATCCCTATTGTTAAAAGTTGTAGTTGTTTTTTTGAAGATTTCCTAGAGCAAGGTCACCTATGCTTGTTACCCACTTAAAACCCTTTTCCAGTTCTGCCATACTCATGGCTTCAGCCAAGAATATGACAGTAATACTGTAATGCTGGTACATTGTGACTCTCAGAATTTGCATTTGAAGTCTCAGTTCATGCTTCTGACGTAACAATTTTAGTGATCAGTCAGAGAATTAATACATGTGACAATCCTATTGTTTACTTTTCAGTCCTGCTGCTTTCTAGCTTAACAAATGGCGGCCCAGTGTGTCACCAAGGTGGAGCTGACTATTGCCTGCACCAATCTCTTGGATAAAGATGTTGGTTCCAAGTCAGACCCGCTGTGTGTGCTTCTCCAGAACACGAGTGGTCAGCAGTGGTATGAGGTACAGTGACCCTTCTTGTGAATCTGGTAAAGAAACAGTCAAAAGCATTGGACCTTTTTCAACTTTGAAGTGTATTACTTTATTTTAAATAGTCTAATTATAGGCAGCACCTCTGAATACTTTCTATGATGTTATGTCTATAATAGTTATAGCAGGCTATATACTAGTACTGCTTCTCTAATAAGTACTTAGACCTGTCAAATATTAGCAGCATTCCTCCAGCCATGTGTGGACCAACAGAAGAAGCCTTCTAAGTGCTTATGTGTGCTTTTGTAAATAGAGTGCTCCAAAATGAGACCATCCTGGATTGAATGAGCCAGATTGGATGGGGTGTTCAGCAGCCTGGGATCTTTGCTCATGACAGGGGGGTTGTATCTAGATGATCTTTAAAGTTCCTTCCAACAGGAACCATTCTATGATGATTTGATAATACACCATTTTGATGTTGATCTTCCCTATGGAGGAAGATACTCCGTACAGGGAGCAAAGGAAAAGAGGTCCTAAAATATCTCTTGACTTTCAGCAGTGGGTTTTGTAATATAATGTGGTAATTTATATTTGATGAAAAGTTTGTAGGGAGATCTGTCATTATACTTTACTATAAAGTCATTCCTAATATGTTATTTGGTGTGTGTGTGTTTGGTTGGTGAAATACTGAATTAAGGTGATACCTTTCTAACTGCAGGTTGATCGCACAGAAAGAGTTAAGAACTCCTTGAACCCAAAGTTTGCCAAGAAATTCATAATCGACTACTATTTTGAGCTTGTTCAGAAACTTAAATTTGGAATATATGACATAGATAACAAAACCTTTGATCTGAATGATGATGACTTCTTAGGAGAATTTGAATGTACACTGGGACAAGTAAGTATGCAGATTTTCCTTAGAATTGAGAAAATGGAAGTTACTGTAAATTCCTAAAATGATTTTACTTTATCATTATGTTCATGTGTAGTTGGAGTACTCTTAAGCTGACTAGGATTCCCTTTTTTTGTTTTTCTCAAGGCTCAGGGCAATGTATGTATATTTTATTTGAAAAGGTCTTCAGATGATGCCCAGCCATTCAAGATCAGACTTGACGTGGCCCTGGGCAGCCTGATCTAGTTGGATGTGCAGGAGTGTTGGACAAGATGACCTTTGAGGGTCTCTTCCAACCCAGTGCAATCCTGTGAATCTGTGTAAATGCATTAGCGTGGTGACTGTTCAAGATTGCTGTCTGAAAGTAAGTGACTGTCAGAGAGCACAAAGCAGTAATTGCTATTTACTCCAATACTCAAATTTTATTTTGATGCTCCATAAAAAGAGTATTGGTGTTTAGTTATCTAAGAGTGTTCACAGAGGCCATGTTAACCTTGTAATTTGCTTTCCACTCAGGGCAAGCAGTAGCTCTGGTTCTGCCTCCTGTTGATTGCACTCCTGTTTCCCTGGCAAGTTCTGTGTTGGTACTATCACAGCCAGGCAGCTTCTTTTTAACTTATTCTTTTTAATAGATCCTTCAAAGTCACTTCTCAGGAGAGTTGTCTTGGATTTTTCCTCCCTTGTGTGTAAAGTATTTTTGTTTTAAGTGCCTTATGAGGAGAGAAGCATTGCAAAATGAAATTCATTATCAATTTAAAATTAATTAATTCTTACAGAAGGACCTGTATAATGAATAGACATTTCTGAGAAAGCATTGCCTGAAGAGGATAAAATAAAATCAGCTAGGAACACTGCAGGGGGGAGGCTTGTTTGTTGTGTGACGCTTGTTTGTTGTGTGCTTGTTGTTTACAAGCAGAGCTTCGGAAAGATGTGTAACGTGGCTTGCATGTGTTTGAATGGTGTGTATGAAAAACTTAACAATGGTTTGAGCTTGGAACTTCAGCTATTATCTTTGTCCATGTATGTGCATCATGTTACTAGAAGACGCTCTATTTTGTATTTCTCCTGAAAGACTATATTTCAAAATTTTTGAAGTATATCAAGTATCACCTATTTATCTCAAATAGATATGGGGAAATCAATGAAATGCTGTCATATTCATGATAAAGGAGAAATTCTGAAAGGGAAAATAGCTCACAGCCTCATCTCATTCCTTCAGAAATCTATTAAGTAGCACTAATAACGCTCGATGCTCAAATTTTGTCTTGGCAGATAGTTTCTAGCAGGACTTTAACAAAACCCTTGCTACTTAAAAATGGCAGACCTGCTGGAAAAGGAAGCAGTGTGGTAAGACCTTCATCATTTAGCCTTAAATATTTTTGTGAGTTGTGTTTTTTTTTTTTCAGTTAGCTAGCGATGTGAACACAGTATGTCTAATCTACAATGCTGTGAAAAGTATCTTTAAAGTGTTAATTTTTTCCCCCTCCACTAACAATTCTTTGTCATTCAAAAGGAAAGCAGCCCACCTTTTGCATCTGTAAGTTTCATTGCATCCATCCAAATAATTAGAGCATCCAATGTATTGCTATTTAATCAGCACTGTCGGTTTCATCTAGTGAATCCCACTGTCAAATGAAATTGCTCCTCTCTCCTATTTTTTAATGCCTCATTTGTGAGTAAATGTGATATTTTTTTTTTTTTTCCTTTTTCTAATCAGGAGTGTTGCAAATCTGAGAATATCATATAATTCTTGACTAAATATTTGATTTTTGCCTATCTAGATTACAGCAGAGGAAGTGAAGGATAACCGGGTGGTTGTATTGGAAGTAGAAGCAAGGAAACTGGACAATAAGGTATTTTAAGTGATTTCTGTTTCCTTAATAAAGTAGTAACATCAAAATCTTGTCAAAACAGGAAGTTCTTTTTTTTTTTGCTGAAATAATGAAATCCATTAGATTTTTCTTGCACTAGAAAATAAAATTTTGAAAGATTGCTTCAGAGTAACTGGATGAAATTCTTAGTTCCCTAACTAGCCATTTCAGTACCTACCAGTATAATTATTATTTTGCCTGAATTGTCAGATACTTTGTGCGTGGACACTAAACAACTTCTACCTGAAATTGACAGATGTGCCCCATTTTATTTCCCTCTTTTTCAGGTAGCAATATAGTCAGATTCGTGTTTCTTCATCTAAAGCTTTTGTTCTCTGGATATTTAGTTTACCTTTTGTTAATCTGAGTGTGTTTTAACTGGCATTTAATGGCATTCATGCCACAGGCTGTTCTGGAATAATTACATGTTCTTTAAAAACAGGACTTTTTTGGAAAGTCAGATCCTTATCTGGAATTCCACAAGCAAACTGGAGATGGAAACTGGGTGATGGTTCACAGAACAGAGGTAGGATATTTTCAGTTAACAACCTAAAGATGAAGGTTACTTAATTTCCATTGTGTCACACCATTAGGAGATGGAAAGAAGAGCATGATCTGGTGGTTGACATACAGACCAGTTAGAAATCATCTCACCTCTTCCACTGACTTTTTTTTTTTTAACAAATAAGTCTGTCTGATTCTGATTTATTCCATCGTATTTTAAAAGAGAATACTTCTCACTTAAACTTTCTGCAGTCTAGAAGAAAGAATGTGTTTTGAAAAGGTACTACACATGCACCCAGGGTCTCAGTGTTCCTCTGAGGGTAGAAATTGGGCATTCCTGTGAGTGCTGTCCTGATGTCACCTGCATGTACCGTTCACTAGGGAAAGTAGTTATACCGAATGCTTGCATAGCAAGGGCAAGCCAATGATAATGGTGAGTGAGGGAAAATGTAGTTGAGCAGCAGCAGCCTTCCACCCAGAAGGGGGTGCAGAGGTCCTGTGGCAGCAATGGGCAGGGAAGGAGTAGGTTCAAAAGGTCTCACTGTAGTGGAAGCTCAAGCCCTAGGTGTAACTGATACTGTGTAAATTTAATTGATGACCATACTAATTTGAAGGAAGTATGGATGTTGAAAAAGTGTAGGTCACTTTTTTGGTGTCAGGTTTATAAAAATAGTTTCTCTCATGGGATGGTTCTTTGCATAAAATGTATATTTTCCATGAGGATTTCCATCAATTTCAGTAATGAATCCAGAATGTTTTGTTCCAGCTTAGAACTGGATAGAGGTTTAATTCTTTGTTTTAAAACACTTTTTATGTTGCTAACTATGATTTAGTGCTGAATGTGTAAGTTTTACTAGTATTAAGTATTATTATTTAAGGGTTGCTTGTCATGTGTTGTTTCTTGAGCTTTAAAAGATCATTATTTGGTGTATTGAGTATTTTACAGATACTTTCCAGCTGACAAATTCTGAAGATCCTACAGTATTGCTCTTAAATATCACTTATTTAGCTTTCAGCTTGAGAGACCTTTTATCTTCATACACTTTCTGCTTAACTATACCATGAATTTCTTGAGGGAGCATTTCCATGATTGACATTTCAGAACAAATACAGGCTGGAGCAAATTGTAATCTCCAAAGCATTAATGTGTAGAAATTCCAGTGTCATTTTTCCCATGTGTTTTTTGGTAAGTCACACTTAAATAGATATTTATGTGTGTATTTGTGCGCTTATTTAAAAAAACCCAAACAACAATGCCAACATTTATGTAAATATGAATTTAATTTTTTCAGTGTAGTAGCTGAATGATACAGTAGGTCACAGTGCAATCTAGAAGAATATGGAGTTGGAAGATACCATCTGTTTTGGACAATTGTGTTGCATATTAAGAATGTGCAATTTGTTTCTGTTCTATATGTTAAGATTTCGATTGCCAGAAGTAATTGGCAGCAGTATTAATCACCATGGCTTTGATTACAAAAATCATGTCATAAAAGTATAGCCCATTACAATGGGCCCTTTCTACTCTTGTGAGCACCACTGTTCTATTGTGGTGTGTTGTTTTTTTGTTTGTTTTAACAGGTTATTAAAAACAACCTGAATCCTGTTTGGAGGCCCTTCAAAATCTCTCTCAATTCTCTGTGTTACAGTGACATGGATAAATCAATCAAGGTAATGTTTATGAAATGTTTCTATGAATTAATGCATTGGAAAAAAAATTAGAACATGTGTTATTCTAGTTATTGCTTTTTATTTAAAATTGAATTAGAAGTACTAGGCTTCATATTTGAAGTTACAGAGATACTTCAAATGCATTAGGACATAATATATCTTGTGTTTGTGGTTCATTATCTGGTAAAAGTTCTTCTTTGAAAATCTGGGAAACTGGTTGAACATAAGTAGCTTAGAAATGTCCAATTCAGTTTCTTTGGATTATCTATTTTTAGTGTTGCATCAGACAGTGGCAGTGGTGTTAAGATGTTGTACAGTGAATGATGCATGGTAGAGGCTGGAATATGCTTTGTTCCATGTTATGGATCTTGTAATACTTTGTTACTGGTGCAAAAGATAACACTAAATTCTTGATGTACTACGTGACACAATTAATTACACTTCATATGCTAGCTGAGGTAACAGGTGTGGGCCAGTTTTATCTTATGGGTACCAGATGTAGCAACTTTTCTCCTCAGGTAAAACTTAGTTTTCCATCAGAAAGTCAAACAGCTGTGAAGTGACAGTTCTACCACAACTGATCTTTAACTCCTCCCATCTTCAAATCTCATCTTGAATAAATTACGTTTAACTTCTGAATGTTGTTCTTCAGGAATTCCCTTTAGGGCTCCAATTGAAGCTGAACAACTGATCAAAATGCCATTTATAAACTGTTAGGAACATCCTGGCAACGTAATACTTTAGCACTTGAAAACAAAGTGAATGAAACGAACCACTGTACTTGCTACTCATCCTCTGGGAGGGAAAAATGGGAGTGTGATCTGCATGTAACAGGTATTAGTCATATGACTTCAGGCGGTCCTGGAAGATGCTTAA
Organism: Ramphastos sulfuratus; assembly: GCA_013399055.1. Taxonomy (NCBI): domain Eukaryota; kingdom Metazoa; phylum Chordata; class Aves; order Piciformes; family Ramphastidae; genus Ramphastos; species Ramphastos sulfuratus. The sequence continues at coordinate 18,463 of WBNM01018132.1, read as the reverse complement.
CAGCCACAGGGATCTGGGTTTTGCAAGCACTTGTATAGATTTAAATGCATAATTATTGAGCAAACTAGTGAACAACTTCAAAAGCCCAGAAGGTGCTTCGCTTACTACTTCTGCATGCTTTCCTTTGCATTCCTTACTGCTTCCCTTTTCCTCAGAGGAGCTGTGACAGCTCTTACATCTCCATATTCTGCAAATGTACTTCTCCTTTTTGATAAACAGGCATACTAAAACTATAGATCATTTGTTTAAATGTATCTATTAGGGTGGAGTTATGTCATCAACATGTCTCTTCTTTGGAATCCTGTGTAGGTGTATGTTTCTATTTTAGGGCAGTGTGTGTTTATTTCCAGCAGAATTAGTTGCAGACAGACAGTAGGATTATGTAACAATTTAGAAATCTTGAAGCTATCACTTCAAACAGTTCTGCATACAGAATGTACGATGTTGTTGAAGAATTAAATGGTACTTCTAACATTTTTGTATTCACACAGTTGAATACTTAATGGGCTGTTTGTCAGAGTAAGTAAACCTGTCACCTTTTCCATAATGAGTGACTTTTCACCTGTGTAATCACTTGGTTTCTGTATCCCCAGCAATGCACAAACCAAGCTGGTTATCTTCTGGTTTGATTTCTATATTCCATGTGAGTGTGTTTGCAGTTAGTGAAGTTCTGTGTTGAAAGTATGAAGCTTTCATCTGGAGCAAGCATGCCTAGTTCTGCTGGGGAAAATACATGTGCAGTTTTATCATGTTCCTTAGTGCTATCACGTGCCCAGGAGAGTAAGATGGGTCAAATACATTGAACAAAACCAAACTTTGTTGCCTTCAAAAGGACAAATAAGTGTGCTGTGAACAGGTATCATAGTATCTGAGCCAGTAAGTTATCTTCAGTTTTAACTTTCAGATACTGAAGCATTTGCTGAGTATTTGATTGGCTTAATTTATGGTATTCAAAGGAATTTTCATTGCTTCTGCCATGAACATTAGCCTGTTGTGTCTGGGCCTGGTTGCATGAAACTTAAGTTGGTAATCAGTCCGTGTGCATGCATTTCTGTATTTATTGGTGCATTCAAAATGTTGTAGGAGTAGTGCAAAGTGCAAGAGAGGCATGTTCTGCACAGTGTAGAACTTGCAATCTACACATCATATTTGGTACTTCCACATTACTGTTTGTTGTTAGAAAGGTAATTCCTCTCAGAAGCTCAAATTTGTGTCAAAGTTGTTTGTGTTACGTTGTTATTCCTAAATGAAGTCCTCAAGTAAAAAGCTAAATAGCTTGATTCTTGAATAGCACGTACTATTATTTTCAGTCTGAAGAGACAGCTATGAAAATAGCTGCTCAGTTTAAGCCATATATATTCAGATTTTTTTTCTTGACGTAAACTTTGATTCCAAGTAATGGTGTGTTCCTACTTTGGCTTTTGATTTATTCTTAAATTATTTTAATTTGTACTGCTAGTTTTTCAAAGAGGGATAAGGTATTTTTCACTTGTTCTGCTGCCTTTGGTTGGTTGGTGTGTGAAAAGATGAGCTGATTGAATAGTAAAACTTAAACACTGAATACAGGAATTTTTAGTTGACATTCAGATCCACGAAGTGTGGCTCATAAAGACTGTGAATTTGCTAATGTTAAAAAAGAAAAGTATAGTAAGTTCGATTCTTATTTCTAGATTTAGAGATGAACTTTTATACACTTATTAGTTCTGAGTTATCTTGATGATAAAGAATATACTATCAGTGTATTAATAAAACTGATGATAGCTGAATAACTGATTTAGTAAATGTTTAGCTGGATGTTCAGAGATCGATAAATTTCCTTTAATAGCTCAAAATAAAAAGTCTCTTAATCCATAATGACATCAAAACTCCTACATTGTTTTCCTGCTCTTCCCAAGACCCCCTCACTCCCAAAATGTAGTTCAATATAATTGATGTTACTTGCTTGTGAGACCTGACACTGCTTACTGTTCTTGTTTCTCCTCCACTTCAGTGGAAGATCTGATCTGCAAATGCATATGTTGCCATTTCAAGATGCAGCTCTGCTATTTCTTCTCTAGGGCCATTTCTGTTACTAACACTGAATCATGCTTCATTGTAGGTTGAGTGCTATGACTATGATAGTGATGGATCTCATGATCTCATAGGAAGTTTTCAAACCACGATGTCAAAACTGAAGGAAGCATCTCGGTCTTCACCTGTAAGTCTTGCATAGTTTAAGCTGCATGTGTGGTTTTGTGGTTTCACTCATTGTGAGCAAAACTTAACATCACTTGACTTGCAGGTTTGGAAGCTGTGTTAGGCTATACCTTAATAGAGCTGCTGTAGCTGGGGCTGACTAAGCATTTGTGTTCTGCATCCACTTTCCCAGAATTGTTATGGTGATTACAGTTTTTTATATTGCATGTCTAATACCTGTCAGCAGAAATGAATGTCACTAGTCATCAAAATACAGAAATTTAAAAAATGAGAGAGTGCCAAAAGACAGAATGCAAAAATGCTGAATGCAAAAAAACCAGATCAGAGAGTATCATGGCCAAGAGGGCCAATGGCATCCTGCAGTGCATTAAGAGCATGTCCAGCAGGTCTAGGGAGGTTATCCTCCCCCTCTACTCTGCCTTGGTGAGACCACACCTGGAGTATTGTTTCCAGTTTGGGGCTCTTCAATTCAAGAGAGTGATCTGCTGGAGAGTCCAACAGAGCTTTGAGGATGATCGCGGGATGTGAACATCTTTCTCTGAAGAAAGACTCAGAGGCCTGGGGCTGTTTAGTCTGGAGAAGAGAAGGCTGAGGGGGGATCTTAACAATGTCTATAAGTATCTGAGAGATGAGTGTCAAGATGAAGGTGATGGTCTCTTTTGGTGATGCCCAGTGACAGGAAAAGGAGCAATGGGTACAAGCTGGAACACAGGAGGTTCCACCTCAACAGAAGGATACACTTCTTTATGGTAAGGGTGACAAAGTACTGGAACAGGCTGCCCAGAGAGGTGGCGGAGTCTTGTTCTCTGATGACTTTCAAAACCCTCTTGAATGCGTTCTTGGGTGACCTGTCCCAGTCAGGGGAGTTGGACTTGATATCTGGAGGTCCCTTTCAACTCCTGACATTGTGTAATTTCCTTGAATCATTTTATCTGTTGCTTTTCATGGAGAATTTAAAAATCTTAACAAGATATTTTTCTTCCTTTGTTAAGAATTTTTTTCTTTTGATTGCACTTTTGTTATAGAATGGTATTGTAAATTTCACTTGACAAGTTCGTATTTTGCAAGCATATATTTTTTGTAAGAACTGTGATATCCCCTGTGCATTTGTGTAAAGGCTCCTTGAAAACACAAGTACCTGTTTTCATTATGCCCCTAGTAGCATAATAGATGCAGTCTCTTCTAGATTTAAGGGGAAGGCATTTAAAGTTATGATCTGCCTGTACTCATTTTTGCAAATACTTTAAGAACGTTGTTTTCATGAGAAATGTGGCTATAGTTTAACTTACTGTTTCATCAGTAAGACAAAGGGAAGGTAAGAGACAATACAAATAGTGTGATCTGGATTTCGAATACTTTTAAGAGGAGATAACCTCTAATGCTGTGTAGTCAGATTAATGTCTGTAAAATATTCCTAGTGCGCATTAGACTTTGACTGTATATGCTCCCAGTTACTCCTGCAATTCTGCACAGCTGCACCTGTGGGGTGTTTGGCACTTCTTTGAAGTTTAGCAGAGGGGAGCATGGGTGTGACTGTTCTCATTTGCTGAGAAAGCTGATCTCATATGACTGAAGTGAATGGGTGGCTCTTGTTCTCTGGAGAACTGATGATTTTTTTTTTTTATACTTTTTCCCCTTCCCTTAAGGGTGTATCTTCCTTCCAGGCATGGTGTTAGTGAGCTCTGGTTGGAGGATTACAGAATGTAATTGAAAGATTATAAATGCTGTGTCTCATGGCTGTTACTAGTGAATACCACACAAACTGACATGGTACAGAATGAGTCCCAGTAATACAATTTCCACCAAACAGAAGTGATACTGGTGGTGAAATGTCCAAAGAAAAAGAAAAAAGATAAACAGAAGGCATGCAGACTCATCAGGTGCTGATCTTGTTTGCGCTTTTTTTTTTCCTACTTGAGATTAATTGCAGAAACTTTTTAAAAACAAATTAATTAACTTAAACCAAAACAACAGAAGCTCTTTCTCACACTGAGCCAGAAGGCATGTCAGGAATACCTCCTCAGACTATTTATGCATCAGACATGCTGCAGTGTGCCACCATGAATGTAATGGCAAGAGCTGCGTAATCCTGCTAGCTGTTGATTGAGGTTCAAGTACTGGTTTAGTTGTTGCAGCCTCAATAACTGATTTTTGGAAAGCATAAACATGCTCATATTTGGTACATTACTGCCACAGCTGCTGGGAATGGTGCTGCTTTGCCTGACCCACCATGTCTTCAACAAAAGAAGGTTTTTAGGAGAGACCTTGGAGGGAAAGTGCTAGAGAATCTCTGATTGAAGTACAGTTGTCTAAAGAAACATATTTGTAAGGTTTTGGGTAAGAGAGGATTGCTGTTTTGACAATGGACTTTGGGCAGACTGGGTTAATTTTGCCTGATACTGAAATAAACTGTGCTTTCAGTACAAGCCCGAAGTATCAGTCCTAGGATGAAGAATTTTAAAAATAGTTGCCTAAATAATATTTATAGTGCTTTTGATTTGTTTACATTTGTGCAGGTGGAGTTTGAGTGCATCAATGAAAAGAAAAGACAGAAGAAAAAAAATTACAAAAACTCTGGCATTGTGAGCGTTAAGCACTGTGAGGTCAGTAATGTACAACTCGTTATTTTCAAGTGTTCAGTTGTAACAACTCTCATTTAGTATGCCTTTCACCCTTAAGCTCCAATAAACCTGAAAACACCTTGAAAGATCTAAAGAGTAAATGGGTAAGGGCTCTGATTCATGTAAGGAGAGAGCTGAATCATGTGTCTTCCTTGTCCTTTCAGTTTGTCTTGCCATCTATATGGCAAAGGCTGCTTACCAATTTGTAAGGCCAGTCTTTTGACACTGCGCCATTTTATATTGAATTTAAATCTACCATAATATGTTTTTTTTGTTGTGGTTTTTTTTTCTTTGTTAAATGATAGAGCTTTTGGAGATACTTTGTCTGCCTGTAATTTTGTAAAAGGCCTAAGCGTGGTGCACTGAGCTCGTGATGGCACATGCTGTAAACATCATCTTCACTGTAGTGAACGGGTGGGATACCTGTAGAGTAAAAGTAATGCTTTACACGGGTAAAGATAACAAATCTGGAGTGCCAAAATTTGCTGCAGTAATACTTACTGGTTTTCTCTCATTTGAAAAAAAAAATGTTAATTTTTATCATTAACTTGTACTTTTAGATCATAGTAGAATGCACATTCCTTGATTACATCATGGGTGGGTGTCAGCTGAATTTCACAGTAAGTTAAACCATTTATATAAAGGAGCTTTTGAGATTTGGAACAAACTGAAGTATGCATTTAGTTGCCTGTGCACTTCATGTGATTGTTGTTTTTCTGATTTTTATTGTTCTGTAGCATGAAGTAGGGAAGCCGTTTACCAGAGTCCCTTCAGTCTGTTTAGAAGCAATTATTTTCTTTACTCAGGGCACAAAGGTGTGTAGTTAGTGAGCTGTGTGGATGGAGACCAAGGAGAAATTCATAGTTCTCTGATTCACTTCAAGTTTGTTTTGTTTTATTTCTTTGTTTTATTTCACTTTTGCCCTTGATGGTGGTTTTCCAAGGGCCTTTGCTTAATGAAAGCAACATACGCAAACCATTACGTGGGTTGGGACCCTTAAGTTATGTAATTGGTGAACCAAATGCAGCACATAATACAACAAGATGTCTTCACCCTGCTGAGGTGCCTTATCACCAAAGCAGAAAGACCTACTGAAGTCAGATAAAGAGCTGGCTCTAGGCTTCTCTGGTGTTTTGTTACTTGTACTTCTGAGACGAAAGATGTGTGTGGCAAGATACAGAATGAAAGCTATTGAAGAGCTGTTGTGAGTCATTAACTGAAAGCAAGCAGCAAAAAGCTGACGGAGCTGCTGCTGTATTTGGAGTGCCATGGTTTTAGGAGTGTTAATTTTCTAAGAAACCTACATCTAAGTATTGTGCCTGATTTGTAGATGTCCTAATAACTGCTATTTACCGCTCTTTCACAGTTTTCACTGTGGCTTGGCCAGAGATAAGAAACATACTTTTACCTTTAACAGTAATTGATATAAATATTGCATTCGACAGGTGGGGATAGATTTCACAGGCTCCAATGGAGACCCTCGCTCTCCAGACTCTCTGCACTACCTCAGTCCTAATGGGGTGAATGAATACCTGACAGCCATTTGGTCTGTAGGCATGGTGATTCAGGATTATGATACGTAAGTGCTAGGGGTTTGTTTAGTTGGATGTAGATTTTCTTTTTTTAATGTCATTTCTTGAACCAGGGTTGAAAATGTCAGCAGTTACATCACAATGAAACTTCTGAGCTAAAAAAGACTTGACAATCACTTCACAGTCATGTAATCACAAGCAGAAGCTTGTGTTTACAGCAGGCAGGCAAGGTTTTTCATCTGTGATGTGAAGAGGAATATTAATTTCACTAAACAAGTGCATTCTTGCCAATTTGCTGTTAAAGACTGATTTTGGTCCTACAAACCATTGCAAGGGGAACTTCCATTTAATTTTGCTTCTTACTGCTTAGTAAAGAGTTGTTTTTAATGATCAAAAGCAGCACTGATTTAAATAAACATACTGAACTATAGACATCATTTAAATGAGGCACTGACTTTGTTTTCTTAAAAATTACTTTTTTAGAGATAAGATGTTTCCAGCCTTTGGATTTGGTGCACAAATTCCTCCTACTTTTCAGGTAACGAAGTATGTAAATGCACTACATAAAACAAGGGGAAACACTTATTCAGGAGAAAATTCCATATACAATCCTGACTCTGTCTTTTGTGTATTGATAGGTGTCACATGAATTCCCATTAAATTTTAACCCATCAAATCCATTCTGTCATGGTAAGTCTGCAAAAGTAGCATCAGATGTAGAGAAAAAAATGTCTTAAGGTTGAAGGGATTAAAAAAAACATTGAAGAATGTTGTTCCATTAAATAACAACTTCAGTTACGTAGCAATAAACAATTTTAGAACCATGTTATTAGAAATAGTATGTGATCTCTCTTCTGTAATGATTTATAAAAGAAGGGGTTTAAACAAGTGTAGGGTACAGTTGAGATAAGCTGGGAACCGTTTTCGGGTTGTAAACCCACTTCATTCTGCTTCACTGATGGTGTGGATGTGTCTGGTTTGACTGATGTGGGTAGTGCCAGTTCAGCATGCCTACTCTGACCATGCTGACTGCCACAAACTGCCAGGTGAAGAGATCTGTTGTAGTTCAGATACACTCACTGGAGCATGCAGTGTTTAGTTTTGTCTTCATGTGAAACCAGACATGGTGAGCACATGCCTGAAGCGCAGATCAAGCTGAAGGCCTCTGCTACACATGGCGCATTTATTTTTTTCATCATGGTTAATTTTAAATCTTTCCATCATCACTTTAAATAACTGTAACAGTGTTTCAGGAAGATCAAGTCCCAATTCTAACGTGAAAAATTTAATAGGATCTATTTATGTTTTCCAGGAGTCCAAGGCATTGTTGATGCATATCGAGCTTGTCTCCCTCAAGTGCAGTTATATGGGCCAACCAATTTTTCTCCAATCATAAATCATGTGGCAAGATTTGCTGCTGCAGCTACACAGCAGCAAACAGCATCTGTAAGGTTTTATTTGGTTTTTTTTTTGTTTTGTTTTTTTTCCTTAATGGTAGCATGTGCATTTTTCTTGCCTTTTTTCCCTCTGCTGATGTATAAATACTACTTTTGTCTTCTAAGCTTGTAAGCACTTATTTGGGCAGCTGGCACCCTTAAAACAAGTTAAAAGCTAACTGATTTTTTTGGGGTTGCATACCACAATTATCTCCTAGGTTGACCAAAACTCTTCAGAGTTGAAATAGAAAGTTAAAAAAAACATGGCACTTTTATAGTATCTTCTATTCAAAGCTCCTGCAGCGCTATAGAGATGTTGAAGTAGTTTAAGCCTTTGCATATAGGAGATTTCCTACGTTTTCTGTTTGTCTTAACTCAGTGCTTTTTGTTTTGACAGCAATACTTTATACTTCTGATCATAACAGATGGTGTGATAACAGACCTTGATCAAACTCGAACTGCCATTGTCAATGCTTCGAAATTGCCCATGTCCATCATCATCGTTGGTGTTGGAGGAGCAGACTTTGATGCTATGGAGTTTCTTGATGGTGACAATGGAGTTCTTAGGTCCTCATCAGGAGAAGCAGCTGTCAGAGACATTGTACAGTTTGTACCGTTCAGGAAGTTCCAAAATGTAAGTGATCTTAATAGTATGCCTAATAAATATTGTAGAGATACGCTGGGCTTCCTGGGACATCCTACATGTAGTCCTAAGCTTTTGCAGCATCCCTGACACGAATTCTGAAGTCTGAGACAATCAAATGCTGAAAAATGAAAAGGGACAAAAGACTTCATCTGTAGAATTTCTTTTAGGTGAGCTGAGTCATGTTTAAAACTACTCCATTACTGGTTGCAGCCTCCCATTTCTGACAATCTACTGCGGGGGAATGACCTCTGTAAATATCCCCCCAGACCTGATTGAACAGATTGGGGTGTTTTTCATCTTGAGGGAAGGACTTACTGTGGTTTTGTACTTATGATAAGGTGGTTTTTGGTTTTTGTTTTTATTGTGGATTCCCACTTGCAGATCACAGGATGTTAGCTATTGAAAGGGACACAAAGAGATCATCAGGTCCAACCCCTGTGCCAGAGCAGGACCATACAATCTAGCTCAGGTCACAGAGAAACACATCCAAACAGGTCTTGAAAATCTCCAGAGAAGGAGACTCCACAACCTCTCTGGGGACCCTTACAGTCAAGAAGTTCCCCCTTGTGTTGAGGTGGAATCTCCTGTGGTGCAGCTTACATCCATTGCTCCTTGTCCTATCTCAGGGAGCAAATGAGCAGAGCGTGTCCCTCCACTCCTGACACCCATCCCTGAGATATTTATAAATAATTATTAAATCCCCACTCTTTTTTTTTTTTTTTAAGACTAAAAAGCCCCACAGTCCTCTCCTCATCAGGCAGTGCTCCAGTCCCCTAATCATCCTTGCAGCTCTCTGTTGGACTCTCTCAAGCAATTTCCTGTCCCTTTTAAACTAGGGAGCCCAAAATGTGGATTAGTCTCAGATTTTAGTGCAGTGTTAAAATCTGAGGCTAAATCTGAAAGGTTGTCATCAGGAGAAATTGTGTGTGGGCACAATAGTGGTGATAGCTTTCATTTTCATTAAAGATAATCAAGACTCCATTCTTTAATTGCCAATTTTTATATATACTTTTTCTTTTAGTGTAGAACCCAATAAAACATATACAGGCTACTGCAGTCTGACTTCTATAATGGAAAAAGATGATGTGGAAAAAACCCAAACAAACAAAAAAAAACCACGCACAAAAAAAAAAAAAAATCAAACTGAGCAACAACACCCCAAAAAACCAAGCAACAAAACCCAAACGTTCCTCAGGATGGGGAAAATATGAGCAATATTTTTATTTCCATTCTAAGATGTTTTAATTCTTGTTTGTTTCTTACTGTTATCACTGTTAGTACTTATACCTTCACATTTTGTCTTTATATTTTTATTTTTGTTTCATACAAGTTCCTTATCAAATCTCAAGAGCAACTCAAGCAAACCAAAAGGAGAAAGAGAGTAAAATAAATATAGAATATACTTAATGAATAATACACTCAGATGTAGATAACTAGGGTCAGTATTCAGTGTAAAATGATGTTCAGATGTTTTCAGCTTCTAGAAAAAAAGGCACTTTGTTTTTTCATATGGATACTTAGTCTTGTAGTAGACCCAGTATCTCCAACTGCTCTGTAGTTATTGTGGGTGAGACTTGGTGCAAAAGATTGCAGGTGATGAGACAAGACCCTCAAGGGTCATCTTCAGCAGGTACTGGAAGCGTTGCTTACAGGGCTGAAGTTTGATGCCTGCACAGTGCATATGTGCATTTTGTGGGACAGGAGATACCTTCAGCCATGGCTCTTTGTATACCCAGCTCCTATGACTTCAGTAGAACAAGGCAGGTGGCTGGTTCCTGGTAATGCGAGCAGAAGGCAAAGATGTTAGGAAAGCCTCCCTCTGTCCCCCTAGGGCAGTGTCTGAAGTGCCCTGTAAAATGACAGGCTTTAAATCGAACTGGTAGAGGAAGTGCTTATGAGCTGTCAGGATCTCTGTTAAGAGTTGGTAGAAACTGAAACCTGCTGTTCTTTTTTTTCATAAGTCTCCAAAAGAAGCTCTGGCGCAGTGTGTCCTGGCAGAAGTCCCTCAACAAGTGGTGAACTATTTCAGCACCTACAAGCTGCAACCTCCACAAAATCCTGCTGCAAAGTAAAGGGACTGAGCAGAGGAGCTGAGGGAGTCCTTGCTTCACTTGGCCTATCAACAGACTGGTTCTTGAGATACTTCTGTATAGATGTATACGCACCTATATGTGTACATCTATACCTGTATGGTAACCTCTGTTAGCTTTGCAGATCGCTTTCCCAAGTCTGCCTTTTGAGGGGGATAAAAATGGAATTGTGTTAATATTTGGTGTTGATTTGAGAGACAGGGCTTACATGGATGCATTTCATTTTCGAAATATCAGGAAAAAAAAAAAAAAGTTGAATGTGCAGAGAGAAGGGGAAGAACAACTGGAAGTGGAAAGGCTGCCCGTTTGGTAAATATGGCCAGTGGGAGTGTTCAGTTACTTGGGTGGGCATCAGTACTGAGGACTGCCATTTCTCAGTGATCATAAAACCAGGCTGAAGTGAAAAAGAGGATTTATCCCCACCAAGCAGGAAAAGTTTTGTATGTGCTGCAACCTATTTGAAATACTTCAGGCTTCTGCGTTGTCTTAAGCTGCCATCACAGGATCTTCATAATTAAACAAGTGCCAGAAGAGAGCACAAAGGCCCTGCTGGCACCCCTGCCTCCTGTTTGCCACTTCAGTGCTCTTGGCTAGCCTGGGATTCAGGGCTATGTGAACAGGAGCCAAACAAGTCATTAAAGCGTATATATAGTAGGCATTCTCTTAAGGTAGTGCAGGAATAACTTGGGTGAATCTCAAAGGAATACTATTGGCCTTTGGAGGCTACTTCTGTAAAGGCTGGGAATTCCAGATTTTCTTATAGTTGAGGTTTTACTTTGAGGGTAGGGTTTTGGGGGTTGTTTTGGTGTGATTTTTTCAATGTTTTTTGTTCTGTTGGTGTGTGGTTCCCCCCCGCCAGAAACCAGTAATTACTATTGATCTTTAAAGGGCCCTTTGTGAAGTGAGAATTCCGTTTTAGTTAGTTTTTGTCTGATTTCTGGGTGCATATTTTCAAGCAAAAGCAGTTCTTGAAAGTGCTGCCTGTATTGATTTTCTCGTCATCTCAATTATGCATCTCTTCCATGAGCCCACTAATGAAATGTGCCTGCAAAATTCAGTCTTCCCTCTTCCCTCCCAGCAAGATGACATAAAGTCTCTAAGCTCTAATCCTATTATCATGCTGTATTTCTCTAGGGCAAACAATTTCTGCTTTATTGTCTTGCCTTGAGTTTTGTCTTCATTACACCAAGTGTAAATCATGTTCTATTTGCTTAGTGGACAGATGAAGCTTTTTCATCTCCCAGTGGCATACTGCTTGCTGAGGATCACTTCTGATCCTGTCAGTGCATGTAAGGTAAGAAGATGGAAAGGTCTCATTTATCACTTCCAAAGTGCCAGTCCTGAACATTAGTTTTCCAGGTCCACATTTGAAGTGGTTTAGAGTTCAGTGTCTGACAGGTCTGATTCTGGACAGTCTAGCTTACAAACATTACGCACTACCAATGAACTTGTCATACGTGGACACTCAAGATCACACCAGGTCATTATGTGTATGTGACTTTTTTCAGTTGCTGGAACTGCTCTGAGGGGTTTATTTTGTGTGTATGTGTGTGTGTATATATATTCTCCCCCCCATACATGTATAATTCTGTCAAAGATCTGAATTCACATTAACATCAACGGACGAAAGACAGATGTATTGAGATGGTCTTCTATTGTCTTCATATCCCATAAAACACATCAGGATGTTTTTTCTTGGTGGAAGGTTTCCTGAATAGTTTCAGTAGCAGAGTACTAAGGAAGAGAGGTTTTGTTTCATATTAAGCCAAACTCCTTTTTTTTCAAGCATAATTCATGTGTTTGTTTAATAATCTACAAACATCAGTAGTTCAAATATGTTATTGCCTTATACATAAATTATGATGAAGTGTTATGCCAATACACAACACAAAATATGAATATTGAGGAAGTAGTTATGGTGAGCCTAAACCATGGTGCAGCAAATGGATATTGTGTGCTTTTGGAGCAGTAAACTGTTTCACAGCAGCATGCTTCATGTACAGAGAGAACTAGGTGCAGTAAGTTTGTTGAGGTGGATGAGTATGACAGGTAGATGATAGTACTGAATGTCCTGAGCTGTCTGCCAAAAAGCAATTCTGTTTTGAAGCTCTGTTCTCAGTTCTGAGTTGCCATGGATGTGCATTTAAATGCATTTAAGTATGTTAATAGGTGTTGTTATGCTAAATATCAGCTGCATCTAAAATAACGTTTTGTGTTTTGTCTGCATTCTATACATAAATGCTGAGTTTATACAACAGAAAAATCATTATCTCTTATTGGAAAAGTGCTTCCATGTTCCTCAGGCTTAGGGAATTCAACAGCAGATCAGAGACACCTGCTTCTCTACATGCCCTGCTCTATGTAAAAGTCTCTGAGACCTGACAGCAGCAAGAAATACTTCTCCAGTTAGAACTTTCCTTAGAAGTGCTCAGCTAATGCCTGTTGAAAATTTGGGAAAATTCCGAGTTATGCTGAAGCAACATTCTAAGTCAAGGAACAAAACAAATGGTGAGTCAAGGGCAAGGGCAGTGACTGTTGTTGTGCCATGTTTCCTTTATTTTTACACGTTAAAAAAAGGCCTTAATAGCTTGAGGGTGGCAAAGCAGAGACTGCTAGTCTTGTGAAGTGGATCACTCCCGCCACCTGGTGCCAAAGTTGTGTATAGCACTTCGGGATCAGATGCTTTTTGCCATTTAGTTGTTGTAGTAGAAGCGCAGCAGGGAAATAACCTGTAACCAGAGTTTTTTACTTTCCTATGTATTTCAAGTCTGATGAAATTAACCGATTTACAATTCCTATTAAAAGTATCGTTTCAGTATCCTGTTCTGCTGTTGTGCTTTTGTGTTCAGCATTTTCTGTGCAATGATAAACGCTGTGTTGTGCCTCTTGTGATGAGTATTCCCCAGGCTGAGCAGCTTGGATTCATAACAAGTGTCATCAGAGGAGAGGAAAAATGCCTTTTCACTCAATGGTTATGAAGATGAGGGCTATGTTTCATAAAGCATCTCCTAGTGGCTTCTATTGTGGAGNGTTGGACTCGATGATCTTTGAGGTCTCTTCCAACCTTGCTATACTGTGATACTGTGATATTCTGAAAGTGGGCAGTTTGGGCAGTGACTTTTTCATGCTCTTTCCCACAGGAGAGACCTCCTGTGAGGGCCATTGCAGGCAGTTAGTCCCAAATTTTCTCAAACTATCAGGTCAACATCTGCATTTTAAGTAGAGAGATGTGGACATTTGCTTACTCTTAGTTTTCAAATCCCTTGTCCTGCTCCACCCTTCTGTTTCATTACATTCAAGTGTGGTCACATCTGAGATGCTCTGTGGGGAAACAGACACCAGAGACATGGCATTTCAGCAGGTTGTGGTGCTGTACAGAACCTGAGTGAGCTTCCATACTAGAAGTTGGTTCTTCTAAGTGCTCAGAACTTCTCCATCAGTCAAGTAGACACATAGTAGAATTAGTTCCTGAAATGATTTAGTACACTTCTTGACCTTTTTTGTGTTGATCCTTCTGATGAAAACTGTGTATAGTTACACCTTGGATTTCTGGACCCTTCCTGTCCCTGCTCAGTCCTGTAAGTGAAGTTCTGGGAACGGGCAGAGTACTCCAACAACAGAAAAGCAGGATGTTGAAGAAAACCAGATGGATGTTATTTCTGTGTGGATGCAATCTTCTGCTACCGCTCACATATCTTTCATGCTGGGTTTAAGGAACTTGTGAGCTGTACTTCTCTTGGTAGTTTTGCAGACAGGCCTGACAGCTTTTCTTACCTGCAGTCCTGAACTGTGAAGAACTGTAGCAAAGCAGCAGCTCCTGGGATTTTCTGCTGCTGCAGAGTAATGCTACAGCCTCAGCCCTTACCTTGTAACGTGTCAGTGTATGACTGATGAACTTTAATATCCCATTAGGGAAAATGTTTGAAGCTGCCTGCATTTGTGTAAGCAGGAGGAGGTCAGATCTTGGGAGAGAAAACTTTGGTTGCTAATGTTAAAATATGGGGGAGTTGTTTGTGTTTGGTTATTTTTTGTTTGGCTGTGTTTTCTTTTGCCCTTCCATAATGTTTTGACAGCTCTCTCAAAAGAAAAACCAAAACCACAAGAAGACTTAGATGTGAGACCTATGTATTGTACTGAATTCATAGATTATTATTCTCAGAAGGCTGCAGTTGTGAAGCAGTTTTACAATATTTCTAGTTGTGAGACCGTGTTGAAATGTTCCTGGATGTGCAATAGATAATTATTTTTTTTATGATCTGTCTTGGTGTTCTCTGCCTCTGCTGTGACATCATTTTTATCTTACACATCAAATAACAAGTGGCATACAAATAAAGATGGTTCTTCCTAGGTAGCAGTTAAACCTTGACCTAACTACTAAGACAGCAGAACTTTCTTTTTGAAAAAGATTTGATTTATGGTCATGACAGAGGATGCATGGAATACACCAACATACAGAATTCCATCATCTAGCTTTTACTCAGGCAAGGCTTCCACTGATTCTGGTTGGGCTGACAGATTTGCTTGCGATTAGAGAAGCTGAAAGGCTTTAAAGAGTCTGCTTGCAGAATCCTACATAGCTGCAAAGTGAGAGCTTAATTTTGGCATGGTCCCTTCCTAGGTTGGTTTGTCAGCCGAGAGGCTGCGAAGCTTGGCGTAGGCTCTGCGTAATGGTTTTAGTTTCCAAAACTGATCATCCACTGAGGTCAGAAAGTGGATAGGGAGAGAGAAGAGACACAGACCATGGAGAAGTAAAAGTAATTGAGAATTAAGTTTCAAGCACAGCTTCAGCTTTTGTTTAGTATACATCATCCCTTTCTATGATGAGTCACTGCAGAAGAATGACAGTGTTGGATCTGTATTCCTCCCAGCTGTGCCGCTCATAGCGGATATGCTTGGGTTCTCATAGGTGTGATGTAGCTCAGCCCCAGTAAGGCATGGAGCTTGCTGTGAAGCATCAGTAGAGATCTGTGATGGAGGTGAATGATTGGAGCAGAAACTATGCACCACAGAGTCAGAAAGTTTAAATCCTGGGTTTTTTTGTAAAGTAGCCTTTATTTCTGAAGTGCCCAGTTCAGATACCAAGAATCTGCAAATATTTAGCCCGTATCAACCAATTACTCTTCAAAGAGCAATGCCCAAACCCTTGAGAAGATGAAGTGTGTATATCAACAGCCTAAAGTTAGAGGTCACCCCTGGAATGGAGAGAGGAATATCTCGGTCTCTACCACGTTTATTCACTGGAGTTAAAGACAACTGGAGTAGATGCTTTCAGAGGGCCGGCAATAATTCTGCCCTCCTCTTGAGAATTTTTGTGAGTCTGTGTTTTGACAATATTTTAGTTTTGTAGCCCTCTGTCTCAGGCTGAAACATCCTGAGACGCACATCATCACAGCCTTCTGCACTGAGCCACACTGGTCACAAAAGCAGGTCGCTGATTATAATAGGAGGAGAAAGAAAGATTGAGAGAAACATAAGGAGCCTCAGCAGCAGTAGGGCAGTAACAAAAAGAAGGATCACTACGGGAAACCAGAAAAGAAAATAGAAAAGAACACATACGAAAGTTAAGAGCAAACTGAGCAAGAGGAACAGCAATAAGGAAGTGAGGATCAACAGGAGAGGGAAGAGGAGAAACAAGAACAAGACAGAATAAGAGGTAAGGGAGAGCATGGATCAAACAAGAAACAAGTGGTCCTGAGGTACAATATAGTTCCTATTACACAAAAATTTTCTCTTCAGGCTCAAGATTAAGAGGTAAGTATATAAATTTTTCCAGATGTGTCAGAAGGGGAGGGAGAGAGGAAGAGGAGCTGGGGTAGATTTTTCTCTTGAGTACTCTCTACTTCTATTCTCTATACCCAAAAGTGAAGTCACACAAGCCCTATGAATTATGCAAGACAGTAGACGGGGCTGCAGCCCAAAGCACCACCTATTTGGGTTTTTTCTCTTTAACTTCAACTGTAAGTATCTCTCCTTCTCCTGCTCTGGGGGATGGGGACATACTAATGATCAGAGACTCCTTAGAGTTTCTTCTCTCTGTAGCTGTGGCTTTAGTCTTAGTGTCTGTGTCTGGTTCTTTGTCTTGTGCACGGGGTGCAGACGAGGCTGCAGGTTGTGAAGGTTGTTTCTTCTCTTGTGGAAGCTTGTTCTGTGGTTCAGCTGGAGGTTTCTGAAAACAAGAAGTTAAATGTTTTCCAAGGCTGCATAAGAAATTCAGGAAGTAGCTTTGTATATGTGGTGGAAAGGCACAGCAGGGATGCTGCGGTTAATGGTGTGCAGCATTCATACATTTGTGTTGTAGATGCTGAAAATCAGTTTATAAATGAGAAATGTGATTTCAGAGTTGGAGTGTCAGCACAAAATCTAGGAAAAGCTTCTGGGTAGTGATATTGTCTGCTTCTTAGTAATACAGCAGGGTCAGACAGATGTATTTTGGGGGACCCAGTCCTTCCCTAGGTCTTGCCTTCCCTTGTTCTTGTATTGGTACAGAAAGAAAAAGTGTTACATAAATCTTGACATATTCCCTAGTGACTCAATTCCTTGGCCGAACCTATTTGCTACTAATTTTACAAATACACCTTAAACTGAGGTAATGATTCTACTTAAAGCATAATGTGGCCATTTGTATAAGCAAAGTTCATTCTTTAGCTTAAATAAAAACACAACCAGTTCAGCTGTACAGATAGAAAAGGATTCTGCCACCTTTAGGTAAAGCTGTAGAACTAAGCAGCTTTTTATTAGAGTTTCTCAGAAGATAGCATGGGAATTGTTTTTCATCAGCTAAAATAACAATTTTCTCCTAAGTGTTGCATAGTAGAGATTTAATCAGTTTTAGCTGTGTGGAATGCACTTTAAATTGTACCTTCAGGATTTGTGACAACCAGAGACTGGACTTTGAATTGGAAGTTCACCATGTGCTTGAGTCAGTTGGATCAGATTATTGTGTTAGGATGTTTCTGCATTTACTGTCGTTTACATAAAACTAAAAGATCAGATGCCCTTAGGGTCTCTGTAAAATCTACTTTATCCTTACTTTTTTGGAGGATTTTTATTTGCTTGCTTTTCCCCTTGTTTTTTCTTTGCTTTTGTTTGCTCTGTACAGAGTCCAGGTCCAGGAATATTTGGGGTAAACTAGAGGTGGTGAGATTAGGTACAGTGATTATATCTCAGCTACTGGGAATTTTTGCTGTTGGTTGCAGTAAGACTACATTTTCATCTTCTCTGTTTGCCCAAGCCCTCTCAATATCTCTCAGCACTTGGAAGAATCTGTTTCCTGTGGAATTACCTGAGCTTCTTGTTCTTTCTTCAGCTGCAGGAGCTTGGCAAGACCTTCTCTTCCTTTTCCTCCAAGCATTGCTTTAAACAATTTTGGAGTTTCTGGTTTTGGTGCAAAGAGACTGGCCAAACCCCGTGGTTGTTGCACTGGTGGTCCTGCCTGAGGTTTCCCCTTCTCCTTCAGCAGCACCCTGGAGACAGGAAGGAGCAAGAACATACAGCAGTGCTATGAAACTGAGCAAAGTTCCTGCTAAGGCAAAGTGTCACAGTCATGGATGAAAATCTGGCAACTTTTCCAGCCAAATTTTTTTTTTTTTTTTTTTTTTGTCCCAGGTCCTGTGGCAAAATCAAAGCTGTGAAGGATAAGAATTTTACCATAGACTGTGGTAGAGTTGGAGACTATTTTTTAAGTTTGGAGTTGAGAATGAATAAGTGAAGGCTCAAATTAAGGTGTTTCAAAGCAGATAAGAACTTTATAAGATGAGACATAGTGTGGAGGGGGACAGATACATTGTACCTGAGGATGTTTTTTTACCTGGCCTTCTGGATACAAATCCAGAAAGCATTTAGTGTTCAGGTGGGAGTTCAGCCAATGCTTTTGGAAGAGATAGCTTATCAAACCAACTTCCAGCATGGCTCATCTCTCCTAGGTCAGTGTCGTGGTAGGCCT